>OZ012740.1:13888794-14181294 GCA_963859935.3 Lathyrus sativus
TGTATATTGAGTTTTTTCTCTCAACCCTAAAAACTCAATATCAACTCTTATTTAAAGAGAAGTAAGAGAAGGATTCAGATGATGCTTGAAATAATATTTTAGAGGCTTTGACATATGCAAGAGTTTGAAAAGAAAATGATTGAAGTCTTTTCTCAATTGATGATCAATTTCTTATATTAGAGCTTATGAATTTATTTTGATATATTTGAACCATGTAATTGGCCAAGTACTATTTCTTAATTTGCAATTATAGTATTATTCAATTATATTTGCTCTTAATGTTTTTGTATGTTTATAAATATATCAATTATTCTAGGTTTTGAATAATTACTGACCCTAATTTTTGAAATCTGACCTATCTTAACTATTTAAAATTAGTAATTACTTTAAGAAAAGAGAGAGATAGTTTTGTGATCTAGGAATTGACGTGCAATAGAACATGTTTTGATTTCGAATTTATTTAAAGAATTAGAATTAGAGAGTTGTTTAAAAAAACAGAGGATTCTACATCAAATAAATAGATATAATCAATATGTTAATTCCTCATGATACTAGAAGAACAAGTTAAGGGAATATGTGCAATTACCAAATAATGACAAATACAAAATTCACAAAAGGCCTGATCACTGTAATTTCTAATAACTTTAATATTTTTACATATTTTTATGTTAAACAAACTTTTCAAGATAAACCCCCCAATTTAAACAATTTTAGTACCTTTCAATTGCGTTGAAGACATAAAATAATCCTTGTGGATACAAACTTTAATTTTATTACTTGGTGATATTTTTACCACACTTGGTGAATATCCATAAACTACCTCAAAATATTCTATAATATTGTCCTTTCTAATATTATCTCGTATAGTCTTACCAAATATTCAACACACATCATCATCTCTATTATATTTAATTTATTTTTGTGTTAATTCTTAACCATACAACATTATGACTCATACAACTTTGTACGTCTTATTGTAGCCCAATAGATTTTTCCTTCAGCTTGATCAGTACTTTTGTGTCATATAAAATTAGGGGTGACAAATTGGCACGCACACCCCCTTTAGCCTCGTTTCACAAAAACTCGCAAAAAATACGATAGACATAATCGAGGGAGCAGGTCTAAAATCTCGTCCTCCACATAAAAAATTGAGCACGGAACGGACCTGCGGGCAAGCCTAAAAATGCAAAAACTTATGTTAATGTCTGCGATTGAAAAAAAATAGGGCGGACCCATTTATAGGGTGTATGCCTAAAACCTTGGCCCTGGAATTGCAATCAGGTTATCGTATGGTGTATATATTTTTAGTTTTGATATTTTTGTCAACTTGCGTGTATATATTATTTGACTATTCACGTATTTGTAATTGTTTAATTATTTTTATTATTCACGTGTTTTTAATTCATTCACATTTGAATTGTATTATGTTCGCTTCAGCTATTTAGATTGTACCATTAAGACCTTTTATTATTCAATAAATTAGAGTGTTGATCCATGATAGTGTTCTTTTTTAAGCCTAGCAAATTGATTTTTGTCGTTTCAACAAATGTTGCTTGAATCACAAGGTAGAACACTTAAATCAAGGTGTTAAGCCACTTGATTCAAATCTTGTATAATGTGTGACCCGAATCAAGCTTATTGTGAAAATTGAATTTAGCCTCTGGATGATTTGATTTGATTTGTGTTTTGAACTTGACTTGAATCATAGCTCTCCAAGAAAGCTAGAATTAAGCTCTGATTGATCAGTCTCGAACTATAAGTTAAACTTGACTCGAATCATAACACCATGTGACTCGAATCTTGATTTTTATTTGACTCGAATAAGAGCTTCACAAATTCAATTTCCCCCTTAGATTTGAATATTTGTTTATTTGATTCAAACACAATGTGTACTGAGACATGAGTTACAAATAGAGGGGGTCAAAAAAGCCCTATATAACAAACCCTAATATTTAGGCCCCTTGTTGGCCCATTTTTTTTAGACATCTTACTACATAAATATTTTTTTTGGCACCTTATTTTTAAGCCCCTCATATTCTTGCTTTATATGGGGCCTAACTAAGGGGCTCAAAATCTAAGTAGGTTGAAATAAAAAAGTCGAGTACTTTTTCAAAATAAAAAAGTCAATATTTTTTCGAAAAAAAAGCCGATTTTTTTCAAAAATAAAAAAATCAACTTTTTCAAAAAAAACAAAAAAGTTAATTTTTTTCAAAAAAAAAAGTCGACATTTTAAAAAATAATTCAGTCAATTTTTTTTTTGAAAAAAATTGATATTTTCTGAAATAAAAAGTCGGCTTTTTCAAAAATAAAAAAGATAGAGTTTTTTTTCAAAATAAAAAAAATGATTTTTTCAGAAGTTAAAAATAGTTGTTTTTTTTCGAAAATGAAAAAAAAAAGTCGTTTTTCATTTGAAAATTTTAAAAATAGTAGTCTTTTTCGTAAATTATAAAAATTTGATTTTTTTTTCAAAATTAAAATTGATTTTTTCGAAATAAATTCAATTTTTTGGAAAATAAAAAGAAATGATTTTATCGAAAAATAAAAAAGTCGATTTTTTCAAAAAGTTCAAAATAATCGTTTTTTTTAAGTTCAAAATAGTCGATTTTTTTCAAAATTAATAGAAGACGTTTTTTATCGAAAATAAAAGTAGTCGATTTTTTCAAAAGTAAAAAGCAGTCAATTTTTTTTTAATATTCAAAATAACAGATTTTTTTCAAAAAAAAAAATCTTGGATAAAATAGTTAATTTTTTTGAAAATATAAAAGTTAATTTTTTTTTTGAAAGTTAAAAATAGTCTATTTTAAAAAAAAAATAATAATAATTTTTTTTCAGAAAAAGAACTGATTTTTTTCGAAAATTAAAAAAGTGATTTTTGAAAAAAAAAACTCATTTAAAATTTTTTTTCTTAGAAAGAGTCAACTTTTTTAAAATTTGCCTTGAGGTCTTTCTTAAATTTTATGGGCCTTTAGTTTTGGGGACCTACTTATTTTAGGACTCATTTATCTTTAAGATTTTGGGCCCCCTATATTTTTAGGGCCTTAAAATTTAGGCTTAGCACTCTAATTTGAGAGCTCTAGTTACTAATAAGTAACTCTGACTGTGATTCTTTATCATGATGAAACTCAAGTGAATTCTTAAGATAAAAAATATCAATTTGTCTTTTCATCTTTAGTGTGTTGTTTCCCAACACCTTGTTTTCTTTCTCTTGTTTGAAGAACAACTTCTTGAGTATTAATCCATGTTATATTACCTCTCTCTTCTTGTTACATCTTGTGTGTGTAATTCATTGTTGAGAAAAAAACCAGAGAAAGAGAATGTATTAATCTTGTAATGATTCAAACTTGATCAATCTCATGATAATCATTAAGATGAAAGACTCATTTATCAAGCAACTGAATAGAACCTTTTATGTGGGTTCTACTTTCACTCATATCTAATCTCTTGTGAATTAGTGTATGTGTGTATGTGAGTGTGTGTGTGTGTGTGTGTGTGTGTGTGTGTGTGTGTGTGTGTGTGTGTGTGTGTGTGTGTGTGTGTGAGAGAGAGAGAGAGAGAGAGAGAGAGAGAGAGAGGTTTTTTATCCATTGTTATGAACCTTCATCTCTAAAGGTTGAGTATTTGAGGGATACTAGTGGCACATTAGGGTATCTAATGTTTTTGTGTGAAGTTTGTTGTTTGTAATAGGTGCATAGATAATTTCTTGAATGCACTTTGGCATGTATGTTATCCATCAAGAGGAGAGATTCACCACACTCCATTAAAGACTTTAGCAAGGTTGAGTACAGAGTCTTCGTAAGGCAGAGTTAGAAGTAGAACTTTGGTGAAGTTGTGTAAAGCCTGTTCGTAGATAAAGTTGTCTAATTATTGCTTAGCTAATGGCAATGACTCAGATAAGTAATCGGTGGAATCAAGGTGGATCGCCACATACGAAAACTTAGAGTAGGTTATTATGGATAACAAGGTTATTGGATCAAGATCATTGTAGATCTTGTGTCTGTTAGCAGTTTGAATATCTGCATCAACAGAGGAAATTATCGTGTGATATTTCATTGTAACTAAAATGCTTGTATCAAACTTATTAAATAGTTGAAGATCATGATTATTTTCAAATAGTTTTAAACACCATTTAAGAGTGGAGTAGGCAAAGTGAGTACAAACACCGAACTACTATATATCTCTCTATATACTCTTCCCTTTTCCCCGATCTCCTTTAATTTTATGCATTCATTTCTATAACTATTGAATTGTTGCATCGTTTGTATGTTATTTAGGTTAGAACTTTCTTATAGTGATTTAATGTGTAAACTTAGGTCTGTGATGCATCAAACATATTGAATCATCATAAATCCAATTATGTCTTGAATGAAGTTCTATGTATAGTGTTTTAAATTCTCTTTGTTTAAAGCGGATTTGGTTGTCTTGTAATTGAATTGCATTAGATAGAATAATGACTTTAGTGATGTATTATAATGATTTTGTTGGATTAGTTTATTGAGAAACTTCCAAGCTCTCTTAGTGTTGTGTTTTGCTTTCGTGTATTTTAAATTCTCTGATTTCGTTTTATTGGACCTAAAATGTTTTTTAAAATTGTCTACTTGGGAAAAGTTCTATTCAACCCCCTTATAGACCTATTTGTGTCCATATTCCCCCCAATAATTGGTATCAGAGCGAGACTTTTGATCAAAATCTTGTGAATCCAAAAGTTGAGGATATGAATCCTTTTTTATCCTAGACGGGTTTTTATATCCGATTTACATTGTTTTCTTAATGTATGATAATTAATTGCATGCATTACATATATTCACTTAAAGTAAAAGCTTACTAGTATCACTACTACGGAAAACACATATAATAACGTACATGTTATTACGGATATTCAATCATACGTTGTAATATGTGATATTTAGGCGCATGCATTTTATTTTATTTTATTTAACTACCTATAACCAAGGTTGATTTAATATCCATGACGAAAAGTAGCGTATGGTCATGGGTTCAAATCCCAGGACCAACATTTTTGAACCCATGGTATTTAAATCAATTGTGATTATAGGTGACAGACCTTTCACCACAGGTATTTAAATTAACCGTGGTTATAGGTGGCGCATTCTTTTTTTTAAAGATATATATATATATATATATATATATATATATATATATATATATATATATATATATATATATATATATATATATATATATATATATATATATATATATATATATATATATATATATATATATATATATATATATATATATATATATATATATATATATATATATATATAACGCTCTTAGTTCATTCACTTTTGCCCTATACGTACTTAGACAAACTTCATCTTCTGCCTCCAAACTTCTTCCATTTACGGAACATTATTTATCCACTAAACCAAACTTGAAAACATCATCTCTTCCACAAACGAAACTAAAAAACATTGCTCCCATTAACGTGTTACAGTTTTTTCCTGTTTAACAATTCTACAGGTAAAATCTTATTGTTTAAGGATTCTATTTATTTATTGTTATTCGTGTTGTTGTTCCTCTTGTTGTTCTTGTTGGTATTCGTATTTTTGTTGTTGTTGTTGTTGTTGTTGTTGTTATCGTTCTTGTTATTGTTCTTGTTATTATTCTTATTTTTGTTCTTGTTGTTGTTATTGTTGTTATTATTGTTCTTGTTATTGTTCTTGTTGTTATTATTTTTGTTGTTCTTGTTATTGTTCTTGTTGTTATTCTTATTTTTGTTCTTATTGTTCTTATTGTTGTTGTTGTTGTTCTTGTTATTGTTCTCATTATTCTTATCATTCTTGTTGTTGTTTTTGTTGTTTTTGGTGTTCTTGTTCTTGTTGTTATTGTTATTGTTGTTGTTCTTGTTATTGTTTGTTGTGAAACAATATCGTCAATAACAAAACAAAGTTATGAGATAAAGATTGAGTTTCTTGAACAAACACAACAAACCCTATTAGGTTTCACAAAGGAAAAGAGAACGAGGAAGGAGAATAGAGAATTGGTTAAATCTATTTTACTATTCACTTTCTCAGTAAGGGTTCAAAGATTACAAGTGAATACAAACAATTAACCTCTCTCACCCTAATTAGGATTTTCACCACTCTTTACAAAGATGAGAGACTAGCATGCTATTTATAAGAAAACTAACATACTAACCTAATGAGCTTTTACACACATGCCCATTACACAAGCTAACTTAGGGAACAAGTTAACTTAAACAATTGGGTTTACAAGCAAGACCCAGTTCGACATACTAACTAACATTACAAGTTAATATATTTTAACAGCTTGCATGAACAGACTTCGACTATAGCATGCACAACTCCTGCCAAAATATCAAACTACCCTTGTCGACACTAGAGTTAGATTCAAAATACCATAAATCTCCACCTTGGAACAAACTCTACACAAACAAGGGAACAAACTAGCTTTCATCACCTCTGTTCCTTTCAACACTTCTAACAAACCCTCTTGAACAAGAAGGGTTTGCATCTTTAAGCGCCACAAACCAAAATCATTCACACTGGTAGATTTATTAATCTCATACTTTGTTGACGAAATCTTCTTCTCCATGCTTACCATACCAGTTTATTGTGAAACAATGTCGTCAATAACAGAACAAAGTTATTAGATAAAGATTGAGTTTCTTGAACAAACACAAGAAACCCTATTAGGTTTCATAAAGGAAAAGAGAATGAGGAAGGAGAATTGGTTAAATTTGTTTTACTATTCACTTTCTCAATAAGGGTTCAAAGATTATAAATGAATACAAACAATTAACCTCTCTCACCCTAATTAGGATTTTCACCACCCTTTACAAAGATAAGAGTCTAGCATACTATTTATAAGAAAACTAACATACTAACCCAATGGAATTTTACACACAAGCCCATTACACAAGCTAACTTAGGAAACAATTTAACTTAAACAATCAGGTTTACAAGGAAGACCCAATTCGACATACTAACTAAAATTACAAGTTAATATATTTTGACAGCATGCATGAATAGACTTCGACTACAACATGCACAACTTTTGTCGAAATATCAAACTACCCTTGTCGACATTAGAGTTTGATCCAAAATACCACATTGTTCTTATTTTTCTTGTTAATCTTGTTATTCTTGATGTTGTTGTGTTAAAATATTTAATATTGTATATTGTGACGAAAGTTATAAATGTAGTCAGGCAAAACACGTGGCAAAAAAATATTGACAGACCTTTAACAACGGGTATTTAAAACAACTGCGATTATAGATAATGTTCTTTTTAATTTTATACAATGGTCATACGATCATGATTGTAAGTAACACATATGCAACCACACACTACATAGCAACGGCCGATCCTGCGTGATAATATATCTTTTTAAACCGTTGTTGTATGTGTTTTTTTGTAGTAGTGTATATTATTTAATCATCAATTGTATTTGAGATAATCCATAAGTTTTGATTCATTCAAGATTGAACTAACAAAATTTTGAGGTATGTGCAGTGTAATCGGAAATCTGACACTATGTCTTGAATTTTTTTCTTGATTAATCCTACTTTAAGATGTGTCATACCCTAAATTTTTGACTCTAAGATTCTGTACTTTTCGTTGTGAGTCATCTGCATAGCATATCACGCATTTCATCTCGCATAATACCCAATTTATCAGCTGGAATAGACTTGTTGAAATTACAGTCGAATCGGTCAAATAAAAGTCATACCGCGTGTAAAATCAGTGGACAGAAAATTTTAAAGTCGAGTCTGCAGACGCCAGTCATATTAATCTATGTTTCACGTAGTTTAATCCGATGTGCTCATTTAAAATTTTTGACCACTCTTCGGTCGCATTTTGTATAATTTAAGTTGTTTTAGCGGGTAAAATTTATTTCGAAATTTGACCAAACGCTGTATTTTTCAATATGTTTATTGTGCACTGATTATTTTAGTGTATTCATTTTATTTTTTCGAGCATTTCGGTAGCCGACTTTTTATTCGCTTCTAAAATTATTTTTATAATTTATTTATATTTAATTTGGTATTTAGTTTGAATTTATTAATCATTATTATCATTTTTAATGTATTTATCAATACTTTCTTTTAAAAAAAAAACAAAAAAACATTTTATTTAATTTTTATTATTACTACTTAATTTTCATTCCTTTTTAAACTTAACATTTTCTATATAAATGGAGACCATTCACACAAACCTTTAATGACAATTCACTAACCACACTAAGAGCATAAATATCGGTCCACTATTTATGTTTCTACACAGTTTACAAAGTGTTGTATGTCAGTGTTAATGGATATTTGATAAAATATTAAAGTTCTACCTGTGCTAACGTTGGCTGGTTTGCAAACGTTCTACAAGTGTCATGTTGGACAATAATAATAAAAGTAGTATTGATGATAAAATTAATATTAATGATAAAACTACTATTGACTTTTCAATCCAACAAAAAAAAATATTTTAAAGAATGTAACGGTAATATTTTCTTTTGATAGAATAATTCAACGGTAATATTTCAATTGCATGCCAATATTAAATTGTAACGGCTATAAATTAATGACTATATTATTTATATTTTAGTAAATAATGGAAATATTAAAGTGAACAATATTTTAATTTATTAATAAACTAACGGTAATATTTTTCATTCTTATAAATAAGTTATTAGTTTTACTACAATTTTCATTTAAAACTAGTCTAACTTTGAACTATTGATTTTATCTCATCTTAAATTTTTTTCTTCTACACATTTATTTGTCAATGGATCCCAATCAACATAACCCTTGGTCTAATTTTATGCAAAATGGTGGTAGTCCTCCTTCTATTCCAAATCAACAAAGTAATCCATATTTTAGAAATACACCTTTTATCTTAAATCCACACCATAATCCAAATTTTCAAAACTTTTATCCTAAACCCACAAAATAATCCACACTTTGGAAATCACTCATATCATCCACCACCTTATCCATATCAATATCAACAATTTACATCTCAATCAACTAACCCCATTATGCCTCATGGGGCTCAAATAGGTAGTAGTGGTGTGCAATCAAATGATCAAGAAGATGAAACACCAAAATTTTGCACTCAAGGTAGCTTGGAAACAGTTAACCTTGGTGAAGAAGTTGCATCTGTACGTGTTGTGAATACGCATAAACAAAGGTTCCAACAAAAAGAGGATGAAATTCTCATTCAATCATGGCTCAATGTTTCAAAAGATTCAATTGTTGGGGTTGATAAAAAAGGAGATAGTTTTTGGAAGTGGATCGATGAAGCTTATAACAAGCATCGTGACATCAACTACAAAGAGAGGAAACCGACGCAACTAAAATGTCAATGGCATAAAATCAATCCATCTGTTCAAAAGTTTGTTGGATGCTACAAACAAGCTGTGTCTACACAACAAAGTGGGAGTTCCGAGAGCAATATCATACAAGCTGCATATAAAATCTATTTCCAAGATGAAGGTGAAAAGTTTACTTTTGAAGCTGCATGGAGATTATTGAAAGATGAACCTAAATGGCTCGCAGGTTCATCAGAAGCTTCTACAAAAAGAACAAAGAATTCAGCTTCAGGAGCATATTCTTCATCTTCTAATCCACAAATGAGCAGCGAACACGATCCATCGTCACCTACTTTGTCTCGTCGTCCAATCGGTCAAAAGGCAACCAAAAGGAAGGAGAAAGAAAAGCTTATGGAAATGTCTTCTACTCCCAATGTCAAATATGATTCTTTGAAAGATGACTTAAAAAAAATTGATCTGATGTCAATGTTTGCACGGGACTATGCACGCATTGAGGGTGAAAAAGTTGGGATAGAGAGAAAAAAGGTTGATGCAAAGATTAAGAAGGATGAGAGTGCGGAGGAGAGATTGAAGATGAATGATTTGCAAATACTCTTAAAAGATACATCAAATATGGATACAAGACAACTACAAGCTCATGATATGTTGTGCAACGTGATTAGAGAAAAATATGGACTTAATTAGTATGATTATGTATTTTGGGCTTAATTAGTAAGATTATGTATTTTGGGCTTAATTATTAAGATTATGTATTTTGGACTTAATTAGTATGTGTTAGTTCCATGATTATATGATTGGCTAAATTTTGGTAAAACATGATTCTGCATTGATGTCATTGCCAATGTCATGACATCGTTGTACATGTTATGACAGTACTGCTGTCATGTGTTTTAATTGGATGTCATACAAAATGTCATGACATCGTTGTCTGGTACAGCAGGAGCTGCTATTTTATATCTCTTGACAGAGGGGTTTTGGTTTGATGAGATCCTGTTGGATATATCTCATCAGTGTGTGCAGGTCAAAGTGATTCATTAGGAACAAAGATCAGATTTAATCGGTGTTCATAAAAAGGATCTTAGAGACTTTTTAGGAAACTATAAAACATTTGTTTCTACTGTTATGAAGAATATTATGCAAAAGTGATCTGCAGGGTAAGTTTAGTCAGCTAGCACAAAGTGAATTGGATGTCATACTGAATGTCATGACATCAGGTAGCTGACATGCACAGCAGGCATGTTGGTTTTCTATTATATTGCATGAGTTAGCTCAGGCTAGATTTCAGGAGACTTATTAGGGTTCCCTAGTTATCTTAGGCGAGATTCTAGGCAGTGTTGAGTTTATCATTAAACGCATATGACCTATTTGATAGCACCTTGAATTATGGAAAGTGGTTTAACTTGGTTAAACCTAATGTTTGTTACTTTTGACCAGCCCAAGCCCAGTCTGCATTTCTATTTAAGGAGGCGCAGAAGCAAAGGAAATTCAGCACTCACATCAAGAAAAACTTGAGTGTAAAATAAAGGTTTAGGGGTTTTGGTAGTCTTGTGTGTATGACTTTGTAAGTCACCCTTTGTATCTTTGGATGCATCGTGATAGACATGTTTAGATTGTTAGGTCTTATTTGTTAATTGTAAATTGTTCACTCAAAGCTTGTAAGAAAGAGTGTACTGTCCTTGATTGAAGTTGTAAAGCAAAATCAAGTATTGTGACTTTGAAGAGTGTCTTCTAAAGTCTGTCTTTTGTATTGAATTGATTATCATTGTGGTGATTGAGGGGGAGTGACTGGGGTCTCTTGTCTAGTAAATTCTAGGCAGAAATTGCATTGGGTAGAGATTAAGTGAGGAGTTGTAAACGGGGGAGTTTAGCTCTGAGTTGATTATGTTAATAATAGATTTTCTTCCTGGCTTGGTAGCCCCCAGATTTAGGTGAGGTTGCACCGAACTGGGTAAACAATTCATTATGTTATTTATCTTTCAGCATTTACAATTCTGCACAATTAAAATGGTTAGATAAATAGTCTGTCTGTCTGCTGATGTTACAACAGACGTCACGACATTGGTACAATTTAAAGTAATTTAAATTGGTCATGTTCTATCCTTGTTCTATTTCAGCAGAGATCAATGTTTTTTGCATATCTTAGGACATATGAGATCTGTATACCAGAATTTCAATTGGTATCAGAGCAGGCATCCTGTCTGTTCTGGATGAGATCCTGAGACATACTTTTTGGTGGTTTGAGCAAGGAGAAGTTGTAGTTGTCTTGTTGATCTTGCTAAATGTTTGGGATTGCTAAAGAATTTTGTGTATCTGCTGTTGTGCCCTCTAATATAGGAGTTTCTACAACAACTACAGGAGGATTTGTTACTTCTGTATGTTTTCCCATAAGATGTTCTAACATCTTGTTTATGGCATGTTGAATATGTTCTTTTGGTGGTTCCGCTGCATATTTTTCTGATGGAAGAACTCTGATATCAACATTTCTAAAAGCTCTAGTCTTTCCAACATCGAGAGCAATGGAATGAAGAGAGCTGGTTGTTGATATATGTCATTGCTGACTTCATACTTGGAAGATTGGTTTTATCATGTATCTTAAAGTCAATTTGAAGAGAAGAGCTCTTTCAAGAAGATAGTCTGGTTCTCATGCTGTAAATGGATTTCTGAAGATCTCTGGTGCTGACAGATGGTATAATGGGAGGTGATTTATTTTCACCATTCATGCTTTGCAAGAGCTCTATTAGCAAGAGGAAGTCATAGGAAAGTTGAGTCAAGGGTGTCAGCCTTGATGTTTCAACATTAGAGATACTTATACTAAGGAATACTTTTGGTATTACTGCAGTGTAAATATCTACCATATGGTCTTCTCAACAAGTTGTATGGATTTAAGATAAATTGCTATTTGTGGACTACACACGTACTTAATTGGTTATCCATGAAGTTCAGAGAAGGATTTATTATAAGGATTTAAGATTTATTGTTATTTGATATATTCTCAAATATTTAATGGATTATCCTTAGTTGATGATCAAGGTGTCTCATCAGTTGTTGCACTAGTGTCAGGCCCCTGATTTATTTGGTCTACTTTTAGGATCTGATGTTCAACCAGATGTTGAGACATTCCATCAACAGAGATTGTGCATAATTCTATTTATTCAAGGAGTGAATAACTAGATCAAAGGAGATATAGCTGATTATCTTGGTACCATACGCATGTGTGGTAGGATCTGTCTTATTCTAGTAAGTTTCATGGCAAGAAACTAAGGCCAGAATGTAGTGATGATGGAAGTAAAGATGAAGACATTTTTATTGGATCAGTTTATTGGAGTGCAGCAGGTGTGTTCTAGTCTCTACTAAAAGCATATGATATTTATCTAGAAAGTCTCATGGCAAGAAACTTGTCTAGAATATGGTGCTGGTGATGGCACTGCTTGGGTCAGTTTATTTATGATCTAAGTACACAGGAGCATGTGACCTTGCTCATCTTGGAGGTCAATGATAAGTAGCTATTATTTCTGACTTTCTGAAGAAGTCTTTACTTAAGGAAAGCGGGATTCCTTTTGTAAAGATTTTTTGTGATCCTTCTTCTCTGAAGAATCAAGCCTTGGCATGTTTGATTTCTCTAAAGAGGAGTTTCAAATAGCAATTGCATTTCAAAGTATTTTTGTGTTTCAATAAAGCAGAATAAAGGTTGTCCACTCAAAGTCAAGTCTATGTACTCTTATTCTGATAGAGTGATGAGGTTCTTCTAAGTTGAGAACTGATTTCACCACAGGATGTCTGATCAGATGTTGTGACATTAAGTAGAAACTTCAGGTCCAAGTCTTGGTGTATCCAAGTGCCTTTATATGGAGCAAGTAGGATATGTAACTTGAAGATCAAGTTTTCTTGGTGGATCAGAAGACCTTCTAGAGCTCTGAAAGATGCTGAGTAACCAAACAGTGGCATTTTGTTATTTAAGTAGTGTGCTTGGAGAAAATTACTCTTGTGCAAAAGGGTAGTTGTTGAACACCAAAGGAGGTTTTGGTTTTGTTCATCTAGTAGTGCTTGTGGTAGAATCCCTAAGTTGTTTATGGAAGATTACCTTCTTTTGGAGATGTTTTTGATCAAGCTGGTGGAGCTGTACTCTCTGAAGATCTTCAGTTGGATTACTAGGCAGTAGTAAGTCTAGTTGTTGGCATATAAAGAACCATTGGAAGTTGTGTCTGTGATATGTATCATCTGGTTTGTTTTTCCTTGGAGAAGGACTTGAAGATCTATTGTGGAACTTGTGATTCACATCTTGACTAAGAAGTACTCTATCTTGTCATACGAGAGAATGATGAGGTAAAAGGACTGTCTTGGAGTATGATGTGAAGGTATTATACAAGACTGTAGTGGATCATTGGTTGGTTGCATAAAAGTCTGGATTATGATGTGTTATATGGAAGTAAATAGTCACCAGTTAAACCAGAAGTGTTCTAACTTATCATATGGGAGAATGATGAGGAAAGAATGTCTTGGAT
Source organism: Lathyrus sativus (assembly GCA_963859935.3). Taxonomy (NCBI): domain Eukaryota; kingdom Viridiplantae; phylum Streptophyta; class Magnoliopsida; order Fabales; family Fabaceae; genus Lathyrus; species Lathyrus sativus. The sequence goes on from OZ012740.1 coordinate 13,902,613, forward strand.
TATGAGGTGTCTATCTTGTACTCAACCTTAGGTCAGAATACTTATGGAGAAGTGGTTTCTTCTGCTACAAGTAACTCTAGGAAGAGGTGGATCAGTTTGGTGCCTTCTCACTGGTTGAGCATGGAGTGGTCATGTGAGATAATGTGGTGATCTTGGGTGTTTTTTGCTGTAAGGTGTAGCTCTTATAGAAGATAGGGGGAGAGTTTATGTCTGATGGGTTTACTAGTTACCTATGGTTCAACCAGTAAGTGAATGCATTTAGCAGGTGTGTTGAACAAGGAGTGAGCTCTTGAAGACATGAAGATAAGTCTTATGTTTTCCATTCACGTGCTTATGGAAATAGAGCACTAGTTATCCTTGATATGGGGAGGTATACTTCTATCTAGGATATGTTGTTGCAATAGTATAATTATTTCTCAAGATTGTTCGTGGTTTCAAGCAGTTTGTGAGTGTATGCCTCTAGGAGGGTGGAATGTCATACCAGATGTTGTGACATTGTGTTACTGTTCTAGTTCATGATGAACTTGACAGTATTTCTGTTCTTGGCTCTGTCATTGGGTGTCAATGGATCAAATCAGACGTGTACAAGCTTATTGGAAGTAATATAAAGGTGAGAGCCTTATGATCTGACCTCCACTGAAGGGACTTGTTTTGGTCAGTAAGACTTTTGGTCTCTATCCAAGTGTTTGTCTTGGATTTGTATGACTGGATCAAGACACAATCAGCTTTGCTTTTGTGCATATGGAAGGACATTCACCCTGTCATCTTGGAGAGTCTTCTAGTTCTTCAAAGCTGCATGTGGTTCCAGTGTGCGAATATGAAGATGATGAAGTAATTCTTCATGTATTTGGGTTCTCTCTGTTAGGGGGAATACTGATTATGCATGACAGGGGGAGTTGTGTACCTGTCTGATGTGTATCGGCATTACTTGTCTTAACACTGTGATGTCTGGTGTACCCTTCTACCTTGACCATTAACGCTATATGAAACGTGTTGAACAACTTTATGGAATTACGGTGAGTCCAAAATATATTTCTAACTGTAACTCCATCCTCGCACATTCAGTACCTAGACACATAACTGTTATCATCCAACAATTTCAAGAGTTGTTGTATTTCAGTTCTATCCTTCCTAAGTGTCTTCTTAGTAACATACCAAATATTATACACTTGCTTGATATTTAATATATTTTCGGGTCATCTCCATTTCAATGTTGCAGGTATATTTTTCGATTAAACCATATTCAATATCATGTCAGCAACACATTTCTTCTCTTCTTGCATGAGCCGACACACACTAGGATGGCCGAATAATTTTTCACACAAATCATGGTTATGCAAACCACATATCACATTAAATATCCAGTTTTTTTTTTTACCAACTTGTAACCAGGTATCTTAAATGGACACTCATATTTTGTTAAATCGGTGTCATCTCTTTCAAAATTCCAGAGAGGAGTTCTATATTTTCCGCTTCTTTCACATGTCATTGTCACAAAAGTGCATCTTCTATTTGAACCATTATCGGACCTTCAGATAACCACCCCAAATCCAAGTTTGGAGGCCTCCATACGAATTCATTGAAACATTTGATCACGAAATTCAAACAACTTGTTTGGGAAAAACATTGGGGTGCACTATATCTAATGAAAACAAATATCATATAACAATAAATAAGCGCTAATGCTGAAAACAATTCTGGAAAAAGAACACGGGCTGGTACCAAAAATGTATCTCTGGAAAAGTTCATACTTTTTCCAGAGATACATTTCCGGAAGAAAAAAAAACGCTCGTTTTTTTTATAAAAAAAATACATGATTAATGTGAGCAATATAGTGTTAAATAAATGATCTTTACCTGAAATTCTAACTTTTTTTCTCCTTTTGATACGATGAACCACAAGATTGGAGATTTGGAGTGAAAAACTGGATTGAGAATGTAAGGATCTTTTGTAAGGGTTTGTAGAAAACAACAATAATGGATGTATGATCATGCAATTGTTTGTTTTATCAGATTATTTCAGAGATGCATCTCCAGAAATATCTGACATACAAAGGTTAGAGCAAATTTTAAAATCCCACTCAAACTTTCGAAGATGCATCTTCGTAATTTTCATTGAGCTGATCAATTATGAATATATATCTTGAAATTTTCCGCAGATGCATCTACAGAATTAAAAAAACCTCTTATAGGGCATAACTCAGAATGATCTGCGTTGAGTGTGTATTGGATGCGTTCGAAGATGCATCTCCTAAAACTGGAGACATTTTAGTATTTTTGTGTTGTGCCTAAGAAACATATAGGGTGTATTAAGAAATTTCTTGTTTTATTTGTTAATGTGTGAATATCTTCCATCTTTAGGAGTTGGTGTATTTATATACATGACTCATGAACCGAATTGTAGGTGAAGGACTGATTATAATATTCAACGGCCAAACTAGAATTAAGAATAATAAGACTTGTTTTTCCTCGTTAATATGAGGATCAATTTCTTTCTTCTTTGTTTCTTAGACAGTAAATTTGTGCAAAGGAATGTAGGTTGGAATATTTTTAATTCTCATATTTGTTTTAAATTTTAATAAATTATGCCTAGGAGTTTTTTATCCTCAAAAATGTCATATTTTGTCACTTTTTATTTCAATGTTATAGGATAGAAATCTTACATTCTCATAAAAATAATAAATAATTATCCCTAATTTTTAAATTCTAAATATTTTAACTCATTTATTTTTTATTTTAAAATTTAAATTAACTATATTTTATAAATATTTCTAGAAAACTAAGTTACTCACCAAACACGTAGACGGGAATAAAAATTCTTAGTTATAATATTTTCAAAATTATAATTTTAATCATTAAAACAAGCACATCCTAAAAAACAACAACAATCATTTTTTATTATGAGTATTACCATTAAATAACTTTGGTTTGAGTCATGCGTCCTTGCTTAAATGGGCTGGTTTAGATCGTGTGATCTCATAGTCTGCCACGTCACATCAGTCTGACTTATCTTTTAACCCTTCATATTGTTTTTTTGGTTGATTGGATTATAGTCTTTTCTAGGATCCAATTAAAATTATTTCAATCTATCTTATATTTTATGAATATTATTTTAAATGATATTGTGCTAGGTTATTTTTATATTATTAATACTATTAAAATTTTATAAATATATATTATTTTCTGTCAGATGTTTTTCATTAATTTTTTAATTACATTAATATTTGGTGCATTTTCACATTTTTTTATTAGGGCTGGAAATGAGTCGAGTCGAGTCGAACTCACCTCAGTTCGACTCGACTCGTTAAGAATTAGTTCGAGTTCGAGTTTGAGTTCGACACGAATTTCTTTTTAAGCTCAAACTCGACTCGTTATAAGTTCACGAACAGTTCGGTTCAACTCGTTAGGTTCATCTCATTAGGTTCAGCTCACATGATTCACGAACTTAAAAACTATTATTTTATATATATATATATATATATATATATATATATATATATATATATATATATATATATATATATATATATATATATATATATATATATATATATATATATATATATATATATATATAGTATATTTGACATTTTAAATAAATATATTTTTTAAAAATAAAATATTAAAATAAAATAAAAGTTATCATATTGAAATTTAACTTTATCTTCGAAATCCACTAATTCAAAACCTACACAACTTTCAAGAGATACATTTGAGAGTCTAATTCAAAAACTACTAAATTGAAGATTAAATTTGTCTAAGATTTGGAGTAAATATTTAAACCTAATCTTAAAGACAGTATAATTTTTCTCATATGTAATCGAGTTGACTCATGAACCTAACAAGTCGAACTATGTATAGTTCACATATGTAATCGAGTTGACTCATGAACCTAACGAGTCGAACTATGTATAGTTCAAGTTCATCTCATTTAGTTAACGAACTTAATTTTTCGCTCATACTCAACTCATTTGGTTCATGAACCTAGTTCAACGGTTTAATTGTCGAATCGAATTCCGAACTATTTTCGAGTTGGTTCGGTTTGTTGTCAGCCATATTTTTGATAATTAAAAAATATTTTTTTTAAAAAAAATTCTTTCAATTTGACATTGATTCGCATCAAATTTATATGTGAATATGATCAAGAATACATAAAATTTTATATTTCTAAATTTTATAGTTAACACGGCGCTTTTATTTAAATTGTGATCTATAATGACTTATCTAATTCACAAGTTTGGGTGTACCTCTGAAATTGTGTATTAGTTGTTAAAGTTTGCTCTAACAATAGATTGATTTTTAGTGGTTTTTGAAACGGATGGTTGAAGAATACTAATCCTTCTAATTTCAATAGTCTTTTTATCTCGCACATATTTAAAAAAGAAAATTCTTGTACGGATTATTTTGCTATTTTAGATCTTAATTTAGATTCCATAACTTCTTTTAGAAGAGATTTTGTAAAAAATAGATTAGGTATTTTTTTAAAAAAATTTTTAATGAGACGTTTTTTTTATGCATCTTTTTGTAGTCCTTTGGTCCTAAGACCTTTTTTATTTCTTTTAATCAATGACTATTAAAAAATAAAAAATAAAAGTCACTTGAACCTCAATTTTGTTAATTGTTTCCGTTTTGATTCTCAGATCTAGTGGCGTGAGGTACATTCAAACACTCCATGTCAAGTGAGATATTTTAGCGTTAGATTAATATTATCTCAATTTTTTTTTATAAATAATAATTTATTTTTTAGATTCATTAATAATAAATGAAATTGATCAATTTATAGATCAAATACATTTATTATTTTATGAATTTAAAAGTGAATTGTATCCTATAAAAAAGAACGAATATATATATGTTTTGATGCGACATTTTAATAAGATTTTGAATTTAATTGATATACATTGATTGGGTAAAAAAAATTTTATACCGTCAGTTAATCACAATCGTTAATTTGTTAAAAAAATTTGAATTTAATTTTAACCACTTATAAAATAATATCAATGGATGATTGTGATGCATTAACAATGTAAAACTTTTTACATTGACATTGCATAACAATTAATCTCTAAAATTCTTATACTAATAAAGTTTTAGAATTTTTAAGGTTGTAAAACATTATTTATATATATATATATATATATATATATATATATATATATATATATATATATATATATATATATATATATATATATATATATATATATATATATATATATATATATATATATATATATATATATATATATATTAAATTTGAATTGGATTCGATATACGAATGATAATCATAGTTTAACTTTGAATATAATGCAATTTTAAGTTATTAAAGATATAATAAGCAAAATAAAAATAATAAAGCTTAATTGAAATTTTGCCCTTTCAAGTATTAGATTGTGTATCATTTTTCTTTCACTATTTTGGAAAACTTTGATCTCTTATATTTTCTCCTTTGAAATATTTTCTGGACTTAGACTACCAAATCATCAAGAAAAAAATATAAAGGTCATATTAGCAAAATTGTGATATTTGAAGGTCATGAGTGCAATTAAATTAAATAATAATTTTCATAAAAGTTGGTTGAATTTATAAAAAGTTGATTCATATTCTCTAAGGTGCCGGTTTGATTATCTTTATTGACTTGAAAACATTATTAAGAGATAATCTATAAACATGTTTGTTAATTCTGTCGACTTGATATTTAATTTGATATTATGAGTATGTATAACTCACATAAATTAGTTTATCACAAAAGTGATACTAAATAATAAATTCATCCCAAAATTTAAGTTTCATCTCTATTATTATTAAGGAAATACTAATGAGTATTTTTGGACAATAGTTAAGAAATTAAAAAGGCAAATTGAGCATTTTTTAAGAGATTAAAACTACATGCTTTTTTCTCAAAATATATGTATTTAATGAACTGAAAATATAAATAATTAACTTTTTTATAAAATGTTATGTGTATTTAATAACATATAATATTTTGTTAATTTGGAATTCTTATGTTTGTTGTCGATGTTTTCACAGTTTTTGTGAGTGTATAATTTTTATATAGTACAAGTTTTTGTGTGTTAGACTGTGTGCTTGTCTGATTTAGAATCCTCACTAGTTGATTGATGAAATGTATATCTTTTGTTTGAATGAATATTGCACAACAAGGATTATAAAATTTTGAATGTTGGAACTAATATTTTTGTTGCAACCAGGTTCACGTTTAAGTAGCTTCCTCAAGATGACGGTTCAATCCTCAATTTATGTTTAACCAGGTTCATAAATCACCCTCTTGCAATCGTCTTTCTAATCTTCTAATGTTCGGTCATTGTTAATATAACTGTACTTCTAAAGATATATCAGGAGAGAGTAAAAAGCTTTCACCATGGTGGAATTTAGGGGAGAGTTGAACTTATTTTGTATTTATTGTTGTAGTCTTACTCTGCATCTGCAAGAGATGGATTTTGTGACTTGAATTTGTTATCTCCGGTCATACGGCAATTGCGCCAAGGCTTTCTTCAGTTTTGAAAATCTAACTTTTCTTTTGCCTACGTTGTTGTTATACAAACCATCCATAAGAGGTGGGTGGCTATGGCTAAGGCACAATGCAACATTTTTAGGGCTATTGAATGACTTAATAAATATCAGGAAATGTAAGACAGTTGTTGATTTTTTACCTTTTGAAATTAAAAATAAAAGGAAAATATTACTTATAATTTACATTTGACAGAAGAAAATATATCTAAATTATTTTTCTCACTTTCACAGATTCATGGCACATCATGATGCATAGAGGCAAATGGCTGAAAATATACTTATCCTTGTAAAATTTTCCATTTCTCTTTTAGCAGTGATTTATTTATGTTGTTACTATCATCTTCCTTTGTTTTTTGAATGTGTCTTCCTGCCATGTTTTTTGAATGTGTCGAAACAACAAGTGAAATCAAAACGATTTGGTTTGATTGGTACAAAAGGTGTGAATTCGCCTTCTTCTTCAATGACATCGTCTTCAAAGCAGTTTCAGTAAACTTCCAATGATGCTCCAAGCTCGGCGGTGTATTCGTCAATGCAGAGTAAGCCGTGTTGGAATTCAACCACAACCTATGGAGAATTCCTATTCAATCTTAATCTTAAGAATGTTATGTAATGACAATGCAAAAAAAACAAAAACACATTTAAAGAAGATGAGTATGAACTGCAGAGTAACTCTCTGCCCACAACTATGGAATTTTATTATCACTTTGCAACTGCAAAATCGTGATTATCAAACTTGATCATTACAATGAAAAGGGTTCCTCCCTATTTATAGATTTAGGTTAACTTGCATCTCAAGTTAAAGCCCAAACTATAAAGGCCCAAAAATATCTAATTTAATCTTTCTAAATCAAATATGATTTTTCTAAATCAAATCTAATCTTTCTAAAACAATGAATTACATATTTAACACACCACATAATTCATTTGCCTAAACTATCTACATTCATCATAGACCTTAGCTTATTGAACACTTCGACTTACATTCCCTTCGTCTTGATGTTTGCAATCTGATTCTCAGTTCTGCAGTGTTCCAAGTTCATCTTCCCTTCTGCTACCTATTCTCGAAGATAATGGAACCTCATTTCGATGTGCTTTCTTCGACCGTGTGTTATTGGATTCTTCACCAGGTTGATAGTTGACATATTGTCGATCTTCATGGAAATTGCTCCATGACTCTTCCCTGTAATCTCTTCGACCAGGTTTACCATCCATGTTGCTTGACATGCACAAAGGGGAGCGGCTATGTATTCTGCTTTGCATGATGACAATGTCACTATTGGCTCCTTTCTCGAATTCCAAGTAATTGGTGCACCACCTAACATAAATTTATAGTCAGTTGTGAATTTTCTATCCTCAACATTAGTACACCAACTTGAATCAGTGTATCTCACTATCTTGCATTCTTTTCCTTCATCAGTTGCAGGAAATAAAATTCCATAGTCGAAAGTTCCTTTTAGATATCTGAGTATCCTCTTCGCCGTTGCTAGGTGTGATACCTTTGGCTTCTGCATGAGTCTACTTACCACACCCACTTGTATGCTAAGGCAGGCCTTGTGTGACAAAGGTATCGAAGTGACCCAATAAGTCTTCTATATTGGGTTGGGTCGACATCATCTTCATCTGAATCCTTTGATAGTTGCAATCTGGTCTCAGCTGGAGTCAAAGTTGGGTTGCAACCTTACATCTCAAATCTCTTGAGTATTTCGCCTGCATATCTTCTTTGGTGCATCATCAAACCTCTACTACTCTTGTAGAATTCGACGCCAAGGAAATATGAGAGATTTTCCAAGTCTGATATTGTAAACTCCTTACTTAGGTCATGTTTGAAATCTTTGATCTCCTTCTTACAACTTACTGTATCAACATGTCATCGACATAGAGACATAGTATAAGAAATTCATTATTGCATCTTCTTACATACAATTCATGCTCAGTCGTACATTTCAAAAATTCCTTTTTCCTTAAGAAGCTGTTGATTTTCTTATTTGAAGCTCTTGGAGCTTGCTTAAGTCCATACAGGGCTTTATGCAGCTTTTACACATTTCTTTCTTCGCCTCGTTTCACATACCCAGCTGGTTGTGCGACATAAACTTCTTCGTCTAAGAGGCCATTAAGGAATGCGCATTTCACATCCATCTGAAATATGTGTCAATTGCTCATATTTTCTAGACAAACAACTAACCTAATTGTTTTGATCCTAGAAACAGGTGCAAACACTTCGTCGAAGTCGATTCCTTCCTTCTGAAGAAACCCTTTCGCCACAAGTCTCGCCTTGTGTCGAGTTAATTATCCTTTAGGATTCACATTCACCTTGTAAACCCATTTCACATCAACTCCCTTTTTTCCTTAAGGCAATTCAATAAGTGACTAGGTGTTGTTGACTTCGTTGTAGTCTAACTCCTTATTCATTTCTTTCATCCACTTCGAATCTTTCAATGCCTCAGCTGCATTGACTGGTTCGACACCTGCGTAGAAAGCATATTGCACCAGCTCACTGTCTTTATCGACCATATTATCTCATGTATTCACACACTCTTGTAACCTTGCAAGCATGTGTCTTGTTCATCGAGGTCTGCTTGGGCTTGCTTCACCTCTGACTTGTTCTTGTCAAACTTCTCTTTTGACTTCAGTGGCTGGTACTTCACAATAGATTCTCACTGAATCCTTCTTGACATTCTTATTCCAATCCCATTCTTTAATATCATCTATGATCACGTCCCTGCTGATCACTACCTGCTAATTCACTAGGTCGAACAACTTGTAACCTCTATTCGAATGATATCCTATCAAGATCATCTGATTCGACTTGTCATCAAGCTTCCTTCTCAACTGATCTGGCACATGTCTATGTGCTATAGATCCAAACACCTTCAAGTGACTGAGGCTAGGCTTGACACTAGACCAACATTCTTCTTGTGTGATTCCTTCAAACTTCTTTGTCGGACATCTGTTTAATATGTATGTTGTTGTCGAAACCGCTTCTCCCCATAATTTTTTGGGTAGATGCTTTCCATTCAACATGCCTATCACCAAGTTCATGATGGTTCTTTTCTTTATTTCTGCAATTCCATTTTGCTGTGGAGTGTAGGGTGGCACCACCTCATGCACAATCCCTTCTTTTTCACATAATGCATCAAACTCTTTCGACACATACTCTCCACCATCATCAGTCCTCAGAATTTTCAGCTTTCGACCACTCTGTCTTTCGACCATAGATTTGAATATGGAAAATACCTCGATCACATCATTTTTCTTCTCGAAGAGGTAAGTCCAAAACTTTCTAGTGTAATTATCTATGAACGTGACAAAGTATTGCTTTCCTGCAATCGAATCCATCTGGATTGGATCACATTCATCAGAGTATATAACTTCCAGAATTGCCTTAAACTTCCTTCCTGCATCCTTGCTAAAGATATTATTGTGTTGTTTCAACTGATCACACTCTTTACAGACTTCTCTTGGAATGTCGATTTCAGGTAATCCTGAAGTCATGTTTCTTCTCTTTAGCTCTCTGATGTCATTGAAGTTGAGATGGCCTAGTCGAAAATTCCATAACCACTCATCTCTGCTGGCTGCAGTTGCTAGGAACTTATGCTCTATCACATTGAGTTCAATCTTGAAGGTCCTATTTTGAGACATTAGAGCCTTAAAGATAAACCTACCACCTGCGTCAAGAACTCTCCTCATCTTATCTTCGATCAACACCTTGTAGTTCTTTTCTACTAGATGCCCTATACTGAGAAAATTACTTTTCATGCCTGGTATGTACAACATATTGGAAATTGTTGACTTATTGCCTTCTTTTCTCATAATCAGAACATCACCAATACCTTTAGCTGCTAGAATATTGTCATTTGAAAATTTCACCATGTTCTTCTTCGAAGGCTTCATGTTGACAAACCAATCTTTCCTTCCAGCCATGTGTGATGAGCATCCTGAGTCCAAGTACCACTGCTCCTAGAATCTCTCTTTGTCTCTTGTTGTGACCATCAACAACATCTCTTCTTCTTCATGTTTCGCCAGCTTTGCACCAGTTTCTTGATTCTTCTTCTTTTCTAGACAATCATTAAAATAGTGGCCATACTTCTGACAATTGAAACACTGAATGTGACTTTTGTCAGGCTTTCGACCACCACCACTTTCTCTACCTGCAACACCACCTCTTTGGTTGCCTGGGTTCCAGGGTTTTCTCTGATTCGACCAGTTTTCTTCATGTTGATTTCGACTAATCGTATGGGTGTAACCTCCTCTACCTTTGTTGTCATTCTAGCTTCCTTTTCCTTTTCTTTCTTTCTCTGACTACGCCTGCAAAGCCATATCACTCTTTGACTTTCTTGCAGCTCTTTCAACCATCCTTTGTTCATGAGACTCAAGCGTCCTTTGAAGCTTTTCCTTCGTCAATACTAACAAGTCTTTCGACTCTTTTATGGCTAATACCACATGGTATATTTTTGGAGCCAATGACCTCAAGATTTTTGACAGAGCTGATATTGATGTCAATACTTCTCCACATACATTAATTTGATTCACCAGCTTTATAACTCTGGTGAAGAAATCTGTTATACTTTTAGTGTCTTCCATCTAAAACAATTCATAAGTCCTTTTTTGAATTTGTAACCTCACATCTTTCACCTTCTCTGCGCCTTCAAATGATTTTTCTAAGATTTCTCATGCTTCTTTCGCTGATTCTACAGTATTAACATTTTCAAAGTTATTTGGATCAACACATTGATGAATTATAAAGAGAGTTTTATAATCTTTATTCTTCAATTCTTTATATGCGACCTTTTCTTGGTTTGTCGCGTTTTCTGCAAGCGATGTTACTCCTCCATTCATAAGATCCCAAAGATCTTGGTAACAGAAAATCATCTTTATTTGCTTGCACCAATTCTCATAATTATCTTTCTCGTGAATTGAAAGATTTGCTAGAAAGTGACCTCTCGGTTGATTCAATGTCATCACAATTGTTCTTCCCTTGAATCAAAACTAGAGCTCTGATACCAGATGTTGTAATTCAACCACAACCTATGGATAATTTCTATTCAATCTTGATCTCAAGATTGTTATGTAATGGCAATGAACAAAAACAAGGACACGTTTAAAGAAGATGAGTATGAACTGCAGAGTAACTCTTTGCCCACAACTGTGGAATTTTATTATCACTTTGCAACTGCAAAACCATGATTATCAGACTTGATCATTACAATGAAAAGAGTTTCTCCCTATTTATAGATTTAGGTTAACTTGCATCTCAAACTAAAACCAAAACTATAAAGGTCCAAAAATATCTAATCTAATCTTTCTAAATCAATTATGATCTTTCTAAACTAAATCTAATCTTTCTAAAACAATTAATTACATATTTAACAAGCCACATCAGTTTTATCCAGAAACTACGCCTTTGGAAGCTAAAAAAGCTAAAGAGAATGTTAGCCTGACGGTTCGGTTTCAGCCTTTGAAGTAAGTATTCTGTTTTCTGAGTAGTTTATTATAGTTGTTGTGATTGTTGTGTTGTGTTTGGTTGTTGGTGTCAATTTGATTGAGGTATAGTTTTTACGTATCGCAGACCTAGGGAAACTCGACATAGGGAGGAGATTGCTTGGTATACAAATGGAGATACAATAGTGTGAAATGAGTATAATCCCTCCATATCATATGCTTACGAGACAATATGTCAAGCTTATTATGAAGAAACTGTTATGGAGGATATGTTCGAGTATATCTTTAATACGAAAATTTTGATTTCTCACTGTTTTGGATAATAAGTAGTTATAATTTTCTTCTATTTTTAGTATTATGACAAATATGTCAATTTGCAGAGATGATTCTTATGATTTGTTACTATCATTATGATTCTTTCTTTTTAATAGACTTTGATGGATCTACTATGTATATTTCTTTTTTAGGTTTGAAAATTTGTGATGAAAAAAAAGATTTACATGATAGAGGAGTAAAACATGTTTTCTCCTTATTTAAATACATGCTTATTTTGATTATTTCTATTTTCTCACATATCTAAGAAATTTGTTTTTTAATTATTAATATTTTTTATATACATTTTTTTATTTCTTTGCTTAATTTTAAAATAGTGTAAATGAGGATGTTGTCAGAGATGATGTTTCCCTTGTAAGAATTAAACATTAAATATAAGGTTGTTAATGACTTGTTACAAATTGATTTGAATAAGATAGAATTATTCCTTATTTATAGCATGTTTATGACTAATACAAATACTTAGAGCTATTAAAGTACACAAAAGTAAAGACTGAAATTCTAGTGCGTATATATTACAAGGTTTATAAATGTAAAAAGTTTATATACACTTTTGTAATATTTTGTATTTTTGTTCGATTGATGAAAAAATAACAACACATAACCGTTTGTTGGAAACAAATTGTAATCAAGAAATTTTAAATGTATTATTAGCACGCAAATGTTAAAAGAAGATGTTATATTAGAAACTCATATGTAACATTCCAGACCTACTGCAAATTAGTCAAATTATCTCTCTGGTTCATGATGCTCTTGAATACCCACGAATTATGCACCTTGATCTCATACTCCACTATATCAAAATTCTCTAAGTAATATTGGTGCACCCATTTAACCCACATGTTATCTGATTTTCTGCACAGATTCCACAAACACTTCAGCAATAAGACCTTGTTACAGACAGCCAAATTCATTATATGTAACCCACCTTGGTTCTTGGATTTGCATATTTTCTTCCATGCAACAGGACTTTTCCTGCTGATAGCCTTCTTACCTTTCCAAATAAAGCTCATACAAATAGCATCTATCTTCTTGATCACCATTTTAGGGATGGGGAAGCACTGTAACCAGTATTGAGCAATAACACTAATAACACTCTTCACCAATTGGATCCTACCTGCAAAGCTTAACAGTATGGAAGACCAATGATAAATTCTTCCCACAATTCTGTCAACCAAGGGCATATAATGATTTATGTTGAGCTTTTTACTTGACAATGGGACACCCAGATACTTGATGGGAAAAGAACCCTCTTGGAAACCTGTCAAGTTCTTGATACTATCCTTGATTCTATCATCCATTCCACCAAAAAATATCTTGCACTTATTTTGATTTACCACCAGATCTGTAGAAGCAGAAAAATTGTTGAAAGCTCTTATCATTAAGTCCACAGAGATAGAATCTCCTCTACAAAATAATAACACATCATCATCAAATGTGAGGTTTGTGAGGCTTAAACTTTCACATTTGGCATGATGGTTAAAACTGGGATGTTTCTGCATCTTAATCAAAGATCTATGCGTGTATTCCATAAGCATAAAAAAGAGCAGAAGGGAGATGGGGTCCCCCTGCCTAATTCCCCTCTTAGCTTGTAAAAAATCATAGTACTCCCCATTTATATTGAACTTATAAGACACAGATGTGACCCCCTCCCCATTTATATGCCCTCTACCTAAGGATCTTCTCCTCAATCTCATTGAGAGAAATGACTTCCTCAGTGCACTTTTTCACCTCTTAAATGGTTTGTCTATTCAATTTGTCACCAATTCGATCATTCAGAGCCTTGTTAAGTTTATCTCTAGCTTCCACCACTTTCTGCTTCACATTGGATAAAGGCCTACTAAATTTTCTCAATTCTAGTTGCAGCTCTTAAGTTTTACCCACAGAACATACATGGGACTACCTCTGATGGGTTGATTCCAACTATGCTTAACAACATCCAAGAAACCAGGCATATACACCAGACAATTACTGAACCTGAAGTGTCTAGTGATTTTTCTTTTATCATTCTTGTTGGCAACGCATAGTAAAGCATGATCACAAATGTTAGGGGTAGAATATTCAATGTGGAATCCAAGTTGTCTTGAAACCAATCAATGTTACTCAGTAGTCTATCGATCCTAGAATAAATTGTTCCAACTTCATGCTTATTGGACCATGTAAAATAATCTCCAATACTGTCCATCTCACTTAAACCAGTATTAGCCATCATACTCTAAAGATTCTCATATTCCTTTTTAGTTACCATACTTCCTCCAATATGATCTTAATCCTTGGCCACATTGTTGAAGTCTTCAAGCACACACCAAGGACCTTGCAAGTTCCCATGGAGATGCTCAAGATCCTTTACAGAATCCTCCTTTTACTCAGCAGGTTATACGCATACACAATTGTCAGCCAATGTTTAAACACCAATAGCATCATAAACACCACAATGAATATACTGACTATAACTCTACATAAACTTGATGTCAACTCTATTGTTATCCTAACCTATCTAAATCCTATCATTCTCATGATCTTTGTAGTTATCAATGAAACTATCAGTCAAATGAAGCTTATTTCTGATGGCAATAGATTTACTCTTCTTTACTCTAGTCTCAATCAAAATGACAATTGCAGACTTAAGCTTTAGGAGATGGGAGCTGATCTCCCCGATCTTACCTACTTTATTTAGCCCCCTAATGTTCCATGACACAATCATGGACCCCTATCTGTGGCCATTAGATGGTCATTAAAAACCTCTAGTGCCTCAAAACCATTAATGCAATTAACATCAGATGAGGATCCAGTACATATACCTTTACCTTTATCCCTAGTAGCTTTCTTCACCATTGTCCATGATAGGCCTCCTTCTTCCACATTCTCTAGACTCTCAGGTTCAGGCTTCTTTGTGGGGGTTGAATCTTTCACTTCCTCAGGTGGTTTTTGCTTGGGCTTCCATCTATGAACTTTGACATTGACTTCACATTGATGTCCCATTTTTTTTGGCATTTATCACAAAATGTTGGCTTCCACTCATACTCCACTGCTTGTTTCATCAAATGCTTTAACTGCAGTAAAGCAGCAAGAAGTAAAAATTTAGATTTGAAGGATGTCCTCCGGGATTTATATCGTTTCCACATGGATCGGTGCGAGGGAAAAAACGTTGTTCAACGGTCTCTATATTTCTAAGCTTGTTGTGAAAATTAATTGATAGATCAACGGTGACATAAATAAAGCAGAAAATATAGAGACGAAAAATATAAAGTAAATACTTAAAATATAAATGGAGCCTTGTAGGGATTGGATCTCATCAATTGATAACACATGCATTCTTTTGATCATGTTATACACAACTCAAACGTTCGTCTAATACCATCACATATCACCCATAACAGAGATTATGTCTAACACAAAGTCGAGAGGCCAACCGTATTGTCTCATCGGTGATGTCCCACGCAACAAAACCAACACAGAGCATTAAAAACGGATACTCATGTGAATGTTAAACATAAATCTATGTCTAGAGTTTAGACCTAACAGATATTCAAATAACATCCATATCAAATTTATAATTTAATTCATGTATAACGTCGTGATCAAAATACGTACACATTATTAACCCTTTTTACATGTATTCAACTAATTTGCCAAATGTATGTGAACATAGTTCTTCATCTCTATTATCAGTTACCCTCACAATATCGTATTGATCTTACTCATGCAACTCATGTTACTAATCAACACAATACAATAAAAGATACAAGTGAATGTCAACTTACAATACCATGTCAAAAATTTGCTCATTGATAGATGAATATCTAAGATCTATAATTTGAAAAGGTTTTGTCAAGACCAACAAATAAGAAATCAAAGACAACATCAATATTAAATCAAAACTAGTTCACAAAACATATATTAGATGAAATACATAAGGTATCAATAGATTACATCCATACCCCAACAAGAAATCGAAGATCTTACCTTCTCCCCCTTAGGATTTGTGTTTCTCTCTCTAAAATATACTTGAAAAATATAATATAAAAAGCAAGAAAAAGTACTTATATAGTATTTACAAAATTTGTCATGTTCGCATTGCGAACTACTTCTTCTCCCAGAGAACACACGTTTAGGCACCTGAATTGCCTCTGAACTAGGGGTGACAAAATGGATGGATTGGATTGTTAATGGATAGATCAAAATAATTCACTAGTCCATTAACAATCCACTAAAATTTTCTTAAGATTATCCAATCCAATCCATCCGTTAAGAATAAAATTCATCCAATCCAATCCATCAATTAATATATTCATGAAAAAATTGAATTTTTTGTTTAAAAAAAACCATATTTTGAATTTTCAAGAAAAAAAAATTGATATTTTAATTTTTGTAAAAAAATTGTTTTTTTTTGGAAAATTTGAATTTTTGTATTTTCCAAAAAATTGATATTTTAATTTTTTTAAAAATCGTTTTCTTTTGGGAAGAAAATGGGTTATTTATTTTGGAAAATTTTGCATTTTTTTTTTCGGAAAAAAATTCGTTTTTTTTAATGGAAAAATTCCGGTTTTTTTGTTGGAAAAATATTAATTTTTTTCTTTAAAACAATCCATTTTTAATTATTTTTAAAAAAATAAATCTAACGAAAATAAAAATAATCCATTGGATCTTTTAAATATGTTGGATGGATTGAATCAATTCATGCATATAAATGGATAGATTGAATCAATCCATGCATATAAATGGATGGATTTAATTCAATCCATTAACTTATTTTTTATGTGGTGGATGGATTGGATGGATTTTTTGATGGACGGGTTTTGCTTTAATGGATCCAATTGTCACCTTTACTTTGAACATTTAAACCACTCTTAAAAAATATCTGAAGTTCGTTGTGCGAGCAATTCTTCGCACTGCAAAATACCTCGCTACAAGTTCGCACATCGAATTTAGGGTCCTTTAGCTACTGACTTTAGTCTGAGATGGTTCGCTGGTCCTTCGCTGCAACTTCGCATAGCGAACATTCACTGGTTGCTCGCTACTGTTTGTCCAGCGAACATTGCATAATCTTCATATTTTCTTTAGCTTCCTTGTCCAATCTTTTGTGTCTTACTCATTAATGTTTTATGCCTAATTTCTTCACAATATAACACACACATCAGAGCATCCAATTTGAATCATATTGAAGAACCACACAAGAACAAGAAATAAATATATTACAACATGAGAATTGAGTTAAAAATACTAAGAAAGATGGTTCAATTTAAGGCAAAATTTGCACTTAACATCAAACCACATTCACAGTTTCTGATAACCACCTCTTGAACCAATTGTTGAGTGATATCTACCTCAACCAATATTCGAGCATATGCGACACGAAGTTTACTCGTTGTACATTCATCCGTCACCAATGGGGTACCAATGGCACTACCAATTTTTCTTAAGCTTTTTGCTCCCTATAGATGGATAGGAAGTTGAGGGAGTTTAACCCATAGTGGAAGTGTACGCAACAGATCCTTCTTTAGGTTGAAATTAAACCTTCATTCCTTCAACAATATAGGCATGTTTCTGATGGTATAAGGTTATTTCATCATTATTGCATCCCTATCTTCATGTGAATTGAATCGAAGCAAGAAATATCCTTCATCGTGGTAATAAAGATTTGGCATCTTCACAAAGTTTCAGTTCTTCTGCATAAAATTCTTCACCGTGTTCATGCTTAGATCTTCCCCCGTCACATATAGAGTCAGAGCATTATCCTAAAATTGAATTTCAGATTCAATGTCGTCTTGTTCGATCTCAATTTCCACTGCTCCACTGACAAGTTTTAGTGCAACTAGGGCTGGCAATGAACCGAACCAACTCGAAAATAGTTCGGAATTTGATTCGACAATTAAATCGTTGAATTAGGTTCATGAACCAAATGAGTTGAGTATGAGCGAAAAATTAAGTTCGTTAACTAAATGAGTTGAACTTGAACTATACATAGTTCGACTCGTTAGGTTCATGAGTGAACACGATTACATATGAGAAGAATTATACTGTCTTTAAGATTAGGTTTAAATATTTACTCCAAATCTTAGACAAATTTAATCTTCAATTTAGTAGTTTTTGAATTAGACTCTCAAATGTATCTCTTGAAAGTTGTGTAGGTTTTGAATTAGTAGATTTCGAAGATAAAGTTAAATTTCAATATGATAACTTTTATTTTATTTTAATATTTTATTTTTAAAAAATATATTTATTTAAAATGTCAAATATACTAAAAGTTATATATATTTAAAAAAAATAGTTTTTAAGTCCGTGAATCATGTGAGGTGAACCTAATGAGATGAACCTAATTAGTTGAACCGAACTGTTCGTGAACTTATAACGAGTCGAGTTTGAGCTTAAAAAAAAGTTTGTGTCGAACTCGAACTCGAACCAATTCTTAACGAGTCGAGTCGAGCTGAGGTGAGTTTGACTCGACTCGACTCATTTTCAGCCCTAAGTGCAACATATTCCATTGTGAGGCCTTTAGCAGGGTTCCGATTATCACGTAACACATTGATCCATAGCTTCCGATCCTCCGTTGCCACCTTCACGCTTTCCTCCATTGACACCTTCACACTTTCCCCTGGTGTTTCCATCACATCATTAGTGTTAGTTTCTCCTTGAACTTGCTTAATTTCATTGCCTTCAGTAGTAACACTTCCCTCTTACGGTTGAGACTCCGGTAGAGGATGATTCTCCAGTGGCGGAGGCACACGGCCCCCTCGTCCCCGCTTCGTTATCAGAGCATTTTCTCTATATGAGATTACTTTTAAAAATGCATAGATTATGTGTTATTGATATAAATATTAGTCATTTATATCATTAAATAATAATTTAATAAATGTGTGTAATTGATGAAAATATAAAAATACATGAAAATTATGTCTTAGTTTTTTAAAGATATTTTATCGTGTTCATAGGACAATATATATGTCATTAATCAAAATTTAAACATTAAAATAAAGATTATAGAAGTTTGCGTCATCCATATATATATATATATTATTGATCTAAATATAAAAAATGAGTCATTTATCAATTAATTGCAAATATTTGTAAATCTAATTTTTTATTTTTAGTTTAGTGAATAAAATGTAATATAATTTTTTTATCACAATTTTATTATTAATTTGTTTAATGTGAATCATATATATTTATTAACTTCATTTTTATTAAAAATTAAATACAAATCAATTAAGCGTATTCATTTGAATTTGAATTAAATTTGCGTAAGCACATTAGTTTACTACAAAATTAAATGTGCACATTGTTTGCACATTATTTCAGAGCTAATTGAATGTGTTTATTATATTTTTCTAAAATAATTATCTTTATTAATATTTTAAAACTTTATTTTATTTAATATTTAATTTAATATTGAATTTCTATAAAAATATCTCAAAAACATCAAACGTGAAGAAAAAATATTAAAAAATTTAAAATAAAATAATATCAAACATGACGATTTAAGACATGTTTATTATGAATCAAGTCAAATTTGTAATTATCAAACAATTACTTTTTTTTCTTTCTATTTTCCTTTTTGTGTTCATATCTAAACATTCAAATAAAATTCAATAATAATGTATGTATTGATAAATAATTTAAAAATTATTAGACATGTATTTGTATAAATAAATACAGTAAAATATTAAAAATTGATATAAATACGGAGAAAAAAAAATAGATGATGTGTTATTGATATAAATATGGATAAAATATATTAATATAGTTTATCTGAAAATTTTATTTTATTTTGCTTTTTGGATTGACTTTTTATGTTTATCTTTTCTTGAATTAAACTTTTATGTTATATTTATTTACATTGTTAATTTTTTTTAAAGATTTAATTTTTTAAAAATATAATATTTTAAATTCGCTTATATTTTTTATTCATTATTCTTTTTTTAAATTCAAATTTTTAAATTCGGAAACTAAAAGCTAAGTACTTAATTTTGTTTACAATGTATAAATTCAAAATGAATGATTCAATTAAAAAAAAAATAATGAATGTTTGTTAGCTCTCATTATGAAACAAAGTTGCAGTTCAACCGTAAAATATAATGATGAAAAAAGAAAAACTAGGAATAAGTATAGTATTTAAATAATGTAAAGATTTATAAGTTATCTTGTAGTGGGATATTATTCTTTTGGGATCCATTTCCACATAGGGAAAACAATTTATTATACTAATTTTAAAATACAACTGCATCTGAGAGGTAGAGTTATGGGACCCCAAAACTTTAAATGTACACATTTAATGGGCACGTGACTAGGAACAACTGTTGTTGTTAAGAGGTCCTTCTTCTAGCTAAAATAAAGCTTTGCATGCCATGTGATTCTTACCCCACATCCACACTACTTTTATATTTTTCAAATTCATTTTGTTATATTAATATATGTTGGGTTTGATTAAGAACTAGACTATAATATAATACTAACATTAATTTGTTATTTGAAAATAAGATATAGTTATGGTAGTTTTGTTTTAAATATAATACTAAACTATGTTTATGTATATTACATATGAATAGCAGAAAGCCACAAATCTATGATTGGTTATTTTATTGTATATACACAAAGCCCTTGTTGTACAGCTTGAGTAGTTGAGTACGGTTCTCATTTTGTCCTTTTCGTTTCTGTTTCATTTTAATTCCTCTCCTTAGATATCGGGGCATGTCCATGATAAACTAAGGAATTTTTTATTTTCTTTTAGGTGGGAAAAAATATTTTATAAAAAATTCAAAATGATCATTAAATTTTATAGATGTATATTCGGACATACTTTGTCTAAAGTCAAAACGTTAGAATTAATTTAAAGATGTATTTTTGAAATATTTTAAAATAAATCACGTGTATCCTTCTCTGAATGCCTCATTTTAAATATTTTTTTATTTGAATATGCATCTTCATTTAGAGTTTACGGAGATGCATCTTTGTAACTTATCACAAAAGTGTAAGTTAAGTTAGTTTTATGTTTACTCAGATGAAAATAACGATTTATAAATGTTAAAGCTCATGTTATGTAATGAGCATTAAAACATATAACTGATATGCAAAAAATGACATATATAAATTCGAAGTCAAAATAAGACATCATGACATACAGAAGAAGAAATATAACAATAAAGTCAAAATAAATAAAAATAGAAAAACAAACGAACATAAATTCAAACTACAAATACTATTAACTATTGTGTATGCTAGACTAGAGCTCTTCAAACTCCTTAACCTTCTCTGCCCCCCATCCTCTAATGTTATCTCTAGTACATCAGTGTCTCTCGTGTCTCCATCATAATGACAACTAGAACCTCCCTTACCTTAGAACCATTAGAAAAGACACATTTGTCAATTCCTGTTTGTGTAATCTCCATAATACAACGACATATAGGTAACACATCATGAGCATGATCTAACCTGGCTTGCTCATCCTCTAGTATCTCCTGATGATCTGGCTTCAGTGGATCTCTTGGAGAAGCTTGCACCATATATGGATGTGACACCCTGAAGAATCACCTAATGTACCCCGTCTACATAGCTCTAGTCTCTCTCAACTATGGTACTTTGTGCAACTTCTGATACCAGATGACTAAGATAATCATCAAACATGACATCCATATCTCTACGTTTTATAGCAGCAGGAGCAGAAATAATAGGGTGTTTGGGAATAGTTTGGGTGTAGCCGAACTATCGCATGACGCGCTCAGGTAGATGTTGAAATGTCAGACGTGAACGGTAAGCCAATTATCCTGAGTATAACACTAAATCGTCAAACGGTCGCGTCTCAAAAATTCAAAAAAGTTTACAATAACAAAAAAACTTACAAGAAGTGAGGAATCTTTGAAGTTGATGTAGTTCAATGGGCTCTTTGATGTAATTGGTGTTGACTGGAGAAGCTTTAATGTTGCTTGATTGAATTTGAGACAATGTAATTTTGAGTTTTAGAGAAAATTTTGTTTTTTCTAACAAGTGAGAAAGAAGAAGAGTTCGGACGCGTTATGTACAAGAAGCGCCTGGAGATGCATCCTTGTGATGTTTACGAAGATGCATCTATATAGTTTTTTCACATTAAGTCAAACTTGTATTGACTTAGGGTGCATCCGGAGATGCGTCTCCGAAATTAGAGAACATTTTTATATTTTCACGTGGTACTCTAATAATACATATGATGCATTAAGAAATCCTCTAAACTTATTAATCATGAATGTACTAGTTACCTTCTCCTCCATATATAAGGGCCTCTGATAGAGGTTGGGTTTTTAGCATGAAGAAATGAGATCTAAACATAGCTAAGAACATTTTGGGATTTTTTTTTTGCTTTAATAAAAGAAGTTTATTCAATACATCAATATGCCAAATCATGTTGTTTATTTGGAATGGGCATGTGACATGATTATTTTATACATCTGGATATAAGGTTTATTTGTTCAGATTATAACATTCGGAGCATCACGTTCTTAGTATTCCAATTCTATAAATGTTACTCATGATCATATAACATTTTTTTAAATTGTCTAAAAAATTCTTACCTTCTTATTCAATAAGTTTGTTTAATAATACAATTCAACTGTATTTCAAAATCAAAAAGATCATAATCATTTTAAATTATAGGTAATTTAATCGCAATCTGTTTCTTTTTATCATTGTGAAAATATAGTTCAAATACTAACATTTAGAGCATCCTGAACTGTAAAACTTTGACATTTTAAATGTTTTTGGATTCTCATATTTTTCATTGGTTGTAGGTATAGTGCACCCTAATGTTGTCAACCAATTAATACTTCAGAGGATGGATTGTCAAAAGATCTCAAACTCAGTGTTGTAAAAGTTAATGTTAGGAGATAGTTTAGCACGAAATAAGAGTTTACGTTACATAATCATATGTTTAAATGAGTATGCGTGGTAGCTAAATTTGGTTTTAATTAGGATAGTAATCAGGAGGTTAGATTCAGGTTCAGATAAACGACAGGTATTTGTCATGACGAGATACGAAATAAGTAGTTAGTATAAAGAACCTACCGAAAAGTTGAAATGTGATGGCACCGAAACAAGAAAATATGAATGTCCTTTTTAAGTTGTGTGGGTTCCACAAGGAAAATAATGTTTGGACATTAAGTATGATTTACAATGTTCATAATCATGGATTGAGTTACAAGCTAGTCGATCATTCGGTTGTCAGTCATTTGATTTGAAAAGAAGAAAATTGTTACTGAGATGGCAATGAACATGATTCAGCCTAAAAACATACACACAACTTTGAAATTGAAAACACCTAAAAGTGTCAAATTTTAAGAAATTTTATGTTTGACACATCAACAACAAGGAGGTTAGAGGTCCAAGAATTAAAATGAAATAGGTATTGAAACTTTTTGAGGAGCATCACTATGTTTCTAAGTATAGAGTGTGTGAGGATGGAAAATATGCTCGAAATATATTTTGGACGCATCTTTAATCCATCAAGTTATTTAACACAATTCTCACTATATTGATAATTGATACAACATATAAGACCAACAACTACATATTTCTTCTTTTTGAAATTGTTGGTGTTACAACTACATAGATGGCTTATTCAGTTGCCTTTGTGTTTTTGGAATATAAAAAAGGATAATGTTACATGTAGGGATGACAAACAAACCCAGACCCGCTTGCACTCGCCCGGGCCCGTCCCGAAATTAACGGGGAAAATCCGATTTAATTGGGTGTGGATGCGGGGGAAACCCGGTTCTTAACTACGGGTACGGGTGCGGGGAGACACTAAGGGTGTGTTTGGTTCGGGGTAGATGGAGGGGAGGGGAGGGGAGGAGAAGTTTTTAATTAAATATGTTTGGTTCAAATCTTAGGAGGGGAGAGGAGGGGAGGGGAGCAAAATCCCTCAAAAACACACTTTTTGATTCCCTCAGAATTGGGGGGATTTGGAGGGGAGGGGAGTGAATATGAATTTTGATATTTAAAAATTATTATATTTACTAAAATATCCTCAGTTTAATTCCAGTATTTCAAAACTATTTGTTTTCTTTCGTGTTACTGTTTTTTCTCGATTGTTTCCATCAACTTATTATAATTGTTCTCCACCTTCAAATTAATTTATAATTTCTATACTTAATATAAATCATAATCATTGTCTTTTTTTATAAAAAAAATTATGTTTAGTTATATTCGTTTTTTCTTTTGATTTTGTTAGGTATTCTATCATATTTTTGTTATATCAAAATTGTAAACCATTCATTTTATTTATGTTTGTTTATTCATTTTATTAAATATTTTGAACCATTAATATTTAATAATAAGTTATTTATATATTTGTTTTGTTATATGATTCATCACAATTTAAACGATGTTATTGACATATAGTTTAATTTATGTTAGAAAGTTATAAGTCGAATCAATTGTACTCAATTTTTTAACTTTATGTGACAAATAAATACTTTTTTAATCACTCAATATTAAAAAAATATTACCAACAAAAATACGCATGAATTTTTCACATTTTAATATCATATAACTTATATAAGATCATAAGGATAAAATTGTAAATTATTAATAAAACTCCTCCCCTCCCCTTCTGAACCAAACACATTTTTAATTAAAATCCCTTCCATCCCCTCCCCTCCTCTCTTTTGAACCAAACACTTATTTGATTAAAAAAATCTTTCACCTCCCCTCCCCTTCATTAAAATCCCTCCCCTTCCCTCCCCCTCAATTGAACCAAACAGACCCTAAGACCCGCTCGCACTCGCCCCCGCCCCCGAATAATACATTTTAGTTTAATTCTCTTATTTTACTTATTTTAATATTCATTTATTAATTATATTTTTAATTAAATTATTAATACCATTATTGCAATTAAAATAATTAAGTTAATATACATTTACTAATTAAATTTTTAACTGAGTAATTAATTAACTTATTAAAATAATTAATTTTTTAATTAAATTATTAATTTTTAACTATTCTTTTTGCGGGGGGAGGCGAGGCGGGTGCATCCGTTCTCCACTAGGGGCAGGTCTGGGCGATAAATTTTTACTCCCGATTGAATTTGGGGGCGGAGACGGGTATGTTACATGGAAGCGGGTGCGGATATAGTTAAACCCACCCCCGTCCCGCCCCGTTGTCATCTCCAGTTACATGGGCGTTTAGTGAATTTGGTATGGAAGTAATAGTATAAGGTTGAGTGAATTGGGTGTGTCAAAATTATATTACTCGAACGGGTTGAGAAAGAAAATTAAAAAAATTTATAATGGAAGAAAGAGAACCAATAAAAATGTATTAAGCAACCTCCTTAACTAAATATTAATATTTTATTTTCAATCAAAGAGGTTCAAATATATGAAACATAAAAAGATATGGGTTGGAAAAAATATAATATAGTAATGAATAAAACAATAATTTTACTAAATAAATTATAAATTACTAAACATATAGTATATTTTGATGCTTTATAGGATTAGGTTTAACTTCTTTTTATTTTGATTGATGTTTCTCAACTTGGTTTGAAATTTTAAAAATATGATCCATGATTTAGGTTGAATTGAACAAGCTTGCATGAAGTATAATTTTTTGTCAAATATTTAACTCTAAGGTTAATTTTATGGTTATTCTTGATAATAAGTCTTGTTTGTTGGATATATATATATATATATATATATATATATATATATATATATATATATATATATATATATATATATATATATATATATATATATATATATCCACACACAAAATGGGGGTAAAATGGGGGTGGTTGTGGATTTTAAAAAAACTTGAATTTGAAAAAAAATTAGGGTTATTTACAGAATTTAAATTCATTTCAAAATTATTTTAGAAATAAGCAGTGCAAAGTAAAAATGCGGAAAGTAAAGAATTAAAGGATGTATAGATAACATCAGAAATTTAGAGGTTCACTAAAAAAGAAAAGACATAATCCTCTCTCTATGGTTTGCTCTTGAAAGTATTCAGTAAATATTAAGAGTGTTTAGTAGACTAAACTCTCGAATCCCCTTATACAAGGAAAATGAAGTTTCTGGCTAACTTTCAACTAAAGAACAACCAGAGGACATAAGCAGTTAGTCTTTCTTCCAAATGATAGATTAAAGCAATTAGTCTTCATTTCAAACTTGAAGTGGTTGGTCCCCAAGTTAAACTGAGATTTTACATGGGTTTATCTATAACCAAGGTGAGCTTTTAAACCGGGGTGAACTCATAAACCGAAGTAGGGTTTTGACGGGTTGACCACAAACCCATGAGATTTTATATCGGACTTATCTCCAACCTTAGCAAGCTTTTAAATCGGGATGAGCTTACGAACCGAAGCAGATTTTAAACTGGATCACCACGAACCAGGTTGAGATTTTACACGAGGTGATCTCGAACCGATGAAAGCTTATGAACGGGCTAAGCTTACAAGCTAAACTGGTAACTTAGTAACTAAATCCCCAAACCAAATCTTTTAAAGGGCTTAGCTTCGAACCCAAACAAAACAATCCCTTATCGATAAATTATTCAACCAAGGTAAGAATATTCCTTGATGAATTTACAATATTTCCCTTCCAAAATTACAAAGATGCCTCACTAAACAAAAGGATTTTCTCGGAAGCGCTAGGCTAAATATAAGTGTGAGAAAGTGAAAAATATTTTTAGTGAGAGTGAGAGAGTGATGTGTGAGATAGAGTGCTCACAATTTTGGATGTGAAAATATGAAGGAAGTGTCCTCTATTTATAGGGTAGACGGTGGTACAAAAAAAGAAATTTTCTTAGGCCAAAATTAATATGTCAATCGGTTAGCATCTTGATCCAATCGATTGAAAGACCTTAAATTAATCGTTTAGTATGTTTAAAAAAGAAGGAAATGATGTATAGTCATTGTCATTCATTAAGACATTCTCCTAAAGGATTGGCATTTTTTTAAATTGGCCCAATTGATTGGGCATAAGTATAAATCGATTAAACAAAATAAATTTTGTCCAAAATCCTTCAGCTAAAATTTTATTCAATTAACACGACTTCCTAACATTTTTATGAATAATTATTTGAGAAAAATATGCTTGAAAACATGTTTTTAGTGTGTGTGTGTGTGTGTGTGTGTGTGTGTGTGTATGTATGTGTGTGTGTGTGTGTGTGTGTTTGTGTGTGCGTGCGTATGTGTTTGTGTGCGTGTGCCTGTGTGGTTTAGCCGTATAACTTTACAAAAATTCATTTTTTTTCCCTTTACAACACATTTTTCACTCAAATGCGACAGGGAGAGTTTTCACACTTTGAAGCTTCAAGACTTGTCAGGTAGTTCCATCTTATAGACGCTTGCTTAAATTCTAATTGGATATAAGGCTTGAGTTATATTCAATTTAGGTTTCATCATCAGAGGATGTTTGTAGTGATCATCAAACCAATAAAACCCTAACTAGTTTACTTGCATAATTAACTGCCTGTTATGCTTGCATTTAATTGTCATCATCAAAATCATATTCATCATGAAAGCTTCTTTAACCTGCAAAATATGGTTTCACATTCTCCGCTTTTTTATGATGATAATGCATCTCTCTGGGACGTGGTAAAAGAAATCGACTAATATATTTGGATTAATAAAACTCCTTCTCAGTTAGATAGAGAGTATACTCTAGTCCCCTTGACAACACATCTCCCTGAATGCATCATTGTTCAATGGGTTGTACCTGTAATACATGTTAAATGGTTTTGATGGTGACAATTGTAATGTATTGATGACAATTATCAAGTGCTGATGACAACTACCAAGTGTCGATGATAACCTGTCAATTGCTTATGAAAACTCTCTAATGGATGGGTTAGTGAAACATGTCAAAAGGCCTTGATCATGACAATTATTCCAAAGGTTCCTAATGATGGAATCTGAAAAGGAAAGAGATATTTCATGCCTCATCATCCAGTTATATCAAGATCAAATTCATTCAATGTTAAATCAAGTAAATGATCTTATAGTTTTGACCTTCGAAGCTATGAAAGCTTGAAGTATTGAAGTTGTAAGCCTGTAAATTTGACCCTTCGTACGTCCATAACATCTCATTCCTAAGTCCAAGTTTTTTTAAAAAGCTCTGTATACATGATGTCGCAAGGAGATTTTGCCATTTATGAGGATCTTTAACATATTATAATTGGCCATGGCATGTATTATTACCAAAGGAAATATCTCGTTTGGAATCCCATCCACTCTCGCGCTATCCAAGAATTCGAGGATAGGAATTTTCGGCTTCTCAGCCGAACTAGCTCATTCATCCTTGCTAACGGCCATTGACTCAACAAATCTTCTTTTGAAGGTTACTTTAGAAGGCTTACTCAGCCTAGGGAGGTTTCCCTTTATAGAAATAATGTATTGTCGTTTTCATTTTCAGTCTACCTCTTCTTCAATGTTATTGTCCTTTTTCCCTTGGCTCTTGCTACAGCTTCAATTGCCTTCTCACGGAATAATTTTATTTGCAAGGAGACTGTTTATTTATCGACAAATCTTCCCACCCTCTAGAGTTCTTCTTCCTTTTCCACGTGTACTCAGTTAGGCACTTCTTTTTTATAAGCTCCTTGATTACATCTTTTTGATGAAAACACTCATCTGTATTGCGGTGTGACTCTTGTGAAAATGACAATACTTTGACTTATCTATCCTCTAAGATTCCTTAACCGGATATGAGTTTTTTTGTCTTGACTTTTTTAAACTCATTATCAGTGCAATTTCTCCAAATCTTCTCCCTTGAAAAGGTCAAAGGAGTGTAGGAGAAGAATTTAGTTTGGGACCTTCACTCCCCGTCGTCTCTTTGATGGTTGGTATATTTTTCCAGGGTTCAATTGTATCTGAGGTTACCAATAGCACGATACTTTCACACTTTATGTTGAGAGCTTCTCTTCCTATTTCATATAGTGTTCTTCCCTATTCAGCAAGTTACTTAAACTACAAGCTTCATTGAACCATAAATTTTCCTAGATCTTGCAATCCTAAATCAAACCTTTTTTGAATATCCAACACTTTAGTTAGTCATTCATATCTCTTATTGCCATAACCACTTTTGTAAAACGAGATCTGTATTTACGTAGGGTTTATTTCTTCCCTTACGTGATTCCGCTGAGCACCGCCATAGTTGTAGGTTTTCATTTATGGAATGTAATTTGGGCAGAGATGGGGTCACACATATCCTTCCATGAGTCAATGTTTCCATCTGAAAGGGTTTTATACCACGCCATGACAGCTTCTGTGAGGGTTAGCGTAAATATGTTATGGTTTACATGATTGTGGGTGTGGTAGTAGTCCAACTTATAATCAATGTGTTCTACATGTTTGTTAGGGTCCTCGGTCTTGTTGTAGTCAAGCAGCTTCAGAGGTTTCTCTAGAGACCTGAGGATTATACTATCAAGAATGCGCATATAAAACATGTTCCTTATTCATTATGTACTAGGAGAATTTGTGTCGCCCATTTTTCTTCTCCGAGAATGATGCATTGGTGACAAATGACGATTGTGAGTTGTGGGTACAATATGGTTCCCTCTCTTTCCCTCAAAGCCAAAAATAGGATGTTTGTGTCCTTTACTTTGATGGTAGTTTGTAAGGGTGTTCGCGGGTTAGGTTAGGTCTAATTTGATTAAATCCAATACTTGATCCAATCAATAGTCTTTAGTTTGGGTTGGGTGTTCAACCCGTACTTCCAAGACTAAACCCGACCCAAACTAACTCGCTCATCAATGGGTTGGATTGAGTTGAATTCGTGGGTCATCTACTAAATATAATTTTCAGATCTTAAATAAAATATCAATTTAATTAACACATTTATTTTACAAAAAAAAATCATAAAATTTTGTCATTTAATTTGAATAAAATATATCGTTTAATACCTAAAAACTCTTTTACGATTCATATCAAGTAAAAAAAAATACAAATGGTTTAAAAAAATATGCAAATGGTGTAAAGTATGATTTAAAAGGCAAGATATATCTCTCTTTATTAAGAAATTGGATCTCTCAAATTTGATTTAAACTAAGGCTTATGCAATTAATAAAAACTATAATTATGTTTTAAAATATATATATGCATTGTAAGAATTATGCTAGATAATTTATAAATAAAATAAAATAAAAATATTGTCATATGTCAATGGGTTGGGTTCGCAGGTTCGTGGATTTAAAACTACAAACTCATTACCCAAACCAAATAGCAATGGGTTGCGTGAGTTGGTTCGGGTTGGACCGGTACATGATTAGGTTGGATAAAAATAAGGGTTCAGTTGGATTGGATGAGTCAGTTCACGGGTTGATTTGTACACATGAACATCCATAGTAGTTTGGAGATCATGGAGTAACTTCATGTGGTGTGCCCGTTTTCGTGGGGATTGGCTCTGGGCATCAGAATAGCCACACGAAGTGTCCCTTAATGCATTTCTATCATACTGTAAGTTTTCTTCAATTTTTAGAAACTTGTCTACCAAGATTGGAAGTTTGTTTGGTGCATCAAGTTGTAGACGTTGCTCAATAGGTAAAATGTTCCCTACATGCCTAGATTGGCTTCCAGCTGTTGGAGGCTGGGAAACATATCTTGTTCAAGTATGAGAGGTTGAAAATGATATCTTTTTGAAGGTTCACCTTGATAGGATGGAAGCAAAGATTGAGAGGTTGGAAAAGCTTTGAATGCTCTTTGGTTGACTCTGTGAGAAGCCAAATCCAACGACGTTGGAACGAATAAGGAAGTCACTAAGTTTGGATCATCCATCTCTTGTAGAGAATGATAAACTCTTCTAGATTCAAACAACTTTGGCAGATTGAGTGATTTCGAAGTCACCATAGCATCAAGACTAGGGGTAGAAATAGGCTAAGCTGAGTTAGGCTTTGCCAAGTCTGAGTCTGACCTGCTAAAAAATTCAAAGCCTAAGTCTGCCTTGTAGCCTATCATAGGCTTATTTTTAGGCATGAGTCTGACCTTTTCGAATGCCTGATTAGCCTACTAGCCTATTTAAAAAGCCTACTTCATTTAAACATTTGTAAATAAGAAATTCAATTAATGTTAAATAGACTAACAAATTACAAGATCAATGAAACTAAATACTTGTTTTCATTGTCTCATTCAAGTTTACCTATTAACATAAGTTTGGTGATACTATTTGTTGGAGAGAACTTATGAAAAAAACTAATGACAACAACTTATGACATTGTTTACAAAATATAATATAATGATAATAAATTTATTGATTTTTTTTAAAATAGGTCGGCCTGATATACTTAAAAGGTTTTTCCTACGGCTTATAGCATAGCCTCTTTAGCTAAATAGGCTTATCAAAAAGCCTAGGCCTTTTCTATTTAAGAAAAACCCTAGCCTGGTCTGGACCTATGTAGGCTAGGCCGTAGGCCTCTGTTAGTTGGCCTGACCTATTCTCACCCCTAATCAAGAGTTCGATATCAGGTTGCTCAAGAAGAGATCGATGTTTACATGGAGAGAATTAGAGATTTGGATTTGCAACGGAGAAACGATGGTGCTTTATGGAACTTGTAGAAATTAAAAGTCGATTTTCACAGACGACGTCATTATTCTACTTGGGAACCAAAAATGATTGTTGAGGTAAAATTTTGGAGAGGTGGATCAAACTTTTAGTACATCGACGTGGGGCGTACCTTCAAGGTTAACACTCTAACAACTAAGTCGTTGAGAAAATTAAAATTATTGTGAGAGTAATAATGGATTTGAATAAATAAGATGACATGTTTTTTTCGTTATGTAGTGTGAGCGGTTAAAGTCGTATGTGTGAGTGATCGTTAACTCTAATCAAACAGTGATTGATGTGTTTAAAGGACAAAATCATTTGTTTTTAGTGGAATGAAGGACCACCTACTCCATGCGACCTTTTATTTAATTTTATTTTTGGTCCTTTTGCCATGATTCCTTCGAACATCCTAGAACAATAGTGAATTGAGTTGGGTAGTTTGTTTCTTATATTTTCAAAATTCATTCAAATATGTTAAATATGAAACCATTGAGAAACAAAGTTCTATAGTCTGTGTAATTGTTTAAAGTGAAAAAGAATAAATTAGAGTTATGAGTAGGGGTATTTCCGGTGCGATTTTGACGATTTTGACATTAAAAATTATCTGAATCGTAAGAGAAAAAAATATGATTCAATTGACTTTTAAAAATAAAATTGAACAAAATAAAATAAAACCACTTGCAATTTGTGTTGGTTCAGTTGGTTTATTTTTTCAAAATATTTTATTAAAATATATAATATATAAATAATAACATAATTTAGTGTTTCGTCATTTATACATTATCATAAAATAAGTTTATAACTGTCAATATAATTTAATACATACAATGAATAACATTTTACAATTTTATCTTATATCTAAAGGATAATATATATATATATATATATATATATATATATATATATATATATATATATATATATATATATATATATATATATATATATATATATATATATATATATATATATATATATATATATATATATATATATATATATATATATATATATATATATATATATATATATATATATGAGATTGCATTTTTAAATAAATTTAAAATATTATATTTTGTAATTATAAGTAAGTACATGTGACTACGATACGCTGATTATTCTATAATTTATAAGTTCACTCAACTAACCCTCAAATTTCTAAACATTAATTAAAAAGAAAAAAAAACAAGTATGTCATATTTTTATTCCACATGAATGAAAGAAAAAAAAGCTTAACAATAAACTCTCTCTGTTCATTTCATATGCTCCATTCTACCGTTGAAGAATATGTATGACGTGGAGAGGAAAGCTATATGAGCTAATGATGAGAGATTTTGTTCCTAAATAAGGAACATGACTTAATATAGGGAACAGTAGTGAATTAACAAAGCTTTTTAATTGTTAGCTATAACATCTTCTTTAGGTACAAAAAGTAACAGTAACAGAAATAAAACCAAGGATAAAAAAAGACAGAGTGGTATAATAAAGCAACAATAATTAAACGTTAGATTTAAAACAAAGTTGTCGCGTTGTTTGGAAAACGAAAAACGTGAACAGACATAGGTAAAATCGTTGGGTAACAATATTAATAGAAAGAGAAAAATACATGCAGACGTGAAAACGACGTATTTGGTTTACTGATAGGAACGTTAACGGCGTGAAAGGAAACGGTTTGTTTAGGGTGTGGTTTGTCAGGCTTTATGAGAGTAGAGTGGGGCCCATTTGGGAATCATGATGATAATAGCGACATGACATAAATGACCTTCCCGAGGTGAATAAAAGAGAGAGAGTGTGTGGGAATAAGGAAGGGTAGTTGGGGTAACTTTTTGGGTTCTTGATGCAACTTAATCAAAGAGAGTACATAAAACCAGAGGATTCTGCTCCTGTGGGTCCTACCTTTATATACATAAACACAATTTACTAGTAATTCTACCCTTTCACTTTTCTCAACTCATTTCGACCCTTTTTCCTTTTTTTCATCTTAATCATTTCCTATATTTATTTAGTAACTATTTTTTTAAAGAAATTATATTGATGTGACGTGAAATCCGTTCTTGTTTGCATGAAATATATAACTTTTTTATTATTTTTACTCCACTACATTTTCTAACACAATGACTAATAAATATTATATCAATTTTTCTCAAGATGTTTTTTTTACAAGGACACAAGTCAACTATGCAAGATGAATGATATCGGTCTTCTCATACTATAGTATAAGAGATCAAGTGTGTAACAAGTTAACGAATAAAAAATACTTTTAAAGATAGTCTAAAATAATATAGTCACATGAGAGAAATGTAAAACAAAAAGATATATGATGAACGATAATAATATAATATTGTTCAAATATTTTTTTTTGAAATATTACTTATTTAAAAGTATTAATTTATTTTTTTATTTTGTAAATTATAATTTTACATATTTTGATTGGCTTAGTTGATATCAAACAAAATAATTTTAAAAAATAAATAAAATAAATAATTTAAATTTAAAAAGAAAATATAAAATAGAGAATTTTGGTGATAATAATTATAAAGAAATTGTTCTGGCCTGGGTCCCGGGTTGTCTGAGTTGGCCCAGTCCAATAATGATCCATCAGACCCTATGCTATCCGGGCACGAGGTCCCCGACAAGTCAGAAAAGCCTCTCCGGGAGGAAGGCCTACCCCCACGTCGGGCCTAATGCTCCCGGTTCAGCGGACCTTGCCCTCCGCGGGCAGGACCTTACCCTTCATGGGGAGAACAACGTGTCAAGCGCACGTCTCCACGTGCTCCCCTCCGCGAGGACACGTCACCAAACAACCGCCCATCTCCGAAAGAGTAGGTCAAACCCACCTTCCGGAGATCTTAGAACAATTGGACTAGGGCGAAGACCACGTCCTGGTCTTTACTACGCCACGTAAGCCCTAACAGTAATCTGGGTTGGGCCTGGCCATCCAGCCCAACGCAAGTGACCGTTGGTCCAGCACTGGGGGCTCTATAAATACCCTCTTCCACAAGAGGGTCAGGTAATTCACTTCTTACCCACTTTCTGTGCTTTGCTCTCACTCTGCCCAACTCTTTACTTTGGCATCAGAGTGTTTTGCAGGTACATCCCCCTTTTCCTCCTCATCAACGGTGAACAGGTAGCAGTCCAACAGCATGTGGTCAGTCTGTGATCCTCTTTTAATCAGGTCAGATAAAAAATATTAAAATGATAATATTTAATTTATATAATTGGAGATGAAGATAAACGTGTATATAATAATTTTTAAAGATGGTAGGTAAAAAATTTGTGGTATATCTTAGAATTTTTTATTTTAATAAAAAAATTAAAAAGTTTTACTTTAGAATTTGATTTTAACTTCTAAGCATATTAAGCTAGCAAGTGTAAAATTATATAGTATAAATTAATTTTTTATTGTATTTTCTTTACTAGTTGACATTGACAGCTTGTACAATACGGAACTAGTTAAAAGTTGTGGTAAATTTTAATAAGATTGATTAACTATGATGAATATAAAATAAAAATAAATTGAGTAATTAAAGATGTGTTGTAAACCAAACTTGTGTACGAAGTGGGGTTGCATCTAAGAAGGAGTAGTAGTAGTACCTAGATGTAGTGAACCATTTTTGTTGAGAGATGCCACATTAATGACTCACTAGATGAAGTAAATGGATGACGTGATTTGAAATCAAAAGATTGTTTTCTTCATTTCAAAAAAACAGAAAAGAAAAGAAAAAGTCTCAACTAGTTGGGTGTATGACTACAAATGTTATTAGACATCACATTGACATTCTAATACTTATCAGCATGTATCATGTTGTGTAATGAAATATTCAAATACACCAAGAACAATCATGTGTGGGATAAAGTATAATCATGTGTAGGATAAAGTATAATGGCAACCACACTAGATAGTCTTGAGAAATAATTCTCTATCATCTAATTTGATTTCATTTAATACTCTATGAAAGACACAAAATTTGATTTCATCTTTTCTTTCTAGTTTATGCAAACATCAAATTCTGTGTGAAAGACTCATACTGACATCCATTTATCATTAGTATTTTGAAAATTTTGTGGCATTGAATCAAATTCTATAGGCTAAAGAGAAAATCATGAATTACAAGATGCATGCAATTCGATAAATATTAGATCGTCTAAGTTGTTTAACAAGAATAATTTAATTTTTCTAATTATCATCTAAAAAATCTATTTAAATGAATGCAAGTTCAATGAGGAGGTTAGTGAAACAAGCAATCACATATGAAATAACAAACTCACTAACAACATTTATCAACAAAAATATCAATTAATTAATATAGATTAAGAGAACTTGATAACTAACCGTTCTTAGAAGCTACGAAAAGGATAAAATAGAAGAGATAATAGAAAACATGTGTTCACTGTGGGAATATTATATGAAAGACTCATAATATTTCCACAGCAAACACAAGTTCACAACTTTCTTAGATCCATGTTCACACAACCAGCTGCATCAGTGATAAGTAAATAACCATAACCACTTGATAGCTACAACATCAACAACATGCAACAATATTTATCAACAACATACATACCTTTAATTGAAAAAATTCGTGGAAAACAACATGAAAAAAATCACATGTTAACATAAACTAACAGTACATTATAAGTCAACAAAAGGATAACTAATGGTACATTGTAGTCCAACAAAAGTTTATTAACATACAAGATTAACATGTAATCCAACAAAGGTTAACCAGTAGTACATTGTAATCCAACAAAAATTAAATCAACATGTTAACATGTGAAATATAACAAGGTCTTCAATCTTCATGCCTAGTTGAATTTGTGTAGTTTTCAAGGTCTTCATCTAATTTGGAATCAGTTGCATCCAGATTCATTAGGTCCTTCACAATAGCCTATACCTTTTAATCTTTTTAGGGTTAAGATTCTTGATAAGAATCTTCTTATAGCCTGTCTTTTCAGGCTTAAGATTCACGTGATCCCTAACTGCTTCAACTTCCTTGGCTTTGTTCAAGCATAACTCTAACATATCAATAACCTCATTTGAAGCCTCAGTCTCATGGACAAGTTTGCTCCTATTATTCATGTTGAGAGAAAGATCTGAAATCTGAGAGTAGGATAGATTTAGATGGTGTCAAAATGGTCGTAGAGAAGAGAAACTCTTTTTCAAAACCTAAACCTAAAGCATATTTGAATCAACAATAAAACATGTGAAACCGAAGTAAATAATATGAAAATAATGTGAAACATATAACAACAACAACAGAACTCATCAACTCTCTAACAAAGAAGAAAATCATGTGAAAATCATGTATGAAACATAACAACAACATACACAAAAACGAGATAATAGGGAAGAAGAAGAATGCTTTTATGTATGGAGAACAAGATTGAGGTCATACTGTAGAATAGAAAGCTAATGACGAAGAAGAAGATAGAAAATATGTGTTAAGGTCTTGATATGAGAGATACGACAATACTGTCAAGAAGTGAGAGCTAATTCGCTTATATATGGATAAACAATTTCACTACGGTCGTATTTAAAAATTGTGATGAAATGTAAGGTCTTTCATAATGATTGACATTAACAACCGTTGTGATATATAAGAAAAACACTCATTGTAACAAAAAAAATTGTTGGAGTTAGGATTCGAATCCTGTCACTCCATGAATGTATAATCACGGTTAAACTGTTTGACTGTAATGCAATGTCTTTTCGTAAATATAAAAAAAACGCGTCAAAAAATAAAGTATTGTCACAATTAACTATCAGAACATTGTAATTTAGTGTTACCAGAGATATATTTTATAGTAGTGTGAGGCGCTTACCACCATAGACTATTAACAGTGGTAATAAACTAAAAAGCGTGTTACATATCGCCACGGTTGGAATAAATAACTATAGTGAAAAGTTTAAAAGTTATTGGTTTGATGCCCGATAATGTCACATTTGATGTTTATTAAACTGGATAACGCGCTACATATCACTATGATTACAAAAACCAACTATGGTGAAATATTTTGTATTTTTAAAATATATTTTTTTTGAATTTATAAATTGCTCAATTTTTTAACTTGTATTTTTGTGAATCAGAAACAACAACATAATACATTTGTGAGTCAAAAACAAATTGTCAACTATTATGAACCAAAAGTTATATTACATCAAAACTAAAATGGAACCAAAATAATATACAATTTACACATCATTACATCAAATAAGAAACCAATCAAGATATAAAAATATTATGTAATACATTCATTGTGCAATACATTCATCAAATAAGATCCACAATGTGATCGAGTGATGTCTTTTCTCTAACCACCTATAGTTTTAAATAATAATATTTGTTAGTATATAACACTTAGAAATCATAACATACAATAAATTATGAATAAATAATAAAAAAAATATTTACTTTTTAATTTTTCCATATATGCCTTCTTCATGATCATAACGAATAACATGCACATCATTTGTGTTAACTTCTTTATATAAATTAGGCACATGTGTTGTATAAAAAACAGTTGCAGTAATATCAAAATTTAAACTATGATTTTCACCGCTACGAGGAATGTGTTTTCCTTGAAGAACAACGGATCATCTTTTGTCATAAGGGTCAGTGAAATAAAACACTCATATTGCTTGGGATGCCATGTTAAATGGTTTAGTCATATAAGTTTTCTTGCCAAGGTCAACTTGTGTGAATCCTAACTCATCAGTTTGTATTCTGGTGTTATTGTCAACCCACTTGCATTGTAGCACGACTCACCATATTTTAGGCATTGATTCAATTTTTCATACTCTTTTTTGTATAATATGCAATCATTAAGGCATACATGTATTCTGATATACTATAAACCCATTGGACACAATATCATCTTGGCCTCATATCTTCGGTATGACAAATTGTTATCTTCTTCTGATATTTGTTTCAGCTACTCAAGCAATTATGTGCAACTTTTATCCCTCCACACAATTTTTGCCTTCAAGATAAACAATTTTATCCCACAGACAATCATGTAAAATTTGTGCACCCCTTGTATAATAATGCATCATTGTCACTACATAAAGTATCATAAATATGGACTTTCCTAAAAGAAGATTCTCCAATACCATTGATCAAATCTTCTAGTTGGTCATCCATATCTATATCAACTTCATGTCTTTGTAACGTCACAATTTGTTTGTTATCTACTTCGCCATGTCACATCCATATTGTATAATTTTGACAAACACCATCACAATATAGGTGATGGAATATTTCTTTCTTTTAATTTTTTTTAATATTCTTCCATATAACACAATGGCAATAAAATATTCCATTATTTCCAGGAATATTTTTTCCGTGTATTCAAAGAATTAAAAAACTCCTTTCTAATACACTGAACTTAATATATCATATTTCACCCAACTATGATCCATAATACATTTTGAAATTTATATCAGAAGTTGTAAAATCATTTAACACAATACAACAATACATAA
The DNA here is from genome assembly GCA_963859935.3 of Lathyrus sativus. NCBI lineage: Eukaryota > Viridiplantae > Streptophyta > Magnoliopsida > Fabales > Fabaceae > Lathyrus > Lathyrus sativus. The sequence continues at coordinate 13,941,900 of OZ012740.1, forward strand.
TACAACAACAACATTCTAAATACAACAACTAACTAAATCAATTTTCAACAGCTACAACAATAATATATAACATAAAACAGTAATACAACAACAACATTGTCAACAACACCTTAACAATCTCATTATAACAACATAATAGGAAATGAAACAACTACAACAACAATAATATATAACATTCTCAACGACAACAAAAAAATATCAATCTCACTCAATCATAATAACATATAACATTAAACACAAACAAAAACCTCTAACTATCTCAACTAATAGCAAAAACCTAAAACTCAACATGAATGGTGATGAAATATATAATGTGTCGTAACTGTAGAGAAGAGAAAGAGGAAGAGAAATGATTTTCATGTACGCTTCTTGAAGCTTCGTATTTCCACTCCTTGATTCGGACCTGAAATGGTGGAGTTTTCTTGGTCTTTGTTATTGCTTTCTTACGTTCTTTCGCTAGAGTACTTGTGTTATGAAGGAAATAAACTAAGGCATGTTATGTTTTAATTTTTTAGAAATACGTTTCACCACTGTTGACAAGATTCGCCTTATCAAATAAAAGATATGTTTAAATCCTAACATTGATCTTTAATGCCAAAATTTGCAAGGTATAGGAAAAACGAATGAAGATATTGCCCACAAAGGTATATGAATATTTTCAACTATGTCATTATGAAAACTAAACTCCCTGTGAGTTTGTGAAAACTAAACTCACTGATATTTAAAAAATGAGCGTCATATTTCACTACGGTTGGTAGAAATGACAATGGTTAAAAATGTTTTAACTTTAATATAAATATATAAATTAAGGGGAGAAGCCATTTTTTGTAACGAAAAATGAAAAATTGCTAGTGGTGGTATTTGAAGCATTCAATCCTCCATCTATCACCATAGTTGATTGACTTAACTAGGGATGTAATTGGTTTGGTTTAGATCGGTTTTTGGTCAAAAAATGTTTGAACCAATGATATCTTCATCAGTTTGATTTGGTTTGGATTTTAGTATTTTTCAAAAATGGAACGAACCACACTAACCGGTTTGGTTTGGTCTGGTTGATCGGTTTACAGTGTTTTTTTCAAACATTTTATTCATCTATGTATTTTCACTATTGTGTTTTTAGGTGTATTTTATGCTAATAGTTTTTAAAAAATAATACATTTCATATAATTTATTTCATGTTTTACTTTTTCAAACAACTTTCAATTGTTCTCAATCCATACAAAATAGTGACATGATTTCCATTGCATCATGAAATAAGTTCATCATCAAATATAAAAAGTTGGCACTTGGAATTAAAAGGTTGGGAAGGGATTTGAAAGGTTAACAAATAAACACAATAATAAAAACAAAAAGTTGAAATACACATAAATTGACATGTTTCACACTTAAAACACACATTATAAATAACTTATAACAAGGCTAGAAAGAATTTCGTTGAACAAGAAGAAATTAAAAAAAGGTATAAAAAGATTAAAAATAATGAAGAGAACCTGAACATGATGAAAGTGGCCATAATATATCAGAATGACGATAGAGAGAGCAACAATGGTAGTGGGCAGAGAGTGCAACAGTTCAGTGAGACGAGTTTTTGTGACTTGTGGTTTTTACTTTCTATGTTTGGAGTTTGGTTCTAGCTGCATGTTTTGCTGGGAAAAAAAGAAGTGAAAACAAATATGAAGAATGGTTTGACCGATACAAAATTTGGGCTTAATGATGGATGAAATAAAGGATTTAAAGCATAATTATAGCCATTAGTTCGGTTCATCACTTCCTAAAAACTAAAACTGATAACCAAACAAAACCACATTGGTTTTCATTGGTTTGATTTGGTTTAGGGACCAAACAAAAAACAATCGATTTTCTCAGTTTGGTTTGAATCAAATTATCAGTTTAATTGGTTTTTTTATCCCATTACACCTCTAGACTTGACTGTGGTGAAACTTTCTTTATTAAATGAATAAAAAATTAAAGCACCTAAATAAAAGTTACTATTTCGATTGATTTAAAGGTCGAGGTAATAAAGTATTACGAAATGTATATTTTGCAATAGTGCTTGTTGGGCGCCTCACAGTAAGGCAGGAGAAAAAATGGGTGAATTGCTCAATTTGTTAAAGATGAACTTCACAAATCCCCATTCTCCCTACAAAATAATGGTGATACCAAATCACTCATTAATCACCCAACCAACGAGAGCTAAGACACATACTTCACTTGTTATTATTTGTCTTAGTCGATGGGAGTTGGTGTAAGTCTTTAGTGTCACTAGGAACCGTCTTTGGCCAAATGTAGGGTTCGTATCCATTCCCCCAGGTTTTTCTTGGTTCGGGGTGTACGTATCCAAGGATCTACCACTTACTCTATTTGAATGGCTAGTTCCTAAGATGGGGTGTGTCAGCTGCCCTTTAAGCGTGTTCCGCTTAGTGGGATATTTTTTAATAAACACAATCTATGTCATATTGTCGAGGGTTATAATAGTACTTATGTGTATAACATTTCTTTAAGTCAAAATATTTATTTATTCAAATATAGAAGAATCTTGAGAGATTCTTATATTATGCGTGAGGTAATTGATATGTGTTCCATTGACGATTAACAATATGAATTTCGCGTTCAGCCATCTAGCGATCAATTTTATCTCCAGAATGAAATAAGTTTCGGTATACCTCCATCATTTTAACCATCTCATCTCTAAAGGCCTTATTCATCATTCTTAAGTACGTCGTGCCCGCATTCTCAAATCTAAAGAGCATCACATCATATAGGTAGCTGGCTTTATTGATCATGAGTTCCTTTTTCTTCATATAAGATCCAAACATATGTACCTGGTTGCACCCAGAGTAAACATTGACGAGTGGTAACAACTTCTATCCAACTGAGTTGTTTACTAGTTTGTCTATGTTAGGCAGCAGATAAGAGTTTTGCAGGCGTGCTTGGTTGAGGCTAATATAGTTTACACACAACATCCACTTCCCAAGAGACCTCTTAACTAGTGTGAATTTAGAGAGATATTATGTCTATTTTAATTTAGAAAAGAATTGACTTCTAACCTTCATTCGATCGTTATAATTGTTTCCTATTTCTTATCTAGAGACTGTTTTATTTTTTGTTGTGTATGTTAGTTCATCTTATGTAATACCCCATATTTCCCTTAAATGCTCAATTGGGTGTTAGTTGGGATCAACTGAGTTCCTATACACTTTAACTTGTGTCAATTGGAATAACTGAAGCTCTTAAGTGCTATAAATGTCATTAGTTGGGATCAATAGAGTAACTAGTGGATTCTGAAGGGATCAATTATTAATAAAAGAGACAAAACCAGTATTAATAAGTATAAGAGAGGATATTTTGGTAACTCTAATATTTGATCAATTGGTGTTAGATGACAAAATGTAAAAGGGAGATATTTATGTCATTAATTATTATTATTATTATTATATATATATATATATATATATATATATATATATATATATATATATATATATATATATATATATATATATATATATATATATATATATATATATATATATATATATATATATATATATATATATATATATATATATATATATATATATATATATATATATATGGTGGAAAAGAAAATAGAAAGAGAAATAAGAAAGTTGGTAAGAAGAGAGAAAGAAGAGAAGAGAAAGGGGAAGAAGAAGAAGAAGTTCCCCATCATCATCAAGGTCATGATTTCATCATCAATCTTCTTCATCAAAGGTGAGTTCCTTTAGTTAGTATATCTTTGGGGGAAAATATGAAAATATTGTTGGGTTAGGTTTTGTGTTGAAGTTGAATTAAATGTTGTATGCATGATGATTTGATGAAATTCATGATTAATCATATTATACTATGTTTATTTGGTTGATTGTATACTTCATGAACATGTGGGTATGAATTTTGGCCATGGATGCTTTCATTTTCACGTTGCCGAGTTTCTGAATTTCGCATGCGTCACACAACGAGTTGTAGGCGAGTCAAAGGTGATCTCCAACTATGCTATGATCGCACAACGACCATTGAGGCAAAATGTTTCTGCCTCTTCCTCGCCTAGAACTCAAGGCAAAACAACCTCGCTTACCTGTTGCATAGAGAGCCTGGAAGGATTTGTTCCTTATGTTTGTTTAGTTGCTTGGTTGTTCATATGCATGTTTAATTGTATGATGAATTGTTTTACATTGATTATTACGAGTGATGTGCATGTTTACCATGATTGATTGATTGAACAATGATGACTTGATGTAGTCATGGAATAATATGTAATGTGTGAGAATGAACTCCATGGGAAATGGAAGGATAATCCCAATAGGATATTAAATGGTAATGTGATACCATGAGTGAACCAAGAACACTTGGTAGAGTATAGTATTGGCTTGGATGCTTTAATGTGTATGTGAATTCCTAGGTTGAGATGTTGTGTTACCATATATGCGTTTCATGTATAATATTATGTTATGATATATATATATATATATATATATATATATATATATATATATATATATATATATATATATATATATATATATATATATATATATATATATATATATATATATATATATATATATATATATATATATATATATATATATATATATATATATATATATATATATATATATATATATATATATATATATATATTGTTTGAATGTTTGATTGTGTGATGACATGCTTAAAAGAATATAAGAATGGTGAGGAAAACCCTTAGTATTAATTAATGGAATAAACTAGTAAAGTGATTAGAACATGATGAATATCATAGATGACAATGTTTGTCCAATAATACCTAGGTGTGTGTCATTGGCAAGTTGTTGCCTAATTGTGAGTAGAGCTTTGTATGGAACATGTATGGTTTGTGTTGTTTATGGTTAAGGCAAATGTGATGTCTTGTGATTGTCGAATATAATCACGTTATCCTTAGTGGTTACATAAGTGAATAGAGTCTATGATTAAAGAGATTTGCGATGGGGGGAGGCCCATAAGAAGTGACGATTCATAAGGTCGATTATATGTCCCACTATGCCAAAAAAAGACCTTTAGCAGCGCTTTTTCATAAGTGGTGTGCTAGTGAGATACATCATAATGTGTTTGACCGTAATTAGGTATGACTCATTGAGGTTTTCTTGAAAACATGCACATAAATATATACAAAATAGGGTATCAAGATGAGATGTGTCAAGATAAATGAGAGATCATATAATACCCCGAAATTTGATTTCTTCAACTATTATTCCTTCTTTGTCCTTATCTAAATTGTATGATGTATTCATCGGAGTTGAGACCGACTTTGCTTTATCCATGTTGAATATATTTAGGAGCTACTTGCACTACTTATCTTGATTGATGAAGGTGTCTTCATTTGATTTATAATTTGTAATGCCATAAAGTATTATAACTCTCCCATCATAGACATTTCAAATTCATTCTACATCATATGAAAAATTTCCTTACACAAGGACTAGTTAGTAGCACCTTATATGATATCATCGACATAAATTAGCATAAGTAAACTGTCATGCTTAATTTTCTTAATAAAAATAGTTGTATCAACCTTGACTTTTTAAAAAATGTTTTCAACCATAAACTTGATTAAATGTTCATACCAAGCACGAGGAGTTTTTCTAAAATTATATAGCATCTTTTTCAGCTTGAAGACATTATTATGAAAATAAAAGTTTAGAAATCCGTGAGGTTGATCAACATACACTTCCTCATGGATGTAACCATTCAAAAACACACTATTTACGTCCATTCAGAATTTTAAAAATCAAAATGCATGAGACAGATAAAAGCATCCTTATGTCATAATATAGCCACATGGGCATAAGTTTCTTCAAAATATATGTCTTTCTACTGATCTGATCCTTTTGCAATGAGTCTTGCTTTATTTATTAAAACATTTATATTTTTGTCAAGCTTGTTCCGAATGGATCATTTGGTTCCAATCACTATATTAGATGAAGGCTTGGGAACAAGTTTCCAAACATTCTTTCTCAAAATCAGTTTAACTCATCTTGTATATCAAGAGACCAATTTTTGTCAATAAGAGCTTCATTAATGTCCTTTGGCTCAATTTTTAGGAAACAATGCAATAAGGTTATATACATTATTAAGAGAGTTTCGAGTTGTGACCTCTTTAGAAATACCTCCAATGACATTCTAGATCAGTTGATCCTTTGTGGTCCTTTATTCCTGGGGTAAATCTTGATTGCTTGTTTCTTTGTTTTGATTGGTTTCAATTTGACTTTGTTTTTTTTCCTTGACCTCATTCTTTATTTTCACTTTGATATTGACCCATTTTTGTATATTGATCTTCATCTTAATGTTTATTTTTATCTTGATCTTTTAAGAGAATGTTCTTCAAAATAATTTCACAATCAAATGCTTCTACCTCTATTTGTAAGTAGAGTTGCACCTAAGAGGGGGGGGGGGGGGGGGGTGAATTAGGTTCTGAAAAAGTTTTTTTGGTCTTTATGTAGGTTTCTTGTTTTACTTTCCTAAAATTTACTAAGTGTTGAATGCAGTAAAAACGGAAAGTAAAGAGACACGGCGATGTATCCTGGTTTCTCTCACAGCCCGAGAGTACTTCAGTCCCCTTTTAATACGAAAGAGATTTTTCAATATTGTTAGATCCTAAAACAAGACTTCTACCTAGTCTTTCTTATACATACTCTAACCAATCAAAACCCCAAGAACAATCCTCTTGGATTTTTATCACTAAGTCCAATGAGAAAAATCCTCTCAAAATAGCCTCTTGCTTCCAACAATCCTGGACAGTAAGGTTATAACCTTACAAACTTATTTCCAACAATCTTGGGAAAATAAGATGTAATCAAAGAACAAATAATTCTGATTTTGAGTAGTTTGCAGCAGTGTTTGAATATCAATTTTGCGACTGATCTTCTTCTTGAGATATCAACTCTTATACATCAAATACAAGTGTTCAAGAAATATAGGAATGAAACTATGATGAAATAATGAAATTTGAGGTGCAGTAGTTTCACTCTTGAAATTTGAGAATTTTTGACACTTGTGAAAATTTGGAATTTGAGAGATGAAATGAAATTTGAATTTTTGCAAGAAGGTTAATCTCAAGGTCTGAGATTACGAGGTATATAAATGCCTCTAAACACCTTTTTAAAAGAGTGCAAATGATCAAGAGTTGCCATGGTTTAAGAAGAATAGAGAAAACAAAATGCCGCCAACAGATGCAATTTTCTGGCTCATATTACAAGTAGTAACCGGTTACCATATGTGGGTAATCGGTTATCGGCCTCAACGTTTGAAAAAATTTAAAAGTTTACACAGGATAACCGATTACCAGGAATAGGTAACCGGTTACTCTGAACAGGTTTTGCCAAAAAAATACTTTGAAATAGAGGCAAAATGCATTGTAAGAGTTTTAAAAAGATTTTAAAATGATATGCAAGAATGTGAGATGAAGTTAAACACTTGTACAAGTTATATAGAAGTTGAATGTTGTACATTCATTTGTGTAAAACTTTGTCTTCATTCTTTAACAAGTCTTGACATAATGATTTGACATTGAAGTGTCGCACCTCGAAAAATCACTTTCGAAAATACGACCCTCGCGCGAAAGGGCGCGGAAATGCGGTTCGACAGAGTCGCCACCGAACTTTATTTTTTCCGAATAAACGGGAGAGGAAAATATCGAGAAAACCTCTTAAAAAAAAGGATAGGAACAGGGCTGTCGCAACCAAGTTCCGGGTTCGGGAGTCGGTTACGTGAGGGGAAGGTATTAGCACCCCTCACGTCCGTCGTACTCGACGGGAACCTCTTAAGGTAATTGTGGGGAGTGTTGCCTAGGTTTACTTGTTTTCTTCTCGTTATTAAAGGTAGAATTGGTAGGGTAAAAGGTTAAAGACGCTAAGGAGAGATGGGTGGTTAGAAGATAGGGTGCTCGCCAAGGATTGGGGCCCTTGTGCCTACGTATGCTCATTCGGACGAGAATGAGAAATCAGAGCGTCGTAGTTCGACTACGGGAAAAGGTGGGGGGAAAACGGAAGATGGATAGAAGTGTGCTCGCCAAGATCATCGCAATCTTGTACCTACGTATCTCATATTCAAGAATGAATAAAGAATCAGAGCGTCCGTAGTTCGTGGAGATGACCACGAAAAGATGAGGTTTGAATTGGTTTGACGTTGAGTTGAGAGACGAAAGAGTGACTGACAAACAACCTAAGGGCGTGCCTCAAGAGCTTGTCACTCAAGAATTCAAGGAATGCGAGATCCCAAGAACTCAGTTCTTTCGGAAATTGGGTTGAATGAGTTGAAGATAAGAGTTGGATATTTTGAAAACGAAAGAATGAACTAATAACAACTCGGGGGCGCGCCCAAGAGTTACTCGTTCGAATATTCAAAGAATGCTAGATTCTAAGAATATCCCTCTTTCGTAAGTTTAAAAAACGTTTGTGAAAAGATCGAATCGAAAAAAAATGGCATACGAAGCCAAAAGGGAATTGTTTTGAACTGGTTCGACGACGTGTCGAAGATTTGATTGAAGATGGAACCGGCTTGACGACGTGTCAAGGGTTAGGGTTGTGAGAAACGATATTAGTCCCTGAGGGTGCTCCTAATATCGAAACTACGAGGGATTGTGAATGTGTGTGCGAAGTGTCAAAGGTTGCGAATGCGTACGAGCATTTGACTTAGGAGATGTTAAAAAAGTTTGAGTTTGAAAAAGTCGAAAGGTTGAGTGAATAACAACTCAAGAGCGTGCCTCGAGAGCTATTCATTCGAAAATTCAAGGAATGCCAGACTCCAAGAACCTCCTTCTTTCGAAGTGTGAATCGAAAAAGATATTTAAAAAGGTCGAAAGATTGAATGAATAATAACTCAAAGGGCGTGCCTCGAGAATCATTCACTCGAAAATTCAAGGAATGCTAGACTCCAAGAACCTTCTTCTTTCGAAGTTTGATCGAGAAAATGTTTGAAAAAGATTTGAAGTGAAATGAGGTATGAAAATAATTCGAGGTACGAGATGTGAAGACGTGAGATTGGATTTGAAAATGAGAGAAATGACAATTATTTGATAAATGAGACGTAGGCCTCACAACCAATTAATTGGGGTATTATCGAAATGCTGGATCTCGACGACACCTTTTTCATTTGGAGAATATTTGAATGAACGATAGAAATATCACACAGAATGCTTGATTCCTGTAATATTCCTTTGTCCGAAATAGTGTATTCAAAATGAAAAGTTGAATAATACATTATTTAAGGTGTACACCTCGCTAATGATCATCCAAAAATCCAAGAAATGCTAGACTTCAAAGATTTAATTTTGCTTTGTGATTTAATTGGAAAATGATTTTAATAATGAAAAAAATTGAATTAATAAATAAACATAAAAAATTAATCATATTTGAAAATGAGTTCGAAAATAACACAAAGGTTATTATTTTTGAATTGCCTTAAAAAAAAGTACTTATTAAATTGAATGTAAAAGTGACTTTGATTTAAATAAATAAATAAATGATTATTGAAAATTTATTTCATGAAATATGACGTGAATTGTTTCTGTGTAATAACAGTATGAAACGAGTACCATACGCCGTAATGAAGCCGTAATGAAAACGAGGTGAAACCGTTATACTCAAAGCCTGTGACATGTAAACTTTAACATGATCAATCAAAAACACCAATTTTTACAATCTATTTCCAAAAAATTTATGCATAAAAAGTGAGATTATTGAATCATTTAGAATAAATAAATTTAGAGTAAAAACAGAGTTTAACCAAAGTTTAAACAAAATCAGTAATGAATTCAGCAGTGATTTACAAAACAAAATTGATGTCATCCTAAACTTTGACAGTAAAATGCAGTAGCAGCCATCCCTCAGTTCATGACTATAATGCTATATGAACATATTTTAGTAACATTTAATCAGCCATAACAAAGTAATCAAAACTGATATAGTTTAAAACCAAATTTTAAGCACAAGTAGAATAATAACAGGTACTCCAAAATGTAAACCACAAAGGAAATAGAGATGGAAGGCATGAAACTCGCCACTCCGAAATGTTACCGAAACCGAAACCAAAGCGGAATCCTGCATTGCATTCGAGCTGCTATGGGGAGTTGAACTGCGGCGAGAACTAAATGGAATTTGATCCGAAACAGCTTTCAGGAATCGAACTCAGTTGTTGTTGTTGAATGTTGTCAATGCGAGGTTATCGAGTCCGTGAAACTTGCTACTGTCGAGTTGTGTTGCCGTCAAACCGGGTAGGATTTTGAAGTCGCGGTTGCTGCATCGGATGCACTTGAATCGGATTCGCAACTGCTGCTACTCGACTTTCCATTCCAGAGTTCAAATGCTGCTGGTATCAACTGCTGCTATGCCGTTCAATATTATTATCGCACAATTTGAAACTCGGTAATACCTTAACCTGCATACAAACCAGTCACAGACAACCACATAATTTTATGAAAACAGAGAGACTTAGGACCTGTTATCGATATAATACCAAGGCAGCCATCAACTCAAAAAACAACATAACCGACACCTCAGGCCGAGGCTACTGCCATGATTTAGGACCTGTGATAATGAAAATATTGCCGGCAGTACAACCCAATACAAAGAGTTCTTATGAATTTACACCCAGATTACAATTAACTTATCTTCTCAGCATAAACCATATTAAAACTATTATCCATATTTCAACTTCCTGATATATACATTTATCCTCAAGGTGAACACAAACCAGAATTTGATGGTAATCAACAGACGAAACAACTTACGTTCAAGCACACCATAGCATCAGATTATCAGTACGTAAAAAACTTTTAAAAAAAAAACAACACAAAACAAACTATAATACAACACAACTAAATACAAACTATGACATTATCGCAATATTCTATCAAACAAAAGCAGTTCAGCAACAAATTATAATGAAACGAGCCTGTAATAGGAAGATGAACATAACCAACTGGAAGTCAGATTGTTGTTGTAGGCAAACATTGTCGCTGTCGTGTTCGAATTTGCCGGCGATGAGTGTGGTTGCTGTAAACAATCGGCGAAGACTCGTTTTTATGAGAACGATTCAGAACCATGACTGAGTTGCTGCGAAAACAAGATGAAGTTTTTACTGAGGATTTCACCAACGTATCTTCTCGGGATCATTCTGAGATGGTTCTCGTCGTTATGGTTTGAGCATCGCACCAGTATTGAAGGGGTTTAAGAAGGGATTGGAAACTGTTAGCGGCGGTTTAGGGTTTACGCGTGTGGGTGCGCGGCGCCGTTTTTTCACGTTTTGAGGGGAGAGAAAGGAGGAAATGAACAGGGAATGAGTTTGAGGGAGAAGATAATTTGATGATTGTGTTATAACGGAAACGGAGAGTGGAGGGTAAGAGGTGGATGGCGGAAGGATTTGTTTGCGGAAGAGAAAAGATGAACAATAATTCAATTTAGGGTTTCTGGGATGGATTGGGGCGGCGGCCGTTTTCAGAGAGGATTCGAATTTAGGGTTTGAATCCGCGTGATGAACAGTAGCTTAGGTCCCTTTTCTGAATCAACTCTTCCCCTCTCTTATAGCATGCTGAAACCAAACCTAACGGGCCGTTGAAGTGGGCCTCCATCTGATTCCTTCAATTTTTCTTTTTCTATTTTTCTCAATTATCTTATGAACATTATAACTAATGACTATAATATAAACTAACATAATTTTAATAAATAAGATATTAACAAATATATATAACAAACTAAAAATCAAAAATAATATTAATTACTTAAAAAATATTAGTAATGTTTAAAAAAGAAAAAAATTAAGAAAGTAAAAAAAAGAAAAAAAATAATATTCACAAAATGTCTTTAGGCCACATGTCACGCTCTTATTGGACAAAATACCATAGATAAAAAAAATCGTCCAATTATGAGTGGGCACGTGTCTAATTGACATGAAATTACGCAAAAGATGCAAAATTTAAAAAGCAATCAAAACAAGCAAAAAAAATAAAAAAGAGTAGGACAAATTTAGGGTATGACATGAAGTTCTTCAAGCTTGATTTATTTGAGATTCTTTTATCCATCCTTGTATGTTGTAGAGTGTGTCGTCATCAAAATTGTTTGAGAAGCCATGTCTTCGCAGTCTCCCCCTTTTTGATGATGACAACACCTTTTTTGAAAGTTTTTGCGGCTTTTCTAACAAGTGCTCAAGTGCTCCCCCTCAGATGATGCTCCCCCTTAATCTATGATTTAAAAGAGTCTTGAATTTATCTTCAAAATTTATTAGAAGAGCAATAAAACACAAGTACAAACATACAAACACAGGAAATTCTTCTCCCTTTTTGTTAACAACAAAAAGGATGGGAAAAGCGTTTCAACAAGAAACACATGTGGACAGAAATGAAACACAAGAACATAAAGAAGAACACAACATGTCACAAGTACGAAACCAAAATGAATGAAACCGAACATAGTGTACGAGTTTACAACATAAAAACATAAGACAAGAACTTAATCAAAATAGAAAACATTGTTCAATGACTTTCAGACATTGCATCCTCATCTTCATTTTCTTCTTCATCTTCGTCACATTCTTCTTCTTCTTCTTTGCGAAGAGCTTGAAGTTGCTGCATAGCTAATTGTTTGAACATTTTGCGCATATAAGTCATGTCTTTCCGATGTTCCCTTGCATTAAGGTCAACTTTGTTCTTAAGAGCTACTATCTATTTTATAGATAGCCTCATTGGTGTAGCCTTCTTCAGGAACAGGAGCAACAGTAGAAGAAGATGAAACATCTTTGTAAACATATTGTTTTTCATCATTTTCTACAATTCTAGTATTCTTGGTTGCTGTGGCAACATTGATTTCATTTGCCCGTACTGTCATCATGGTCTGAGGTTCCCGTTGGAGACGAATAGAGCTTGCCTTTAGAATGATATAAATGATTTGCCCTTAAGAAAGTCCTCCATCAAGATATTTTATATGGCGCATATGATGCATGAACACATATGCCCAATTCACCTGTAAATTCTTCTTGATTGGAAACAGGAGTTGAACCTCCATATCACTCACCTGAGAATGATTGGAGTGTTTTGGAACCAAAATGTAAGCCAGGACAAAATGAAGCATTCACTCACTCACAATAAGGTTTTTAGCCAGCTTGAATACCCTAGAAATTTTAGGATTTTGTCTGCTTAACAATTCTTCTTGGGTTATTCTAGAGATTTCAATGTAATAATTCATGTTAGAAAAGTCTTTCCACGAATCAGCCTCTAATTGAATTCCATACCTGATGTTTTCTCCTTCAAAACGGATTCCTAAACATTCACCTAACTCTTCTAAGTTTATAGAAATGATTACTCCTTTAACAGTGGTTTGAAAAGTTAAGTCTCTAAATTCATCATGACCCAATTTGTAAGAAGCAAAAATTATTTAACTAAATCCGGGTAAACCGGTCCAATATTGCTAACAAGTTTATCTATCCCTTGAGTTTTCAACAGTTCAGGAAAATCGAACTATGAGCAGGAAATGAATTTAGACTCACATATTTTACTGGAATCAATGGACGATTCCGGATGTTGAATGTCAATCTTATTGCTTTAACCGTATGAGCTTTCTCTTCTTCAACGGGTTCTGAGCTTGATTCTCCCAATTTCTTCTTTCCATTATTTTGCATTTTGGGTGCCATAGATATTGTTGGAAGCTTATAGGGTTTCACTGATAGAGTAGATTCATGAAGAGATATGAGCTTTATTGAGGTATATAAGGAGAGGTATGTGATATTTGATATTGATGATTGTTGACAAATTCTTTAATGGAGAAGAGGAGAAGATGGAAGAGTGAAGATAATGAATATGGAGGAGTCAAAATGTCTTAAAAATCTGAATAAGTGCTTATGAGAAATATGAAGTGGGTTTTAAAAGAACTTTTGCATTTTTGTTTTTTAATGAAAGAAAATTTGAAAAGCGAGCAGAGGTAACCGGTTACCAGGTATGGGTAATCGATTACCATACCCCAAAAATAGAGAGCATAAGTGAAAAACATAATAGATGTAACCGGTTACCAGGTTTAGGTAATCGGTTACCATGCAAAAAACAGTAAGCAGAAGAGAAAAAAACGTAGCAATAGTAACCAGTTACCAGATGTGGGTAATAGGTTACCACAAGTCAAAAATCAGAAACTTCATATTTCAAATTAAAAAAAATGAACCATAGAAATATTTGTACCTTGGCATTATTTTTTAGAAAAAATAATGAATTGTTATTGAAGAATTTACACATCACCTTCATCTAGAATTTCAAGTTCCCTCTGAATCTTGTAAAAAGCTTCTTATGGAAGTGGTTTTGTGAAGATGTCAGCCAGTTGGTTATGAGTATCCATGAAAGTAACTTCAACGTCTTTTATGAGAACATGATCTCGTAGGAAATAATGTCGAATATCAATGTGTTTTATCCTTTAGTGCATGACAGGATTTTTTGTAATGTTGATCGCGCTTGTATTATCACACCTTAGAGGAACGCATCCGAGATTTAGTCCATAATCATGTAGTTGTTGTTTGAGCCAAAGGATCTGTGCACAACAACTTCCTGCTGCAATGTATTCTGCTTCAGCGGTGCTAAGAGCAACACATGCTTGCTTTTTACAGGACCATGAAACCAATGCATTACCTAGAATGTGACAAGTTTCACTCGTACTTTTGCAATTTGTTTTACAACTTGCATAATCTGAGTCAGAATAACCTCCTAAGTTACAAATACTACCTTTTGGATACCATAGTCCAACATTGGTTGTTCCTTTGAGATACTTCATGATCCTCTTTACAGCAGTGAGATGTGATTCCTTTGGGTTTGCTTGAAATCGAGCACACAAACATACACTAAACATTATGTCGGGACGGCTTGCCGTCAAATATAATAGAGAACCAATCATACCTTGATACTTTGTAATATCAACTGGAATACCTGATTCGTCTTGATCAACGTAAGTTCCTGATCCCATTGGATTAGACATTGCTTTACAATTATCCATGTCAAATCTCTTCAACAACTCTTTGCAATACTTGGCTTGGTTGATGAAGATGTCATCCTTCAATTGCTTTATTTGTAATCCAAGGAAGTAATCCATCTTTCCCATCATAGACATCTCGAACTCTCCTTGCATCATCAATGAGAATTCCTCACACAGATCTTTGTTGGTTGATTCAAATATGACGTCGTCAACATAGACTTGAACTAGTAAATTGTTGTCCTTAATTCGCTTAATGAACAAGGTCTTATCTACTTTTCCTTTTTCAAATCCCTTTTTGCATAGAAAGTTGCTAAGTCGATCATATCATGCCCTTGGTGCCTGCTTTAAGCCATAAAGAGTTTTTCTTAACTTAAAGACATGTGAAGGATTCTTGAAGTCTTTAAAGCCAGGGGGTTTATTGACATAAACATCTTCATTGGTGTAGCCATTCAGGAAAGTGCTTTTGACGTCCATCTGGTACAACTGAAAATTCAATGAACACACATAAGCAAGTAATAAATGAATAGCTTCTAACCTTGCAACCAGAGCGAAAGTTTCTTCGAAATCAATTCCTTCTTCTTGATTATATCATTGGGCCACCAATCTTGCCTTGTTTCGAATAATTATCCCATTCTCATCAAGTTTGTTTTTAAACACTCATCTGGTAGCAATGATGTGTTTATCACTTGGCCTAGGAATAAGTTTCCACAGTTGATTCTTTTCAAACTGGTTTATATCTTCTTGTATGACAGTGATCCATTGGTCATCTCCTAAGGCTTCATCAACTTTGGAAGGTTCAATTTGAGATACGAACGCCATATTCAAGCATGCATCTTTGAGGTCGAGTCTGGTTTTAACGCTTTGACTAATATCACCAATTACTTTATCAATTGGGTGATTTCTATGTGTTCACCATTCCTTAGGTAGATCATTGTCTTCTGAATTTTGTTGAATTGTTTCTTCTTGATGCTTAGGTTGATCATTTGTATGAGAAGTACCTTCTTTAGGAACATCTACAAAATCATCATCATCATCATCACACAAAACAATTTCCTCATTTGAGGGGTTAGATTCATCAAATTTAACATGCATTGATTCTTTAATAATTAAAGTTCTTTTATTATAAATTCTATAAGCCTTACTAGAGAGAGAGTAGCCGAGAAATATGCCTTCATCATATTTCTCGTCAAACTTACCGAGATTGTCTTTGTCATTGTTCAAGACAAAGCACTTGCATCCAAAGATGTAAAAGTAAGCAATATTTGGTTTTCTCCCTTTGAAAAGTCCATAGGGAGTCTTCTTAAGAATAGGTCTAATATTTACTCTATTACTTACAAAGCATGTCGTACTAACTGCATCCGCTCAAAAATATTTTGGAAGATTTGAATCGCTAAGCATTGTTCTTGCAAGTTCCACCAATGACCTGTTCTTCCTTTCTACAACACCATTTTGTTGAGGAGTCCTTGGTGCTGAGAAATTGTGAGAGATTCCATATTCTTTGCAAAATTCTTCGAAAGGAGCATTTTGGAATTCTCCACCATGATCGCTTCTTATGGAGGCAATGGTTAAAGACTTCTCATTTTGTATTTGTTTTGTAAGCTTCTTGAATGCTTTAAAGGCGTCACTTTTCTGCACTAAAAAGTAAGTCCAACAAAATCTAGAAAAATCATCAATTATAACCAAAGCATAAACATTACCACCGAAGCTCTTTGTTCTCGATGGACCAAATAAGTCCATATGTAACAATTGTAGTGACCTCGTAATGGATACCACATTCTTTGACTTGAAAGTTGATTTGGTATGTTTCCCCTATTGACATGTGTCAGACAACTTATCATTGATGAATTTAATTTTAGGCAAACCAACAACTAGATCATGTTTAACCAACTTGTTCAAATGTTCCATGTGTATATGAACAAATCTATTATGCCATAACCATGAATCATTATTGTTTGCCATGAGACATTTAATCTTCAAAGATAAATTGTCAAGAGAAATCATGGATATATTATTTATTATTTTACCTTTTAGCTTTACCTCATTAGTGACTTCGTCTTCTATCAAGTACTCATCTTTTTCGAACTTGATTTTGAATCCTTTGTCACATAGTTGGCTTATGCTAAGCCAGTTGTGCTTTAGTCCTTCGACATAAAGTACATCTTCAATAAATGTGAAAGGTGGTGCTCCAACTTTGCCTATGCCAAGAATCTTTCCTTTGTTATTGTCACCATAAGTAACATAACCCTTGGCCTTAAGCTTTAGATTTGAAAATTTGTTGAGGTCACCGGTCATATGCTTCGAACAACCACTATCAAGATACCAAAAATTTGAAGTGGTCTTTAAGCAAACCTACAAAACAAGTTATTTCTTGTTATGTACCCAAGTTGCTTTGGGTCCTTCATAATTAGTGTCTTTCTTAACCCACACATAATGCCCGCTTGCTATACTAAAGTTTCTAACATAGCATGCATTAGGTGTATGGCCAATAATACCACAATAAAAATAGGTGGGTACGAAATTACTCTTATATCTAGGAACAAAAGATTTCTTTTTCACAATCTTTTTCTTTTTATGATGACGATGCACAACTTTAGGCTTGCTCAATTTCTTTTTAGAAGTTTGGTCATTAACCTTAACAAAGATTGTTTTGCTAGAACTTGGTTTAGAAAACTTAGAATAGCCAAGTCCACTTTTATCGTTAGAAAATCTTTGTTTACTAAGGACCCCTTCTAAATAAATTTGCCTTTTTTCATATCTATCTAGAACTCTTTTAATTTGAATAATTTGGAAAGAAAGTGATTCATAATTTGTGCATACAAAGTTTTGTTTTTCTTCACTAATAACCTTTTACTTTTCATTCTTTTCATCTTTTTTCAATAGTATTCACTTTTTCCTCTAGAGATGATATTTGTTTCTTTTGTGAAGATATGGTTTTACACAAAACTTTGCATTCATTTAAGAGTTCATTTATCGCCTTTTGAGCATCATTATCATAAAGTGAAAAAGAATTACTAACCTCATCATTTTCGTCGTCTGAGTGATGAGAAGCCATCAATGTCAAGTTTGCACGTTCATCGCTATCTGATTTGGATGATGAACTTATGTCGCTGTCTTTCCATGCAACATAAGCCTTCTTATTCTTTGTCTCTTTCTTGCCTTTGAATCCATTTTTCTTCGAAAGTTTTGGACAATCCGGTTTAATGTGACCTTGCTTTCCACATTCATAGCACGTGACATCTTGATTTGATGTGGAAAACTCCCTTTTCTTGAAGTGTTTCTTCCTTTTTGCATAGCCGAAGGGTTTGTCATTTTTGTTGAAGAATTTTCCAAGTCTCTTGACTAGAAGCATAAAATTTTCATCTTCCTCTGATGCATCATTGTCTGGTCCTTATTTCGAGTCTACCTTTAATGTGATTCCTTTACACTTTTTCTCTTGATGTTCATGCTTATCAAGGCATCCAAGTTCTAACTCGTGTTCTTGAAGTTTTCCAAAAAGTGATGCAAAAGTCATTGCTGAAATACTTTTCTTCTTCGATATTGCTGTAACTTTGGGTTGCCAACCTCTTATTAAAGATCTTAATACTTTCAGATTTAGTTCATCATTGGAGAATGTCTTACCTAATGCAATCAAATGGTTGGTTAAGTGAAGAAATCTTTTCTAGAGAGCAACAATGGATTCTCCTGGCAGCATACAAAACATTTCATACTCTTGACTTAGTGTGTTCAGCCTTGATATTTTAACCTCAATGGTTCCTTCATGAGTCTCCAC
The DNA here is from genome assembly GCA_963859935.3 of Lathyrus sativus. NCBI lineage: Eukaryota > Viridiplantae > Streptophyta > Magnoliopsida > Fabales > Fabaceae > Lathyrus > Lathyrus sativus. The sequence continues at coordinate 13,960,665 of OZ012740.1, forward strand.
TAAAGTATCCCAGATTTCCTTAGCTGATTTGCATTGTGAGATTCGGAAGAATTCATCCATACTAAAAGCGCTCTGTAGAACATTGATAGCTTTCTTCTCATTTAGAACTCTCTTTTTATCATCATCGTCCTATAAACTTTGAATATTTTAAGTACCAACAACATTTACAACACTAATTGGTATATGAGGGCCATTTTCAACAGTTTCTCATATGCCTTCTCCTTGTGTCTCTAGATGTGTTTTCATGTGAAATTTCCAGAAGTCGAAATATTCACTACAGAACAAAGAAGGTTTATTACTGCTACAACCATCTTTAAAAACCGAGTTCGCGCTATTGGAAGCCATCTGGATCTTTTAGGGACAGGTTACCTATAACCTTCTATGATGCCAATTGTGAGTAGAGTTGCACCTAAGAGAGGGGGGGTGAATTAGGCACTGAAAAACTTTTTCCGGTCTTTATGTAGATTTCTTGTTTTATTTTCTAAAAAGTTACTAAGTGTTGAATGCAGTAAAAACAGAAAGTAAAGAGACACGGCGATGTATCCTGGTTCCCCTCATAGCCCGAGAGTATTCCAGTCCTCTTTCAACACGAAAGAGATTTTTCAATATTGTTAGATCCTAAGACAAGACTTCTACCTAGCCTTTCTTATACATACTTTAACCAATCAAAACACCAAGAACAATCCTCTTGGATTTTTATCACTAAGTCCAATGAGAACAATCCTCTCAAAATGGACCTCTTGCTTCCAACAATCATGGACGACAAAGTTACAACCTTACAAACTTATTTTCAACAATCCTGGAAAAATAAGATGTAATCAAAGAACAAATAATTCTGATTTTGTGTAGTTTGCAGCAGTGTTCGATTATCAATCTTGCGACTGATTTTCTTCTTGAGATATCAACTCTTATATATCAAATACAAGTGTTCAAGAAATAGAGGAATGAAACTATGATGAAATAATAAAATTTGAGATGCAGTAGTTACACTCTTGAAATTTGAGAATTTTTTACACTTGTGAAAATTTGGAATTTGAGAGATGAAATGAAATTTGAATTTTTGAAAGAAGGTTAATCTCAAGGTCTGAGATTACGAGGTATATAAATGCCTCTAAACACCTTTTTAAAAGAGTGCAAATGATCAAGAGTTGCCATGGTTTAAGAAGAATAGAGAAAACAGAATGCCGCCAACAGATGCAATTTTCTGGCTCATATTGCCAGTAGTAACCGGTTACCATATGTGGGTAATCGGTTATCGGCCTCAACGTTTGAAAAAATTTTAAAGTTTACACAGGATAACCGATTACCAGGAATAGGTAACCAGTTACTCTGAACAGGTTTTGCCAAAAAAAAACACTTTGAAATAGAGGCAAAATGCATTGTAAGAGTTTTAAAAAGATTTTAAAATGATATGCAAGAATGAGATATGAAGTTTAACACTTGTACAAGCTATATAGAAGTTGAATGTTGTACCTTCATTTGTGTAGAACTTTGTCTTCATTCTTTAACAAGTCTTGACATATTGATTTGACATTGAAGTTCTTCAAGCTTAATTTCTTTGAGATTCTTTTATCCATCCTTGTATGTTGTAGAGTATGTCGTCATCAAAATTGTTTGAGAAGCCATGTCTTCACACTATCTACTAGAGGTTAGTTTCATCTGAGAAAACATGGAGCAACTCTTCTATATACAAGGTTACCTTATTAAAGATTCTAAAAGATTTACTAGAAATGGAATATCCAAAAAATAGACCTTTATCAGCTTTAGTGTCAAATTTTCCAAGACTGTCCTTCCCTTTTTAAGAACAAGACATTTCCTCTGAACAAATGAAAGTGAGAAATATTTGACTTCATTCATCTGCATAAATCATAGGGAATATGCTTTAGAATGTGTCTTATCAAGATAAAATTTATTACATAGCAAGCATGTTTAGTACATCAACTCAAAAGTCTTTAGGAAAGTTAGTATCACTGAGCATCATCCTTGCTAGCTATTCAAGAGATTTATCTTTTCATTCCACTATCCTATTTTGTTGGGAGTTCATGGAGCATAAAATGTGTGATCAATTTCATTCTCGCTGTAATATTTATCAAATTCCACATATTGAACTTCAACTTCGTGATCGCTTCGAATAGATGCATTATTTAAGTCTTTCTCATTCTTGATAACTTTAGCTAATTTTTAAAAGGCAAAACACACACACACACACACACACCTCTTTCATGAGATTAAAAAAAAGGTTTATGTATAACGAGAGTATTTATCCACAACTACAAGGGCATAGTAATTCCCTCTAAAAGTCATGGTTTTGGATCTAAAGAGTTCCATATTGAAGAGTTGTAAATGCCTATTTGTATAAACAATATTTTTTATTTAAAAGAGGTGTTTACTTGTTTATCCTTTTGACCCATATTGCATAGCCCATGTTTTCAAAAAGCAAGTTTGAAAAACCAATTACTAAAATCTTGCAGACTAGTACGTTCTGATGATCCATATATATATAAACTATTATCTTATTCCATAGACGCGGTTCATCCTTATTACTCAAAAGACATGCATCATTTGAAACAATTTTATTAAAATTCACGGTGTAAGTGTTTCCACTTCTAAAGCTAGTAAAAATATTTTGATTTGAATTAAGTTTTATAGTCCTACATCCAGACAAATCAAAAGTCACAATATTACCTTTGTCACATAATTGACTGATACTCAATAAATTATTATTTAAACCAACAACTAAAAAACATCATCAATTGTTTGATTGGAAACTTACTAATAATATACCCAACCCAATAATCATCCTTTGTTGTTCTCACCATAAGATAGAAAGACCCCCTTTTTAGGAGAGAGAAAAAAAGTATAAATTTGTCCCAAACATATGCTTTGAGCATCCACTATTAAATACTACTTAGTGTTTGCTAATGTACAACATTTCTGCATTGAAAGATCAAGTTTTAATTTTAGGTACCTAAATAATCTCGAGTCTTTTAATGTTAGTGCAACACATTTTTTCTCCAGATTTTCAACTATGATCATAATTGCATAAATAAAAAGTAGAAGATATATTTTTCATTTTTCTTTTATGATAAAAGTGAGAAGGCAGATAAATATTTTTACTATCATAATTTTTCTTAACAAAGAAAGATAATCAGAGTGATTAAATCTATTTCTAAACTAGAAATATATTTCTAAACTAAAAAACATATTCAAACTTCTAAGAACTTTAAACATGTCTTTCATACCATTTCATATACATCTCAATTTTAATATTTCTCTATTGGTTAATTTTATTTCTAAATTTTATTTTCAAATCTTTTTACTTTTTACATTTTATTTCACACCTCTTAACTTTTGAACACTTTAGATACAATTCAGGTAAGTTCAACATTCTTTTTAAATTTGAGTTATTTACTCTAAAAAAAATCACTAGTTTTAATTGATTTTTAATATTTTTTTCTCAGATATTTCGACTTTTATAATTGGGTTAGAGTATTCCTAATACTCTTATAATATATTCATTGCTTAAAAAATATCACTAATTTCATAGACATTTTCAAAAAATTTGATATATACTGATGTTGCAAATATATTTCTACATTCGGTAAAATCATACTATAATATCATTTTCATGGGTTTGAATAAAAAGAATCTCTATAAATATCTATTTGTCCTAATTTGATTGAATTCCCTTTACACATATTATTGTATTATATTTCTTGTTAATAATAAGTTGATCGGTGCATTGCAAATCATTGATTTTCATAATAATCCTTTGTCAAATTATTATATACTTATCCAAAACTCATTGGAAAACAAATGACAAAATTTCTTTTTTGTATTAGAAATCCTATGCTGAATAAAAGACACTTCAAGGATCTGTTTCAACAATAATAGACCCAATAAATAAATAAGTAGTAATAAATATGAAAACTCATTGTCACCAAACAAAAATGATAAATAATAGATGGGACAAAGAGAGAGAGGGGAAAGGGACAAAGAGAGAAATGAAATTGAAAGATAAATGAAAAACATACCAACATGATATCATAAACATAAACCTAATGACTAATTTTGGAGATGAAGTGCATATAATTAATTAATGTTTAAATGTATATTAATGTTTAAATATATTTTTGATTTATGTAAATTAGTGAATTTTTGAGTCTAGTCTCTATAATTTATTTATTTTTGTTTGAGTTTTATATTTCACTTTTTACGTACAATTTAGTTTTAAAGTTAAATTCTACAAAAAAATTTACGAATTTTAATTTTAAAGACTAAACCACACTAAAAAAAATAAGATGTCAAACTTAAAAAAATAAATTACAAAAATTACTCTAAAAGATTCGCTAATTTATCAAAACTAACCGACTATTTAAATTATAAATTAATAATAATATAGGAAAAGACGTCTCTGGCATCTCAAATTGAATGTCTTATTAAAAATTGTAATTTTTCAATTATCATTAGACTATTATACTAAAAAGATTAACATAAAAATTAACATAACTATGAAATTTTACATAAATTTAAAATAAAAAATTAAATCTGATAATATTAATATTATCATATGAATTAAAGGTTACGGATTATCTCCGTTTTTATGTATTGCATAAATAAAACAATTTTTTTAATAATATAATAATTATACATTTTTATAACATTCAATCATATCTTATCACATTGTTATGATATGTCACATTATACTAACTATCAACTAATAATTATAATGCATTTTTTTAAAATAAAAAACTTCATGATTATAATGCAACAATGTATAATCTATTAAAAGAGACTATAGTGTTATATTTATATAATATCAAGTAACGGTGAGAGCTTTGTAGCTTCCAAAAGGGGCGGCGATAATGTGTCACTTTTAAGAGGCATCGCCTCGTCTCCAGTGTCTTCCTATCGTTTAGATAAGGAAAATGTAAGAAAAGACGTTTTTATGACAGAAAGATGTCAGGATCCGTATTTAGTGTCCATGACTCTCTAGAAAATATGGATTCGACAATCAGTCATTGACTAAGTAGGCGGTGATCATTCTCAAAAAAACTACAGACCCAAAGACCTCTATAAATATTTCTTCTGTAATAGGAGAGAACAAAATACAACTTGCATAGACTAGCCTAAGCACTATACACTAGTATATAGAGTATTTCACTTCACATGAGTAGGTCCTCTAAAACCACTGTAACATCACCATACAATGTTTGTTTCTCACCGCTGCGGGTCGGTCCTAACCACCCTAAATTCTTATATATTGGCATTATTTTTCTTATATAACACGTTATATTTTTTTGTAGAATATTACGACATTAGTGATCCATTAATTGAGTGTCGTTATTGTAAAGTTATGATGTGGTATCAAGAGAGAATGAACAAAAGTTCTCATTCAGCCAATCCCAAATTTTCATTGAGTTGTGGCAACGGAAAGGTCGAACTACCATTACTCAAACAACCCCCTCCTTTACTAGCACATCTCCTTTTTGATGAAGATATAGTTAGCAGAAAGTTTCGACAACAAATTCGCATTTACAACATGATGTTTGCCTTCACATCACCAGGTGCAAAGTTGGATAACCGTTTCAACAATGGAGGTGGACCACTCACTTTACGAATTCAAGGTCAATCATGTCATCATATTGGAAGTTTGATTCCACCAGAAGGTCAACCACCTAAATTTGCACAACTATATATTTTTGACACGGACAATGAGGTCCATAACAGAATGCAGGGTTTGAGGTATAACTATTTGACATACATTACTTTCTTACCATAAATTATACACTTCATGTGTTGCAATTTATTCCTTTCATACTACTCCATATTATATTTGACATAATAAAACATTTACATTTACAGGAACACAAAAAACATTGATCAGGTAATTGTACAACAATTGTCAGGTATGCTCTACAAGCATAACCCTCATGCCAAAAGTTTTCAGATGGCCAAACATTGGTTATTGAATTCAGATACACAAAACCTGAAATTAGGACTCATTTCTAATAGATCCACAGATGGAAGAGTATATAATCAACCAACTGTTTCTGAGGTTGTTGCTTTGATAGTTGGTGATCTTGATACAGCAGAAATGAGGGATATTATCATGCAAACTAAAGGTGGAGAGTTACAAAGAATTAATGTGCTCCATGCAAGTTACTTGGCGTATCAGTATCCTTTAATTTTCTCTTGTAGATAAGATGGTTAGAGACCAAACATAGCTCATCGAGACTTAAATATATTCCAAGACAACAAGAGAAATAGACTTGCAATTAGAGAGTGGCTAGCATTTCGCATTCAGAACAAATCATGTGAGGCTAAAACTTTGTTGGCTTCAAGAAGGTTTTTTCAATAATTCTTAGTTGATGGTTACACAATGTTAGAGTCCGAAAGACTTCAATGGATTCGTGAAAATCAACCTAAATTAAGGGTATCGAAATACAACAGTCTTACTGAAGTGGGTGACGAAAGTGAAACACATGGTTCTTCAACAGGAAAAAGAGTGGTTTTGCCTTCTACTTATATTGGTGGAAGGAGGTTTATGGATCAATTGTACTATGATGGAATGACTATTTGTAGCAAGGTGGGGTTTCTTGATTTATTTGTAACATTCACTTGCAATCCATATTGGCCTGAAATACAAAGATTACTTAGACCTCTTAGACTAAAACCCCAAGATCGTCCTGATGTGATTTCGAGGATCTTTAAAATCAAGTTTGATCAGCTTCTATTAGATTTGACAAAGAGGGGAGTGTTAGGCAAGGTGCTTGCATGTATGTTTTCTTTTCTCACCGTAACTTTTCAATTTGTTACACATTATTAGAATTTACTTTTTACTTACTTCTTTTTTTGTAGATGTGTACACCATTGAGTTTCAAAAGAGAGGGTTGCCACATGCACATATTTTGATATTCTTGCATCCTTCTGACAAATATCCAAGACCCTAAGATATTTACAGGATTATAAGTGCTGAAGTCTGTGATCCTGCGAAGGAACCAAAGTTATACAACTTAGTTAAAACTCATATGGTTCATGGACCTTGTGGATTGGCAATTCAAAGTTCACCTTGCATGAAAGATGGGAAATTTTCAAAGTATTACCCAAAAAAGTTCCAGTCAACAACCATAGTTGATCAAGATGACTATCCACTTTATAGGATAAGAGACAATGGACACACAATCGATAAAAATGGAATCATTCTTCACAACGGACATGTAGTTCCTCACAACCCAAGTTTATTATTGAAGTACGAGGCGCACATCAACATGGAATGGTGCAACCAAAGTACTTTGATTAAATACTTATTCAAGTATATTAACAAGGGTTCAGATAGAATTTCTGTTGTTATTCATTCTTCTGGTGATATGGCTGATGGTAAGAAGAAGAATGTTGATGAGATCAAGCAATATCTTGATTGTAGATACATTTCCCCAAGTGAGGCATGTTGGAGGATTTTCTCTTATTCTATACATGGTAGGAAACCATCCGTGGAAAGACTATTTTTTCACATGGAAGGTGAGAATTCTTTTTACTACAAAGACTTTGAGCAAATTGGTAATGTTCTACTCAAATCAAGTGTTACAGAATCTATGTTTACTGCATGGTTTGAAGCGAACAAAAAATATGATGAAGCTAAGTTGTTGACATATAGTGACTTTGTGACAAAATTTGTTTACCAAAAGAAAACTAGGACTTTGAAGCCTAGAAAAAGAGGGTATACAATTGGTCGTCTCATTTGGGTCCCTCAAAGCACAGGTGAATTATTTTATTTACGAATGATGCTTACTGTTAAGAAAGGACCAACGAGTTATGAAGACATCAAAAAGGTCGATGTTTTACAACATAACTCTTTTAGAGAAGCATGTTTTGCAATGGGATTTCTACAAGATGATAGAGAATTTATTGGGGCTTTAAAGGAGGCGCATCAATGGGGTTCTGGTTTATTTCTAAGAAATTTATTTGTTTGTATGTTGCTATCATCATCAATGAATAGACCTGAGCATGTTTGGAGTCAACCATGGAATTACTTAACTAATGGTATTCTTTACAATAAACGTGTCATAACAAGAAATCCAGGTACACCCTATATGCATTTCAATTTCTTACTTTTATTCACAAGTTAATTGTTATATTGACACTGTTTTGTTTTGTCTATGTTAGAATTAACACTTATTGATGAAGAATTAAAACAACTTACTCTGATTAAAATAGAAACTCAGTTACAAAAGAACAATAGAAGTCTGAATGATTTCAAGTTAATGCCATATTCAAATGACTTTGTACTTTCTTTTCTTGGAAACCGTCTGATTTATGAAGAAAGGCAATATGATTCAAATGCTCAAAAAAATCTTTTTGATACTTTTTTGTCATCTCTTACAGGTAAAATGACATTCCTAAACTATATATTTTTCCAACTAATTTCATGTTTATAACTATTATATTGATAAATACAATACTTATTGTTTATAACTTATATTATTTATAGTTGATTCCCTCAATGCCTAATAATGCTTTAAATTCTCATTTTTAAACATATTGTCACATGACGTATTTTTACAGATGAGCAAGAAACACATTTACTTTGATGTCATGGATGCCGTAGACAGACAAAATGGTGGTGTATTTTTTTTATATGGCTATGGTGGATCAGGTAAAACATTTATGTGGAACACTCGCTGCTGCTATTCGTTCTAAACATAAAATTGTATTGCCTATGGCATCAAGTGGGATTGCAAGTCTGTTGTTACCAGGTGGAAGAACAACACATTTTAGGTTTAAGATATTTGTCCCTACTTTGCATTCTTCAATTTGCAACATTGACAAAAAAGACGATCTTGCTGAGCTTTTAAAGTTAACAGATCTTATTATATGGGATGAGGCCCGATGGCTAATAAAGTTTGCTTTGAGGCTCTTGATAAATCCTTTAGAGACATTATGAGTGAATTTCCACAGGCTGTAAATAAATTATTTGGAGGCAAAGTAGTTATTTTTTGTGGTGATTTTAGGCAAATCCTTCCCGTTGTTCCAAGAGGTAGTAGATCTGATATTATTCATTCAGCTATCAATGCTTCTTATATTTCGGATCAGTGCAAAGTCCTCAAGCTTACAAAAAATATGCGCCTATAAGGTGGGACAACTTCACAACAAATTGAAGAAGTTTGTATATTTTCTGAGTGGATTTTAGCAATTGGATATGGTACCATGGGTGAGGCTAATGATGGTTATGTTGAAATTAATATTCCTGAAGAGTTTTTAATTTTAATTTTTTCACATCCTATTAAGGCTATTGTTGATAGTACCTATCTCGATCTCATTCATAACTACCATGACCCCAATTTTTTACAAAGTCGTGCTATCTTGGCTTCAACAACTGAAGTTGTCGATGAGATTAATCAATATATCACAGATCTTCTTCCAGGTAATATACATGTTGTGAAGTTGTTTTCATGATATTTTCATGTTAATTTCATATTTGACTTCATTTTTTAATTGTTTTATCATTTGTTTATTTTTTTTCCTTTTAGGAGAAGAAAAGGAATACTTTAGTAGTGATTCTATTAATAGATCAACATCAGCCGACTTTGATGCATTTGAGCACTTAACTGATGAATTTCTAAATGCTCTTAAAACTTCTGGATTACCTAATCATTCTATAAAGTTGAAAATTGGTGCCACTATTATGTTGATGAGAAACTTAGATCAATCGAAAGGTTTATGCAATGGTACAAGGCTCACGGTTACAAGGTTGGCTAATCATGTTATTGAAGCTAGGATCATTTCAGAAAAGAATATAGGTAACATCATTTATATTCCAAGAATTTCTTTGTCCCCCTTTCAATCACCATGTCCATTTAAGTTAGTGAGAAGACAATTTCCCATAATTGTTTCTTTCATTATGACAATTAATAAATCACAAGGCCAATCGTTAGACGTAGTTGGTTTATACCTGCCAAATGATGTATTTAGTCATGGTCAATTGTATGTCGCAATGTCCCGAGTTAAGACAAAACAAGGTCTTAAAATTTTGATTCATGATAAAAATAACAATACCACTGCTACTACCACTAACATTGTATTCAAAGAAGTTTTCCACAATATTAAGTAGGTATAACATTGATACTCTTCTCTGTCGTTAAGCTTTCCATTACAATAAATGATCAAATTGTTCTCTAATTCTTTTTTTTTTACAACTGAACATCGTGATACCAACTCCAACAGACACATTATTTTGCAACATGAGTTAGATGACATTTTGTTGTAGTACTTCTCTTTTACTATTTATTATTACTTTACTTCTTTGTTGACAACATTACCATTTCATTAAGTTAAATTAGTTGTTTCATATTCAATTTTTGTATTGTTAATTTATATTGCTTTCTTTTTAATTGCATTCTCTTTCATTTAACTCTTATACACATATATTTATCAAAATTAGATATATATATTTACAAATTTATTTTACCGGTGCGGAAGCACAGGTTTTCTACTAGTAATCTATAAAAAGAGACTATAGTGTTATATTTATATAAGATCAGGTAAGGGTGAGAGCTTTGTAGCTTCTAGAAGGGGCGACGATAATGTGTAACTTTTAAGAGGCACAACCTCGTCTCTAGCGTCTTCCACTCGTTTAGATAGGGAAAATGTGAGAAAATACATTTCTATGACAGAAAGATGTCAAGATCAGTATTTGGTGTCCATGACTCTCTAGAAAATATGGATTTGATAGTCCGCCATTTACTAAGTAGGCGGTGATCATTCTAAAAAAAACTATAGGCACAAAGACCTCTATAAATATTTCTTTCGTAATAGGAGAGAACAAAATATAACTTGCATAGACTACCCTAAGCACTACACACTAGTATATAGAGTATTTTACCTCACATGAGTAGGTTCTCTAAAACCACTGTAACATCACCATACAATGTTTCTCACCGCTACGGGTCAGTCCTAACCACCCTAAATTCTTATAAACCTACTAAGGTCTATGATATCCCCTACCATTATAGAGATACCATGCACACCTATATTTTTTGACCAGTACATTAATGCTCCAATAAAACTAACCTGAGTCGCACCTTCTTCACTACAACCATTATACTTGCAGTTACCATCTACTTATATACCTAGCCATCCCCATCCATGATTAACATGATAGTTTCACCCATACGACGGAGGATACCAATGGTAGTGGTGATGCCAACACCCTGACGGAGATATGCGTCGCCATGGACGAACTACATCGTCAAAATCAAATACTGAAGGACAATATCCATAATATCGGATAACGTTAGTAAGCGTATGATCCTCTAGAGGAGATGGAACTGCTAGATCCCTAACTACTACCATATGAGATATGGGAAGTACATGTCCTTAAAGGATTTAATCCTCTCTCTCTCTAGCCAAGTTTGATGGGTTTAGTGATCCTTATGAACACGTTGCCTCCATCAACATACAAATTACCATCATTTGAGCACTTAATTTCCTGAAGCGAAAATTATTGTTCAGAACCTTTAGGGATGTAACCTTCAAATGGTATATGGGTCTACCCTAAGCCTTCATCTCTAGTGATCCAGAACTGGTAAAGAAACTCGTATACTAGTAGGCCACTAGCCGTAATAAGAAGATGTCCACCACCATCTCGTTGCACATATGACAAGGTCCTTTAGAGACGTTGATGGATCATCTCACCCAGTTTAATGAAGCCACCATCAAAGGCGTTCCTCCAAACCAAGAGATGTTCGCGGGGGCGTTTTAGAATGGTCTCAAGGCAGGATACTTTAATGAGTCTCTCGCCTAAAAGTCAACATTCTTGTTAGCATAGGTGGTCAACAAGGTGGAATGTTGCATAAAATATGAGGAAAGTAACGCTGAGAAGAAGACGTTATATGTCAAGAAGTGTGTTCCTAATGCCGAAGGTTCACACCACCAAAGGAAGAGTAATTATACCTCTTCCATCAAAGATAAGAGTATGTTCAAGAGAGTAGGTAAGACGACGAAGAGCTTCACGCCTTTGAACACTCGCTGTGAATAGATCTGGGACAAGGTTCTTCATCTGCAGAACATATCCACACCTCTAGCTCTGGCGGAATATGTAATTGGTCCTAAACCAGGTAGATGGTGCAAGTTCCATAAAGTCAATGAGAACCACACCAAAGACTTTTACACACTCAAGAAATTGATCGAGAGGCTAATCCACGAAGGACGCCTCAAAATTATGTCAAGGGTGATTCCTCATGGGACTAGACAAATCCGACTCTTGTGGGCGAGATGGCGTAGGGTGCCCCTAGTCGAGCAAGGCAAATGAGGCATTACAAGGCGAGGGTAGCTAATTCGTGCACCACACACTCAATATTATTGCAAGAGGATTCGTCGAAGGCAATGAGATTAACTCTACCTATAGTATGTATGCTCGCTAGATTTTGAATATAGAATACCTTCCTAATTTTAAAGACGAAGGAAAACCGAAGACTTCAAAAGCCACAATCGCCTTTTATGTGAAGGACATAGTTGACATCCATCCTCAAAATCTTGATCATTATTGTCAGGTATGATAAATGGGAGATCAAAAGATTCCTCATAGACCAAGGAAGTTTTGTAGATATTCTATATTGGGAGGCATTTGAAAGTCTATGCCTCTATCCAGAGGACCTAAAACCCTTTAAGGGCTTGCTAGTTGGATTCTCTGGTAAGCATGTGAAACTAATAGGAGACATCACTCTGAAGACTACCTTTAGAGAGGAGGATCAAGCCAAAGAAATTAAGATCAGATGTTTGGTTATCTATGCCTATTCATCTTACAATATGATTATAGGGCGACTAACTTTTAATCAGTTGGGCGTTTCCTTGTCCAATTTCTATTTATGCATGAATTACCCGTCCTCCGATGGGTGAGTGGAAGTTATCCAAGGAAATCAGGAGACCTCCAAAAAATATTATCTAGATAGTCTCAAGATAAAAAAAAGGTTTGCACTATATGCACAAAATCTAGGAAAGTGGGCTCATGAATAAAGCTGGCGGGAGAAGTCTGCAAAGGCGAGAAGGCCCCCTCCAACTAGTGAGAAGACCAAAGACTAAAATCCTATAAGGAATGCCCTATGGCACCATTTTTCCTACTATCATTTGTTTGTTTTCTTTAACATGCTTTTATTATTTTGTTGTTAACTTTTATAGGCGAGTATTACATCTATGTCGTTTGTAAGGATATATTATTTTATGGGGTGTACTCTTTTCCCTCGGTGCCTTGCATATCACTAGGATTTTTAATGAGGCCCTTTACTTTATTCTTTCAGAGAATCTGTATTTGTTGGTTATTCCCTTTCTATATGAAACCTAAAATTTCAGAGGAAGGCCACCCTAAGAGGCGACCAAAATGTTGGATCCCTAAGAGGGATCCTTGCCGCCCTAAAAAGACGATTAAAATGTTGGGTACTTATGTGAGATCTTTGTCGCCCTAAGAGGCGATCAAATTGTTGGGACCCTAATTGGGATCCTTGCCGGTCTAAGAGACGATTAAAATACTGGATTCCTAAGTGGGATCCTTGTCGCCCTAAAAGCTGATCAAAATGGTAGGTCCATAAGTAGGATCCTTGTTGTCCTAAGAGGTGATCAAAGTGTTAGGCCCCAAAATATTTTGTATGTTGGACTTCACGGAAAAGTTCTATTTCGCCTCTCAAGGAAATATTTTGCATGCTGAACTTCATGGAGAAGATCCTTTCTGCCTGTTGATGCAATATTTTGTATGTTATAGTTCATGGCGAATATCATTGCCGCCTCTTAAGACATTATTTTGAATGCTTGACTTCATGGTGAAGATTCTTATCGCCTCTTAAGGTAATATTTTGTATGTTAGACTTCATGTCAAAGTCAATTTATATGTTCTAAATCAACTCCAAACGCTTCAAACATGAAAACAAACATACATTTATAACATGTATGGTTTGACATTTTATTTACCATTCTCGTGTTCCAGTACACTATTCACGTGATTTTAAGAAGTTGCAAGTCCATTTTTTTATACGCACGTTTAAAGGTTTTTCAACATGGAAACATGCAATTACTAAATATATGTTTATATGACGTTTTTTATATTAAACACACACCTGCAACGTCATTTTAGTAATCATGTTGTGTTATCAAACAAAATCTAAATGTAGTGTTGGTCGTCAATTCTTTGGGGTCATCACGATGGAGCCTTTTTATATTGGGGTCTTTCTTTATGAGCAACACACCTTGTAAGAGACAATCGACATATTCACCCAAAACTCTAAGGGAGATAGGTGTATGAGTTCTCTCACTTATATATGCTCAACTCTCCATTTTTCTAATCAATGTAGGACTTCCCCACATTTTTTCCTAACACTCTATCTCAAGTGTGAGTCTATATATTCACAATGTTTCCTCTCAAGCAGAAATTCTTACTGCTACGTACACTTGTACCATCGTTAACATTTTTTTCAACGGGACATTCCTCGTACCCACCACCATGCGGGGAGAAATTTCAATACAAGGGAGTCAGTTCTTAACTCAAACCAAACTTTGATACCAATATTGTGTCATCAATTCTTAGGGGTCATCAAGAGGGAGCCGTTTTACATTAGGGTATTTCTTTATGAGAAACATACCTTATGAGAGACACACCACATATTCACCCAAAACCTAAAGGATAATAGGTGTATGAGTTCTCTCATTTATAAATGCTCAAGTTTCCACTTTTCTAATCAATGTGAGATTTCCTCACACTTTGTTTCTCAACATTTCTACCTCACTTTTGTTTTTATCAACATGTAATACTATTTAACAAACATACTTACATATTATATTACTATTTAACAAATTGAATGAATCACTTCTTGTATTAATACATTAATGAACAGTGAATATATGAATAGAATAGTAAATGAATCTTGTAACTGTATTATTATGCATGAACAATTACAGAGAAAAAATAACAAATCGAAAATAACAAACTGATAGCGGAAAGTTATCAACCCTTAAGCACATAACTCACCAATATGGTCATCCTTAATCCTAACAGAATACCTAAATACCTTATTTCTTCCCTTCCTTTCCAATTTTATAGTCACAAACTTATATGATTATTCTCTATCTTCCTTCCATATTTCACAGTAAAAAACTCATATAACTATTCTTTCTCTTCATTCCCTACTTTATAGTAACAAGTCGCAACCCATTATACCAACCACATTTCTATAAACTCCCACTTTCATAGGATTAAAAGTAGGGGTGGGAAACAGACATGCCCGCCCCGTTTTGGCCCATCCTGCAAATGCCCGCAAAAAAACGGGGCGGGCGGGGGATCATAGTTAAGGATGCGAGCCTAAATCCTAGGTCCACCCTGCAAAAAAAGTGAGGGTAGGACGGGGAAAGCCCGCCGACACTGCACCTTTTAAACTTAAAAATGAAATTTTTTATGTAAACGCTCGTGCCCGCTAAAGCCCGCGAAGAAAACGGGGTGGGGAAGAAACATTAGAGGGTGAGGGCCTAAATCCCTGTCCCACCCTGCACTAAAGTGCGGGTAAAATGGGCATGCCAAACGGGCCAGACCCGTTTTGCCACCCCTAATTAAAAGTGTCCTCAAGTCCAAATTTAGGAAACTCACCATGTAGAAACTCACTATCTTGCCATGTTACATCATCAATAGACTTATTCTTCCATTGGATCAAACTCTGGTGAACTACATTACCTTTCTTACTAGTGGTCATTGAGCTAAACATCTTGTTTTGATACACATATGCAACTTTTGTAACCTTTAATTTTCTAGGTAATTCCTATTGTCCTTCCAACATCTTTCTCTCTCTCTCTCTCTCTCTCTCTCTCTCTCTCTCTCTCTCTCTCTCTCTCTCTCTCTCTCTCTCTCTCTCTCTCTCTCTCTCTCTCTCTCTCTCCATGCAAGAACTGCATAGTCAAGGTCTTCTAGTCCATTACCACCTGACCTAGTGTTGACAACCAAGACACTTCCAAGACCATATATAGGCCTCCGAACTGAATAACCATAGCATCCGCAGTTACCACACATGATCTTAGGTTAATTATGATCCCTATACATATTCTCAATGAAATCACCTTATGTCCATCACCCAACTTGATGTTCCTAGCAACAATATGAGTAACTTAAGACCTAATGCAATTGTAACCTTAGGGAAATAAAATTGTGGCTAACACCACTATCCACCAACACCACAACATCCAAATTCATCAACTTCCCTTATACATTTGTGGTATGAAACTCTCTTGCGCTCCTCATAACTCAAATTAGCTTACATTCCACCTATTCTTATTACTGAACATCAGAATTAAGAGCCTCTATAACAATGATTTCCCATTCATTCACATACTCTTCTTCCTCCAAAATCAACATTCTCATGGATTTCTCTAGGTATTTATGAAGTGTTGGGTAGAACTTATCCCCCCCCCCCCCCCACACACACACTTAAAACAAATCCCTTTTTATCCTCTTTCACTCATCTCGTCTTTCGGAATGCTTCAAACCTCTTCCCATTTATCTGAGGAATTCAATTGGCGATCACCTTTTATTTTCAGTTCTGTTGAAAGCATTGAAGACATGAAATGTTAGGTAGAACCTACCTAACTTATTTTTTGGGTCAGGTTTAACCAACTTGAATTTGAGGACTTATTGGAATTAAAAATGGGATTTGGCCGATTTAGTGTCTTTTCTAAAGGCCCAGTCCAATCACCACGATTACCACACTACTTCCCAACTTCTTCATACACCTCATTTCCCCCACAATCGTCTTCCTAATTTAGTTCATCTACAACTTCTTTTGCTACCCTCGTCATTTGCATCCCCGTCCCTAGATTTAATGCACACGGTGTTCGAATATGGGGTTTAAACCAAAATATTGCTTCTTCCGTAACCTCCCCATTTGTGATGATAATAGCTCTAAGCTTCAAAAAAACTCATCCACACCATATGTTTGATGTAATATTGATAATTCTTCAAATGAATTATCTTTCCTTCAACCGTCATAATGCGCCATCAAAGATATCTCTAGCTTCTCCCATGAAAGGTCATCCTCTATTTCTAACAGCAAATTAAATTAATGGATGTTGGATCCTTCCATGCTCAATCGAGACATTTTCACATGTATCTCATCTGATGTATTATAAAGATTGAAATAAATCCCAACTCGCGTGATCCAAGCCATCGGATCACAACCATGAAATAAAGGAAGCTTCACCTTTTTCCCGGCAAGACGTGATTCGCTTTGTGACGAATCACCAAAAAATGTCTCAGCTTTCCTGCGTTACTCCTTTCTTACCAATCTCTTTGCTCAATTCAATCAACACAACACTCTGTTGTTACATCTGTAGAGCTAGCTCATGCAGAGTCGTTGTCGCATTCCTTTTCTGTGTCTCCAAAGCTTTTATATGGTCACCTATCTTAGGTTTCCTTGGCATTTACAAACTTCGTCATAATGTGGTTTTTGATCCGACATGTTAGACTAATTAATGGGGACTTATATGAATATATGAGTGAACAATGAATATATGAATAGAATAGTAAAGAAATTATGTAATTGTATTATTATGGATTAATAATTACAAAGAAATAATGACATAATAAAAATAACAACCTAATAGTGGAAAACTATCCTCCCTTAAACACGTAGTGCTTTCCTCACTAAAATGGTGATTCTTAATCCTAACAAAATGCCTAGATACCTTATTCCATCCATTTATTTCCTATTTTATAGTTACAAACTTAAATAATTATTCTCTCTCTTCCTTCCCTATTTTATAATATCAAACTCATATAATTATAATAACAAACTCAAATAATTACTCTCTCTTCCCTATGTTATGGTAACAAATCACAACCCACCATACCAACCACATTTTTATCATATATCTTGCGTCAAATGCAAAAATTGAGAGACAATAAAGAAAACTAAATAAATATAATAAGAGTCTCACATGAACATATGTTTATAAGTGGAGAAAGAGGAAAATTCTCACCTTACAAATTAGTTTTATAAGAACGAGTTAGACTCAACTCTAAATCTAATATGATATCACATTCATGTTCATGATGTGTTGGACTGTCTGCTATTAGGTTTCTTCTATCGGTCACCTACCATTTATATTTACGAACCAAATCCAATAATGTTAGGCGAATGAGGTGTATTAAGAAATATAATATGGTTATAAAGGCAACTTCATGACTTGTTGAATCACACTATATCAGATTTTTGCTATAAAATCACCAACTGTTTATATTCACGCATCAAACTTAATAGTGTGACAAAGAAAATATGTTAAGAGATCCAAATCGAACATTATATGACATGACCATACATCTATAAGTGGAAGAAAAACCATCACATTATCAACGATTTTGTAAGAATGAATTATAATTAACTTTAAATCTAATAAAATAAAAGAGGGAGATTAAAAAATATATACTCCCCCATCACTCTTATAATAACAGCAAAATAAAAACTTAAAAATTAAAGTGAGTGCAAAAGTGAAAGAAAGAACAAATATAAGAGGATTCAAATCTATATCCCCTAACTACTAACTACTCAACTAGTATTAAGATTGTTGTGATACACAAAATCATTCATTGTTTGACAATCAAAACAATATGTAGTTTATATATTACACAAAAATCATTCATTGTTTGATAATAAAAACAATGTATAGTTTAAATATCATATGTACACTCTTTTACATTTAAAAAAAAAAAAATCATGACGAATTCTCACACTTGATAGATAAAGTAGTCAAAGAATTTGAAGTTGATGAAATATAATCATATTAAAAGTTGAACTCATTTTGTTTAATTTCATGAGTTGCATAAAAATAACAAACATATAGTATAAAACAATAATGTAACATAACCATATATCATAACTAGTTACACTAGTTAGTGAGAGTGTCTTTATACTAGTATGTCCCATTTCCCCACAAACTCTCACAGATAATGGCATAGCAAAACTGCAAAGATAGCGACATCTGAGAATCAAAAGTTAAATCCAATGACACACCACACCTCACTGTACACTCATATTTACTACTCTCATCTGAATCACAATCTCATACCACCACTAGCATATGCATATAACAGTTTAGAGAGAGAGAAAATAAACCAAAATGTAAAAAAGAAAGAGAGAGAGAAAGAAAGAGGTATTGCTGCAGAGTTGCAGGTTTTTAGCAGAAATGGTGGCAGATGGTTTTTTAACTTTACATGTGAAATTATTTTTCTCTCTTATTATTATTATCTTTCATCTTCTTGTGTGGTTTTCCTAGCTGCTATGAGAGACTAGTGCTGTTTCTGTCACAGAAACTACGATGTGATTGAACATCTAAAGCTTTCTTCAGTTATTATTATCTTTATTGCAACACATTGCTTCATTCTCAAACGTTGAAAATCCAACTCTTTTTTCATATTCACACAAAAAGCTATAATATATGGAGAATTCACAGAAGAATACTTTCAAACTCTCTTCAGTTTACCCTTTCAATGGTGCCTAGTGAGTGCTACTTTTGAAGAAGTAGCATAGCATTTGTGATAACACCTCACCCTTTTCTTCTAGTGTTCATTCATACACAAGAGGTTGTTGGGTTGGTTCATCTTTTGTTGCAGCTATGGCATTTCAATTTGGAGTACTCTTTCTTCTTGTTTTGTTCATTTGTTTCAATGTCAATTCTGTGGATTCAGATGATGGTGAGTTTCTAGTTTTTACTTTTTTTGTTGTATTTTGGAATGGAGATAACTTAACAGTATTCAAAGATGAAACTTTGCCTACAAGTTGTGGCTTTTTTGAATTGTGGTTTGTCATTGTTTCAAAGCTTAATCTTCCATGTGCCTTTTTCTTTATTTTTGGTGAAGGGTATTGGACAAAACACTTAAAGATTGAATTTTTAATTTGGTTTCTTTATCCCCAACCAAATGGGTTATTCCTTATCCATTTTCTAATAGTCCCTATTTTTTATTTGTTAAAAAGTCGGCACTTTTTTTTTCTTTGTAGAATATCATATAACTTGGTTATGGTTTGGATCTTGTCAATTTTCTTTCAATACTGTTTGCAACTTCAACTATGCTGGCATAGATTATTGTGCTTCTCCTATTTGATAAAAAGTTTCATTTGATTGAAGGGTCAACATTGTTGGATATAAAGAAGTCATTCAGGGATGTGGATAATGTTCTATATGATTGGACTGACTCATCAACATCAGATTATTGTGCTTGGAGAGGAATTTCATGTGATAATGTCACCTTCAATGTTGTTGCACTGTGAGTTTTCTTGGACATTGTTTATAATCTAAACTAATTTTCTTCACCTTTTTATGTCAGTGAATAACAATGCATTTCTATTATTGTTGCAGTAATCTTTCTGGGCTGAATCTTGATGGTGAAATCTCGCCTTCGATCGGGAATCTTAAGAGCTTGGTCTCTATGTAAGTCTTGCTATCTTTTAGATTTGTTTCTTGTTAATTCATTGTGGTTTTGCTTATCACTTTTGTTACTTGTTTGATACAGTGATTTAAAAGAGAACCGGTTATCAGGTCAGATACCAGATGAGATTGGTGACTGTTCTTTGTTGCAAGACTTGTATGTTTCATATAACAACCAGATGAAGTGAATTCAGTCAAATGTTCTTTGACCTCATTGTGACTTATTTTGTACTTAACTGGTTCATTGTGTTCTCAGGGACTTGTCATTTAACGAAATTCGGGGTGATATACCATATTCGATTTCAAAGCTGAAACAATTAGAGAATCTGTGAGTGTTTGTTTTTGTTTGTTAGCATAGAAATCTCGGTTTGCGTAGGACTAGTTTGTGACGGATCTTTTGTCTTTTGTTTTTTTAGGATTTTGAAGAATAATCAATTGATTGGACCAATTCCTTCAACATTGTCACAGATTCCTAATTTGAAGAATCTGTAAGTTATTTTTAGTATTTTTCACTACTTTCCTCACAAGACTAATTATAGATTCTGCTACAAACTTTCTTATTTCTTCGAGTATAAATTTTAGGGACCTGGCACAAAATAATCTAAGTGGTGAAATACCAAGGCTTATATACTGGAATGAAGTTTTGCAATATCTGTAAGTATAATTAATACGTATGAAACTATCGTTATCATTTCGGTGAAGTATTAATTCATGTTACTATCATAAATAACAGTGGCTTACGAGGGAACAACTTGGTTGGTTCATTATCTCCAGACATGTGTCAGTTAACTGCCTTGTGGTATTTGTAAGTGACACTCGATTTCTTTTCATGCCAAGTCCTTGAATTGTTTAATTCGTTAAGAATACCGTGATAATTTTTTTCATATACTATGCAGTGATGTGAGAAACAATAGCCTAACCGGAAGTATTCCCGAAAACATAGGCAACTGCACTTCCTTCCAAGTCTTGTATGTATTAGATTCTATTCTATGCCTCGCTTTGTGATTCATTGGATTATTTTCTTGTTACATTTTTGACATCTTATGTTAATCCAGGGATTTATCTTACAACCAGTTGACTGGAGAAGTTCCGTTCAATATCGGGTTTCTACAAATCGCAACCTTGTATGTATTCCATATTTATATAGCCCTTTTCATTCACTTCCTTATATGGGAATCATTCAATGGATTTGTTTGAAACTTGTAGGTCGTTGCAAGGGAATAAACTCTCCGGGCATATTCCATCAGTGCTTGGTCTCATGCAAGCACTCGCTGTGTTGTAAGCACTCTTTTCTTACTAGATTCTGAAATGTATATAATATTGGTCATTATTTTGATTTTATCCGAATTTCATATCCAGAGACTTGAGCTGTAACATGTTAACTGGATCTATCCCTCCTATTTTGGGTAATTTGACTTACACTGAAAAATTGTAAGTATCCATAATTTGTGTCTAATAGCATCAACAACTTTTCAAAAAAAAATCTAGATTTTCATACTGTGAAGCGCACTATATATGAAATGTTTGCAGGTACTTGCATGGTAATAAGCTGACTGGTTTCATCCCTCCGGAGCTTGGAAATATGTCAAAGCTTCATTATTTGTAAGATGCTTAAGCTAGAAGTTACCTGGAATTCTCAAATAGTCAATAATGCACGTGACATTACGATGTTTGTTTTGCTTGGTTTCTGCTAATCATCAACTTATGCTATCTTGTAGGGAGTTGAATGATAATAATCTAAGTGGACATATCCCGCCGGAGCTTGGAAAGCTTACTGATCTTTTTGACTTGTAAGTGTTGTTTCTTTGAAATTTCATTATTTTGATTTTGTTGACGTATCACGAGTCATACCTTTTCTTTCTTGCAGAAATGTTGCTAACAACAACCTTGAGGGGCCAATTCCCGGTAACATTAGCTCGTGTAAAAACCTTAACAGCCTGTAAGCAATCAAACCTAAACTGTTGAATTGTTGCAAGGTCTTTTAGAATATTCACTAATGTTATGGATTCTTCTCTTCTCAGAAATGTGCACGGGAATAAGCTGAATGGAACAATACCCTCTACTTTCCAGAGCTTGGAGAGTATGACCTCTTTGTAAGTTCCTTGTCATTTGTTTGAACCAATTAATCTTCAAGTTCAACCAATTAATCTTTTCCATAATTTGATCAATTGCTTATTGTAATGATCATCTGTAGGAATCTTTCGTCGAACAACCTTCAAGGCTCCATTCCAATTGAACTGTCACGGATCGGTAATTTGGATACATTGTAAGTATGAACTAAATTATTTGTTAATTTCTTTTTCTCGAGAAGCCTATATCCCCAACACTAAGTTATCTTTTTTCCAGGGATATTTCCAACAATGAATTAATCGGACCAATTCCTCCTTCCCTCGGTGACTTGGAACATCTTCTGAAGCTGTGAGTTACCTTCGTAGTTACTATCTTAGAATCTGAACTGAACTGTTTTCTGTTACTAATTACTTCTATCTTTTTCGTTAGGAACCTGAGCAGAAATGGTTTAACAGGACCTATACCAGCAGAGTTTGGTAATCTCAAAAGTGTAATGGATATGTAAGTCGATTATTATTTTCTGGTAAAAACTAACACAAACAGTTTATCTGATTTCTTCTCCTCAAGTTAGACCGACTATTTGTCTTTATCTTGCAGTGATCTTTCCCATAACCAACTCTCCGATTTTATTCCTGTAGAACTTAGTCAGCTTCAGAATATAGGATCATTGTAAGCTTCTTTCATATTTTTCAGTATTCACTCAAAGTTCTTATCGAATTTTCTTTTCTCATTCTAATTTTATTGGTTTGAAATAATACATAGGAGGCTTGAATACAATGACTTAACCGGGGACGTGGCGTCGCTTGTAAATTGTCTTAGTCTTTCTCTGCTGTAAGTTTAGTCTTTATTAAAACTAATTTTGCTGTGATATTGTCTTACATACCGTGTCACCTTAACCTAATAAGTTAAATATCTATCGTAAACTTTTCAGTAATGTGTCCTATAACAATCTAGTTGGTCTTATTCCCACAAACAACAACTTTACCAGATTTTCACCGGACAGGTAAGGTGTATTAATTGTTTAAGTTACAAAAAAAATGTGATTCAGTCGGTTATCAATGTGTTCTACTCGATTAGTTGATTGATACAATCTTTAATTTGCAGTTTCATTGGAAATTCTGGTCTTTGTGGCAATTGGCTGAATTATCCATGTCAAGGTTCTCACCCTTCAGATCGAGGTACGCTGAACTTTTCATGAGAACTATGTTTGGAAGGTGCGATAATATTATGAGATGTAGCTTCTCAATGTGTTTTCTTTATCATGCAGTTACGTTATCTAAGGCGGCTATTCTAGGAATTACACTCGGTGCCCTTGTCATTCTTCTGATGATACTTCTGGCTGCTTGCCGACCACACCATCCAGCTCCATATCCTGATGGATCACTCGAAAAACCAGGTGACAAAACATGTAATTCTTCTTATCCTGGTCGCATCTTTAACAGATTTTTTCATCATTCTCATTATCAACATTGATATTTATAAGCTTCTGACTGCATGAACTTGGAAATTGACAGTTACTTTCTCACCTCCAAAGCTAGTGATTCTTCATATGAACATGGCACTTCATGTCTATGATGATATCATGAGAATGACTGAAAACTTGAGTGAGAAGTATATAATTGGAAGTGGTGCGTCAAGTACAGTTTATAAATGCGTTCTTAAAAATTGCAAGCCAGTTGCCATCAAGAGGCTCTATTCTCACTATCCACAATACTTAAAAGAATTTGAAACTGAACTTGGAACCGTCGGAAGCATTAAGCACCGGAATCTGGTTAGTCTTCAAGGCTACTCTCTGTCTCCTTATGGCCACCTTCTCTTTTATGACTACATGGAAAATGGCAGTCTATGGGATCTTCTTCATGGTAAGTTGACATCGTATTTTGAATGATGCACACATGATTTTGCAATCTATTTAGAGGCGTTAGTTTCATAACTTATAGCACTGACATGGATACTTGACACAACATTGACACTATTTTTCATTTGGAATGTTGCTTTGATTATGCTATTTATCTTACGTTCAGGACAAAGTAAGAAGAAAAAACTTGATTGGCATTTGCGTCTAAAAATAGCGCTAGGAGCAGCACAAGGACTTGCATATTTACACCATGATTGCAGTCCTCGCATCATACATAGGGACGTGAAATCGTCAAATATTTTACTAGATGCAGATTTTGAGCCTCATCTAACTGATTTTGGCATTGCCAAAAGTCTCTGCCCTACTAAGTCTCATACTTCCACTTACATAATGGGCACCATTGGCTACATAGACCCTGAGTATGCCCGAACTTCCCGACTCACTGAGAAATCCGATGTCTACAGCTATGGCATTGTTTTACTTGAATTGCTAACCGGAAGAAAAGCCGTTGACAATGAATCCAATCTCCATCATCTAGTAAGTTTTTCTTCTCTACTAGCTTAGTGTACTATATGAGAAATTACTCTCATTCGACATTGGAATTTGTATGAATGAAATTTAAGGGAATTGCTAACTATTTTTGGAATCTGTTGCGTATTTATTGTCTTGCTCCTACATTGTCTGCCTGATTCCATTATCACATAAATTTGATATTGACTATCTTAATTTTACGCAGATTTTGTCCAAGACAGCTAGCAATGCAGTAATGGAAACGGTTGATCCCGACATAACTGCCACATGCAAGGACCTAGGAGCAGTCAAGAAAGTTTTTCAGCTTGCTCTACTATGCTCAAAGAGACAACCAGCCGATAGGCCAACAATGCACGAAGTATCGCGTGTATTAGGAAGTCTCGTCCCATCAGTCACACCACCGAAACAACTGAACCTTCCACAGGTTGCATCTAACCCGTCTGCCAAAGTTCCGTGTTACATGGACGAGTACGCAAATCTCAAGACACCACACTTGGTGAACTGTCCTTCCATGAGCACCTCAGATGCTCAACTCTTCCTCAAGTTCGGAGAAGTAATCTCTCAGAACAGCGAGTGACGATTTTGAAAGAATCAGTTACCAGTTATTAACTAGTTATCAGTTATTAGCTATCAACTATCAAATTCAGGAGTCATATCATGTATATTAAAAATCTCAAAAAGAAAAATGGGATATGAAATTTGATGAAGCATTGAAATATGTGTATAAAATTTTTAGTATTTTAGTGATGTTATGTAGGAACAACTTACAAGAATTTGAAAGGTGCAAGTAACCAAATATGTTGTACTTTTATGTTTGGTAGCACACAAGGTTGAAGTAATGAAGTTAAAGTTATGGGACCATTGAGCAGAGTGGGGTAGATAGGTGTTAATGGTATTAGTGCATAATGTGTGAACAGCAATAATGCACTGAATTTTTAGCTGGCTTGAATCAGGCTACTGTCTGATTGCTACCAATATTTCAGAAAGGGTATCTTTTACCTTGATACTTATTTTCATATCTAGGTGCTATGTGTAATTTGGCATCACATTTTGGATCCCACTAGATTTTATTACCATGCCATTGGTTTTTGTGCTTGTTGACTGAAAAGTATGTGCATTGAAGTGTGTGAATTGCACTACTAGTAAGTAAATAGTGAAAGGGATAAAATTAGAGATGACAAATAGACATGTCTGTCTGAAAAAAACCTTGATGGTGTAGGGTTTTGCGTTGTAGACATAGTTGACATTACTTTCTATGAAGAATATATATGAATATATTTTTAGCATTGTGTTGTTAGAATGTGTTGCTTTTTTATTGTACAATTTTGGAATGAAAATATCTTTTAATCATATATATGATGTAACTCAAGAAAAATGAAGAATATTTAGAAATACAAGCCATAAGCTATGGTAAATAATTTCAGATTGTCCTATTCTAGATAATGCATGCCATCAAAGCATAAAAGCTTGATTTGAGGGTAATCTCTTGAAGAAATTCTCGGCGCTCCAAGTTCCGCCGCTTCGATAGCTTGGATGTCTTAGATAGTACATGATCCAGATGAATATGATAACTTGCAAAGGAAGAAACATTGTAACAACAAAACCAACAAAACAGAATAACAAAAATAATTTTGTAGCTCTTGGATCTCTCCAGCTACACAGAGATTGTAGCTTTTCTCCAATGGTAGCCAAATGAGAAACCTTTCTTTGTGCGTTTCTTGCAATGATTCTCAACCTGTCATATCGTCTTCTCAAATGTTCGCCTCTGGTTTGAGTAGGAAAGAAATCAAGTTCTTCCTCTATATCTTCGGTATTTGTTGTATCTGCGCCGGACAATGTTTCATCTATGTGACATGGATGTTTAGGCCTATTGAAATAATTCTTCAAACCAATCCAAAAAAAGTAGAAAATCACTAGAGATAACATTGGTTGGGGATGCAAAACCACAAGAATGCAAAGAAAATGAAAAAGCAATGTTGCAATTGGATTCTTCCATTTCTTTATGTCTTCTAACCATTTCCAAAACACAACAAAACCGCCTAAAAAGCTCATGATTCTGTTATAATTTGCTATTCCTTTTCTCATACTCCATAAATCCGACCTCATATCGAGCATATACGATACAACCTCTTTCCTAAGGGGTGGTTCTGCTTTGCTTAAACTCCTTGCTATAACATGAGCAGCTTGACTTTGTAAATTATCAAGCTGCGTAGACGACAAGGGTAATAAATAATGTACTTCGTTGAACAAAGGTGCTTTGTAAATTCGATACATAGACCAAAACGACCAAGAAAACCTCACTGCTAAATGGATTTCTCCCATCTTATTCATACCAGAAGGTTGCAAACCTATAAGAGGGTAAGAATGTGTATAGACTTTACCGCGTTCAAGTGTCGATAATCGAATCCTTATCTTCGCCATTATTGTATCTCTTACACCTCTACCTCTACTCTCAGTGTTTAACTGATTGTTATCAAACACTGCAATGGTAATGACTGTGAATGACTCGTAAACTTCCCAAACATATTGCTCGTTCCAATTTGGCGAGAGACTATCAACAATAGTTCTCGTCCTCACCCATTTCGGTCCATATTTTGCCACACAATATGCATCGGTTCTCCCTCCAATCTTCATCGGCATCAAATTAGTCGCCTTTAGAATTCCAAGCTCCAAAACACCAATGCTTGATTTCCAAAGCTTTTTCGATGAAGGCCTAAAGTCACTACTATATTCAAGAGGCTCATCCATCACATGATAAGCACCGTCTAACGAAATTCTCGCATTCAACTTACTAGCAAACTTTACCTCCGTTGCAGTCTCTATAACTCCCGGCCTATTAAGGTCATACCATAAACTTTCTACCGGTATAGGTTCTAATCTCTTTTCCACATCTTTCAAATTAATCTTATACGTTCCCAAACTCACATGATCAACTAATGTTCCTTGCTCAACACTCAAGAAAATTGTTTCGTCGAATGGCTCGTGCGCAACAAACATCAAATCCTCATTCCAAAATGGTTTTTCACTCTTAATCTTGGAAAAACTAGTTCTCAAACGCAAACTCCCTAAATCAACTTGGACAAAAATGTCCGAACTTTTAGGATCAAATCTCAACAACAAATCATGTGCTTGAATCACATTAACCCTAAGATACCAAAGACTAGGAGACATATACACCTTAGAACGAGTATAACCAACCGCATCACCACTTATTCTCGTCGAATCCGAACACCACGCGTGCGAAAAACACTCATCCGCTTGTGTTCCAATCCACAAAGACAACATGATAGCCCCTCTAACAAGATTCACACCATTTTGATCCTCTAATCTATACCATTGAGGCGCCAACATAGACTCCGGCGAGACTCTTTTCGGAATTTCCCCAACATCAAACTGAACGCGACCGATAAACTCACGCGACATATCTCTAACCTCGATCTTATCCCTGACCATAACATCTACTTTGGTGCAATGAATCTTGTCTTTTTCAAAAGCAAACACTTGGTTCAAAAATGAAGTGTTGTCTAAGAAAATAGTTGTTGCTTTCATGTTTCCAAGTTTAACTTCTACATAAAGGTTAGGGTTATAAGGAAAGTCTCTAACCCTAATAACCTTTACAAATAAGAAGTTCATCTCTTCAACAAGATCATATCTCTTTGTAAGCTTGTCACCTTCTCTTGCAGCAACATTGTTAAGACCAGTTTCTTTTGGTGCAGAATCATTATTCTCCATTTTTCAAACAACCTATGAAATACGAACAGTAAAAAAAAATACCGACACAGATTCGACAACACTGATAATAATTTAAAAAAGGGTCTTGCTAACCAATGCCCTCAGGGCATTGTTTAAACATTTTATATTAAGAAATTATTCTTTAAAAAATTCAAACACTTCAATTTCCAATGCACATTATTACACATCATTGCACGTACTTTTATAAAAACTTAATATTTAAAGTTTTAAAAAGTGCCCTGAGGGCACTGGTTAGCATTTCCCTTTAAAAAATTGAATAAATTAAACATAATATAAATATTAGTGTACACATTTTTCAGAAATGTCAGTGCTACATAATAAATAATAAATAACGCGTAAATAAAAATATGTTAAATATTTTTTAATGATTATTTTTTTAAAACATACTGATAAATATTTATTAAATAAATTCAGAATTTGAGAAACATACCTATAAATAATGACTTGTAAACGTTCTAGTTGCTCTTCCTCTCTATGATCTTCCACTCATTTTCTCTTTTATTATTTTCTACTGAATCAAAACTCCAATATAGAAAAATTATCGAAACTCCACCGCAGAAAAATTAATTATGTGAAAAATAATAAAATTCCTAACAATTACTCCTTTTTGCGTGTTAAGTTTTTGATATTTATATAAAATTTTGAAGGTGTAGGTAACTCTGAAAAAAAAAGTATAAATTGATTGTGAAATCAATCACATTGATAGAATCAAAATAATACACATATGAACAAAATGTTAAATTTATTTATTAAATAAATTCATGAAATATTTAGAAATAAAGTATCTGAGTAGAAGAGAGCGCTAATTATGAGTTGGATTTTATATTTTAATTGTATTTTTTATCGTCAGATTATTATATATTTAAGTTATTATATTTTAGTAAAAATTTTATATAATGATCTGATATTATTTAATTTATATCTCACACGTCCTACTTAAATATTATATTTTAAAAATGAAATCTTTACCATAACTTAAAATTTATAAAATGACTGAAAAATAATATACACATTAAAGACATCTTTACAATAAATCTTATACAGTTTTTTGATAAAAAAAATATTAGAATAATTTTAAAAAAAATTTTAGGTAACAAGGTGAAAAAAGGTATAAATAGATTGTGAAATCAATCACGTTAATAGAATTAAAATAATATATAAAAATAAAAATATGTTAAATTTATTTATTAAATAAGTTCAGAAATATTTATAAATATATTGGTCGAAGAAGGGAGAGCTGATTATAATTTGGATTTTATATTTTAATTGCTTTTATTTCTGTGAAATTTTTGTTAATAAAATTATAATACTATTAAGTTACTAAATTTTAGTAAAATTATTATTGATCTAAAACATTATTCAATTTATTTCTACTTGGATATTATATTTCAAAATGAAATCTTTAACATAAATTAAAATTTACAATCCGACTTAAAATTAACAGAAATATTAATGATATTTAACTATTAATATTTTTTTTATATTTGTAATAAACCTTATACAATTATTTGATACTATAAAATATAGGTATAAATTTTTTTAAAGTGTAGGTAACAAAGGAAAGAAAAATATAAATAGATTGTGAAATCAAACACGTTAATATAATCAAAATAATACACCTGAATAAAAATATGATAAATTTATTTATTAAATAAATTTAAAAAATATTTGTGAATAAAGTATCTCAGTGAAAAGGAGTGCTGATTATGGGTTGGATTTCATATTTTAATTGCCTTTTTTTTGTTGAGAAATTCATACGTAAAAATTTATTATAATTTAAATTTTAGTAAAATTGTTATATATTGATCTAAAACATTATTTAATTTATTCCTAACTCGTTCAAAAATATTTTAACATAAATTAAAATTTACAATTTGACATAAAATTACCACACACTAATAAAATTTAATTATCAGTACTTTACCTTTTTTTTTATATTTACATAAATCTTATACGATTTTGTTATAAAAATATAAATGTATAAATATTTTTAAGGTGTAGGTAACAAGGGAAAGAAAGATATAAATTGATTCTAAAATCAATAGAATCAAAATAATATACATAAATGAGAATATATTAAATTTATTTTTTAAATAAATTCAAAAAGTAGTGGTAAATAAAGCCTCTAAGTGGAATTGAGCGGTGATTATGAGTTGGATTTCGAATTTTAATTGTTTTCTTTGCGAGATTTTTTTATATAAAAAATATAACTGCTTTTAAATTATCAAATTTAAGTAAAATTGTTATATAGTAATATAAAGCATTAGTGAAATCTATAACATAAATTAAAATTTACATTTCAACTGAAAAATTAACATGACACATTAATAATGTTTATATATTATTGTTTTTACCATTTGTTTATATTTACAATAAATCTGATACAATTTTGTGATACAAATTTATAAATAATTTTTTAAAGGGTAGGTAACAAAGAAAAAAAAATATTAATTAATTGAGAAATCTTTTATCTTTTACGCGCGTTAGCGAAATAAAAAGAACATACAATCGGATTTATGTTTGTCTAGACTAATTTATTATATCTCAATAATATTATTTTTAAGTAAACATATGTGAAACAACATACAAATTAACATAATAAAACGAACAGAAAAACGAGAGTTTATATAAATAAATTTTTTACTTAATTTATCTCTAACACAGTAAATTGTTAATGGTTTCATGTGTGTTTCAGACAAACAAATACTGCTCTGAAGGAAGGCAGTGGTTTCATGTGTTGAAAGAAAAAAATTGTTAATGGTTATCAAAATAGTTAAAGTAGAATAAGTAAGACTTATTCTTCATACCTTTTGTTATAAAAATTCAAATTTTTTCCTTATAGATCATAGGTGTGTGATATCAGATGTTTATATCACATTTATATGAATGTGAAGAATCTTTAGATAGGTAAGACATTGACTATATTTGTAGCCAATCTATGTCTATATTGTAACTTCTTTCATTGACCATGCTTAGACTTAGATTAGAGTTTGGAATGAAGGTAAAGAATTGTTATTAAGTTCCATTTAGTAAAAGAAACATTAATTATAATAATGTAGTTGTATTACCTATTTTCATATGTGATATAAAAGTTGGAAATGCACTCATTGACTTGGATGGCAATGCAAACTTAATACCATTTATTGTATTTTAAAATATCAGTGACCTCCAAATAGAACCAATCATGACAACATTAAAAATGGTTGACAAGACACCCAGGAAGCCAGTGGGAATAATTAAAGATGTTATGATTAAAATTGGCAAATTCTCATTTTGTGTTGATTTCATGATGTTGGGCGTCGAGGAAGATCTGATGATACCTTTTATCTTAGGAAGACCCTTCATGAAGATCACAAGGATGCTCAGGGATGTTAACAAATGGCAAGTGATGGTAAGGATCAAATATCACGAGGTATGTTTTCATATGATTGGTAATAAACTAACATTAAAGGTGTCAATTTAATGATGTTAAACAAAGCGCTTCCTGGGAGGCAACCCAACCCATTTTTGAAACTTTTTACAGTTATGTTAGATTTTCTTTACCACTAATCACCAGTAAAAGTGTTAGAAACTCCTTGTGTGCCAAAATCTTAGAGTTCCTCGCTAAGCACACTTTGGAATAGGTTAAGTCCCGCTTAGCAAGTTTTGTCCAAAAGCACAAATTGAAAAATGCTTAAACCCGCTTAATGGGGTAAAATCCCGCTTAATGAGAGACCCGTTATAGAACCTTAGGAAACAAAGTCAAAATTTAATTCACTCTTATAAAACATTTTCAACTATTTTTTCACAACACCCACACGCGAAAACCTTAAGAAAAGCTAAGAGAAATGCTCTCATCATTTGAATTCAAAATAATATCATCAAATCTATTATTTTCTTTTCAATTTGAGAATAACTTAGGTACCTCAATCTACTTCAAAGCCTCTGCATTGATTTCCTATGTCTAACAACACGAATCTTGTTGCAAAAATTTAGTATTTTCCTAATTTAGAAATGAAATGTGAATAACATGATTGCTTCATTATTGTTAATTTTATGTTAAGAAACAATCCATGCATGTTTATTAGAATTGGTATAACACGATGAACATTGGGGTTTAAGACCGATAATTGGCATGATTATATAATATGACCTCTGGGTTGCTATGAATAGGAATAAATAGACAAAATCCATCTAGCTTGATTATTGGTTGGTTGTATGTTGTTAGAAACAAGTAAGACTTACAAGACCATAGTCAAAAGCATGTTAAACCTAGATTTCCATCTTTCATATTGAAACATCATGCATTGTGAGTAAAGAGAGGCTAGACTTTTTTTAGTATTTAATTATACTACCTGACAAAATTTCTATTTGTGCACGTTGTTAACTAAATGTTGCAAATGGTTCTAAAGAAATAAATCGTAGGATGGAAAAAAAAACATAATAGGGTCATTTGGAGTACCTTGTGATGGTCAGAAATATAGAAGTTAGGTACATGAAGAATTTTGTATTTAATTGGAAAGTTGAAACATGGTACCAGAGTGGATAGTTGAACTAGAAGATTAGGGGAACTACTAATGCATCATGCATAAAATCAACATTAGAGGTTTGGGTATTTTTTCACTTCCTCCCGGGCACATTAACCTATACATCATTTGAGAGTTTTATGTAAATGCCAATCCATGTGAAGATTCACCTTTTGCATAATTAAATTGGATAAGAGGGCAAGTAATGACATTTGATAGAGACATCCTTCATGCCTATCTTGAAGATAGTTATGTGGCTGATCCAAAAATATTAGATCCTTTTTCTAAATAGTTAGCAATAGGTAATTGGGATTATGATCGAATAGCCACATACATATGCGAGGCTAAGAAAACCTATGAGGAATGACGAGATATGAAACCCAACTACTTCAAGAGAGTCTACCTATCCATTCAATCCTAAATTTATATGATATTCATTCTCATCGACATTACCCCTGAAGAGTCATACTTCCTTTGCGATTATCCATATTGCACAACTCATCTGGTACACCATTAAGAGAAAACAAGTAGATATTTCCATGGTGATATCCAACAAATTATGGGTATCCCGAATTCACAAAAGAAAAAACATGCTCTTGCTTTTCCTAGCTTAAACATAAGATTATGCAATCAACATAATATGGATATCCTATATCACTAACATTTACGTTTGACCTCAAGTCGAATGATGATTTTTTTTATCTTGCCAATACATGGGGCGAAGACGAAAGGGACCACCACCACCACCGTTAATTTCTCTAGTTGTACTATCCGAGTATCAACATGGCATGGCAGGATTTGATGTCAATGATCCAAACTTAGTAGATTGTTTCGAATATAGCTGGGATGTCGGTGATGTATATAACATATGTGTGCTTTCTCTTAATGAATCCATGTGCAGGTTCAGTTGAGGATGCAAGACCTGTAAGCTCCACATGAGCCAATACCTACCCAAGAGAACTTTACTAGTTATCTCCAGTGGTCCACGGGCAGGCTATTCTACTTAGAAGGTGGGGTGGTGAGGCTAGTGATAGAAAATAGGGTAAAATTCAAGAATAAAATGAAGAAGAATAAGACGGGGATGAAGAATAAGAGGAAGGAAGTGAAGAAACAAAGAGTAAAGATGTTGATAAGACTTCTGCCATACCTTGACCATCATCACAATGAATATTTTATTTTCTTTATATTAATGTTTCCAGATAAAATTATTAGGTGTTGAACAATTTATGAGTATTTTATGTATTTTACTAACAATGCCACATATATGAGGAATTTGGGCATGTTGGGCATTTTGTACTAAGTACATGAGCATGTCCAAGTTCCCAAAAAACACACGAGTATCTGTTGGGACATCAATTATGTTGAATGCATGTGTTTTTTTATTTATGAATATGTGTATAAATATGAATAAGTACAACATGTGAATATAGGAGTTGTAGGAAACCCGCTAACCGAGCCGTGTGGTGCGCTAAATAAGGTCTGCTGCCATAAACTCGCCTAGTGAGATTTTCCTAGCTAAGAGTGGATCTCTGCAAACTAGCCCTATTTTTGATGACTTAAGGACAAACCAAGTTTTTCTGCAAGGGTGAAATGCAAATAAGATCAAAATTGAGCATAGACGCCAAAACACATGTGATTTTAACTACTTTAAACGATTTGATTAAGCACTTGTACAAAAGTTTGAAAAAATTTGTTAAATTTTTTCTGAAATTGTTTGTCCGCAAATTGTTAAAATGATTTTGAAAAGTCAAATGCAAAGGAATCAAAGCTTAGGTTAAAGACAAAATCAATAATGATGGCATGCTAAAAGGTTTATTCTTTTAAACGGTTCAGTAATGATTAATGTTGTGATTATATTTAAATTAATATCATGATCATGGAACAGTTGTTTGTTCAAAGTTAAAATTTATTACTTGTTTGGTGAAGATATGTCAATGTAAGTCAAAAATCATAAGCCTAAACTAAGTAAGATGAATGCATATATTATGTTTTAGGTAAATAAATGAGAGAAGACACGCATTCTAACTATGTTAATTTTGTATCATTCTTACTGTTGCTTGATGAATGTGATGTCATTGATATAATAATCAAGACATTATTTGCTTATTGAGTGAAAACCCACTTGACCATAAAAGCCTAATTCCCGAGGTTGCGATCCTTTGAAAATCTTGCAAGTCTTAACATGAAAATTATTACTTTTGAAAAGTTACAATCCTTAGCTAATTTTAAAAATAAAAGCAATGTTCATACCTAAACTTAAAGATTAGAGAACATTGAAATTTCAAGAGGTTACAAAAAGATAAAGTTGGGAGAAGGAAATATTTTTAAAAAGAACAAAATCAAGTAGCAAGTGGTTATTGTGATAAAAAATGAAATGTATTTTGACAAACAATAAGAAAAATAAAGAAAAGTAAAAAATATAAAAAATTTGCAAAAAAAAAAAAACACCAAAAGAAGAAGTTGTAAGGTGGGAAAGAAAAAATATATTTTTGAAAAAAAACAAAGGAAAACATAAACAATGTTCTCTTATCTGCTAGGCGCATTTGAAACCAAAAAAAAACAAGATTCTTGTAGACGATCTACGCAGTAACAAAAAATAAATACCTTATTGATTCATGACTGATTATGCATCTTGTGATATTGTTTAGTTGAAGTGCAAAATATTTCTATAGTTGAGGCATTATCTGATAATTGACGGAAACACTAACCATTTGAGTGATACATATTGAGGTAATGATTATGATGAATAATTAACTATTGATATGAACATGTTTTAAAATTATACTTTTGGTAGAGCAATCTTTTCATCTTCGTGCCATAGTTTACAAATGATTATAACGCTGATTATGAACTTTCATTTGAAGAAATCCATGTCATACTTTAAAGTTAATTTAAAAAAAAAACTTCTTGATCAAAGTCTTGAGACCTTACATTAACAATGCATATTGAAATTTCTTGAACCATCTATATTGATTTTGTTTGACGACAGGCAAAAATATAATTTGAGAGAGTTGATGAATTCTAAAAATACACAAAATCCATAAGTACTTATTAACTTATTTTGGAAGTAATCAATGGAAAACCCGAATTTTCAATAAAATGAGGAAAAAACGCCTGTATGAACTTTTTAACAGTGTATTCATACCTTGCATGCACCAAAGATCGCTTATCCAAGAATAGAGCCTGGCTAAGTGAGCAAAAGCCACCGAATAATACTTAAGAGCCAAGTAACTTTAGAGCTAAGAAAAAAAGTTTGCTTAGCATATTATTATGCAAGCTAAAAGGTTTGACAGTTCAAAGGCTTAAAGTTTATGTTACTTCATGTCCAAGAAAAGGTTTAATTATTAACCGAGTGTGGAGGCGCGTTAAGCGATGATAGGAGACAAGGCCACTTCCAGGATGAGCTAACATGTCTTAAGGGTGAAGAAAATAGGCGCGCTAAGTAAGCTTTGAGTCTCAGTTGGAGAGAATTATAAATCATAACCCAATGATAGGGGCTCAATTAGTTTAGTTAGAAATAAATTGGTGTAATTAATTATTTTTCTTCATATAAAGTGAGAGAAGACCATTATATATCAAAAACACAATAGGAAAGGAAAAGAAAGGAAGATTACGGGCATAAGCGTTGTTCGAGGAATTGACAACAAATACTTGCACGAGACACCTTAGTAAGGGGAGTAACGAGGTAGTACCGATTTTTGAATTTCTTCATGCTATTGGAGTAGACCTCGAACATTTTCTGGCCCTTCTTAAAGAAGAACAAGCCTTAACCCCATGTTGAATCAACAAAATGACATTGAACGTTAAAATATGGAAAATAGTGTCAAGATAGGAACACTTTTCTTGTACTCATACCAATACTGGAAGACTTTGACATAATTCTAACTCACTGAATCCAATTTGGATGGGGAAATCCCTATGTGATTTAGAACTCACACCTAAATATCATTAAAATGAAGGCATAAACCTATGAAGGAAGACAAGCATTCATGAAGATGGATGACACACCTTTTATACCCGTTACACAACTTTTTTCCTTATGGGGGAAAATCCTCCAGTCCGAGGAGGAACCCACCTCGGTGAAAGTATGATCCAAACCAACCTTACCAACAAAGAAAAATACAACATCTAACGTTTCTTGGTCCACCCACACAACTGATTTATCTATCATCACGTTTCGGCTTCTTAGGCGAGAGTTGTCCATCTTAGTATTACTGCCAACACATAAAAAAGAACGACCATAAGTATAAACACAAATTTAGGATTCCAATCACCATCTTACTTAATTGTTTATGGGGTCATAACTTAAAGTGTGACAATGTGTTATAATATAAGTCTGGGCCATATGTTTCTGCTTGAAACCATCTACTTCTATGGGATTCATCAAAGGCAAATCAGAAAAAGAGAAACCTTCGACAACCTCCTTAGGGGAGAGGCTACCAATTATCTAGCATTCTCGATTACCATTGCTTCATTCAAATCATCCATCATCACCATCCTAAGAAACCATAGTGAAAGCAAAATGAATGCATAAGAGAAAAAAAACTTCAGGTAGTTACCTTTAAATAAATGAGTTTGATGGTTTGTGCAAAGAAAGTTTCACTAAAAGAGATGGTAAAAAGGCATCCAATTAATGGCCAATGGGAAATTGTTAACAAAGACATGGGGAAACTAGAAAAAACAGGGAGGAATTCTTGTATATATTCTTATATATATTCTTTAAGCAACCACACAATCCACAACATCAGGCGTCAGGAAGTATGACTATGCTATCAATGGCCATGATCTTCCATTAAACTATTTATAACAATACTCTAAGATAATAAGACATAATTATTGTCATCTTTAGGGCCACATATCAAAACCTTATAGAAAAATGTTACAAGTTACAAATAAAACATTCAATGCGTCTGTTCTTAGTGCTACCAATGACGAGGCTTTCCCACTCCTTTCGACCAAGGACCAAACAGGAAGCCCGCACAACACAACCATCGTTCTAACGAGTACTGACAAAGGCTTAAGGGGAAACTATTTTGAGCTGCTCACAAGGCCCATGCATCAAAGCCTTATCGCAAACACCACGAGGAAAGGTGCAAGGAACAGGTGCAACCTTGCTTAAGCATAGAACATGTAATCCAGACCGCATTCCTACTTACTTCCCTTCATTAGATTTAATAGGTGATCCACGTGAAACATTAGATTAAATAGAAACAACTATATCGATGTAAACCATATAAAACTCTACACACATCAAATCCATATATTCTATTCATTCTTACACTTAAAATACTTCTTATCCATTTATCGATTTAGACGTTAGAGTGCTAACCTTATAAATCTCCCATACTTTGACACATAAAAAACACACTTCATCATATCTAAACTATACCTTCCTCTGTTATCAACTATATCTAGTTCATCAACGAAACAATTTGAAAACCATTAAGTCACTATGCCAAAAAAGACCTTTAGCAGCACTTTTTTTGGCCTTTAGCAGCGCTTTAAAGCGCTGCCAAAAGTGGCGCTGCTAAAGGTAAAGGCATCGCTTTTTTTCAATGAAAAAGCGCTGCTAAAAGCTCCCTTTAGCAGCGCTTTTGTAAGCGCTGCATAATTCCCCCAACCATCCCCCCTTTAGCAGCGCTTTCAAAAAGCGCTGTCTTAGACTCCCCCTTTAGCAGCGCTTTTGCAAAGCGCTGCCATAGCCCACCCTTTAGCAGCGCTTTGTACAAGCGCTGCCTTAGACCCCCCCCCCCCTTTCCAAACCAATAGCAGCACTTTTGTAGCGTAATATTTGTGACCTTTAGCAGCACTTTTATGTAAAAGCGCTGTCTAATGTCCCAGATTTTAAAACTTTTTTTTTTAAATATTCACCCTGTTTTGTATATTTTACCAACAACCTGCTTATATTACACAAACCTGCTTATAATTCAGGCCTTTATTTCAACACTTTGGCCTTATAAATAAAATTCAAACTTTGGCCTTAAATATACAATTCAAACTTTGGATACATTGTAACTCATGACTTTGTTCATAAACATTTTAATATACACATAAACCTGTTTAAATATGTTACAACAAAATTCGATCCTCAGAATTACAACAACACAAATACATTCAATTCACATATAATTACAAGTCTTCCAATCCGATAACTCTATACAATTCTCAACCCAAGAATAAATTGACACCATTCCTCTTTAATTTCTTCCAATTTTGCTTTCGTGTAAGTAGCGCACTTGAATTCATTATAATACTACATAATATAACAGATCGAATAAGATTTAAGTTTAAAACTAATTACTCATATGAAGTATCGGATAATTATCAAAATGAATCATATAACTTATATAATGAATTGATCCATACCAGGACTGGAATCTCAAGTTGACTAGAAAGAATAATTTCTCTCATAAAGCGCAATACAAAATATCCACAGTCAATACCATTGCGCTGCCGAGGACACTGTAAATGGAAAAAACAAACGAACATTTATCTGGATATATAGTTTAAATAGTTTTATCAAGTAGAAACATGCGAGAATATACCTCCACTCTGATCCAGTTGATGTTGTTAGCCTTACTTTTTGGCACCGTTGCATCTCTTTGTGCTCTGAATATTTGTATAACTCTAACATAATATAAACGCATATTTAGAACAATGTCACATAATAAATAAAGATATATAATTAAAGACAACAATATATGTCATCACTTACGTATCAACAAAGTTCCTCAGATTTTCATATTTTGTTGTATCGCCATCCAATGAATCTATGTAATACACTATTTCTTTCGTCGGATTAATTGTGATCAACAACCAATATCCACTATAAAATAAGACAACAGTTTAGACGGAAATGTTATGTATATAGAAAGGGAAAAATCGAACAATTATAATAAATGAATTTAGAATAAAATCTAACCCATGGCCAGTGTTATATGGCAACAAGAACAACTTCTCTGTAGTCGCGCGCATAAATCTCTGCACTGTATACTCTTTGACTGTATCTGGTGACTGGTCTATTATACGTGAGTTGACACAACTAGCAGATAAGAATGCGAATACTGAAGTCAATTCATTCGGGACCAATAACTTGTCATACAAGAACCTAAAAAAACATAATCAACATTAGAATATTAAGTTAAACGAGCAAATTTTAAAATGTTCAATTATTTAATTAAAAAGGATCGAAGTACCTGATGTATGAATGCATAACACCGACGCCCAGTTCAGAATGGTTGATCCTTTAACATCTCTTTCTTTTTTTCGTTGTAATGGGGTTTACTTGTCTCTTAACAACACGGACAGATGGATTGATCCAAATTCCCTCGTTATGATCATTTCTAATATATGATTCGTCCGCTCTAATATTCTCATTTGGATCATCTATAATATAAGATTCATTCTCAACATAAACATCCCCCTTTTCTCCAATGTTATCATCGATTACTTTGTTGGAAAAAAGAACTATAGACCATTTCGTACTTGTCGGATCAGTGACATAGAACACTTGTTTAGCTTGCGTGGCTAGAATAAAAGGCTCATCTTTGTATCCCACCTTATTAAGATCCACTTTCAAAAAACCTGATTTATCCATTTGTATGCCACTTTTATTTTCAACCCACTTGCATCCAAAGATAGGAATCTGAAACTTCTCATAATCAAACACCCAAATGCGCTCGATAACCCCATAATACGAGGAAATGTGCATTGCTTCGGCAAGCACGGTGACACCACTATTTTGAATTGTACTTTTATCATCTTGTTTCTTGGTATAAAATGTGTATCCATTAATTGCGTATGCGCTATAAGAAAACACACACAAACTTGGACCATATGCTAAACATCTCAACCTTTTTGTTATTGAAGCAGGATCAGAATAAAACTTTGAAAAAATATGCTCCTTGAACCATGTTATAAAACTTCGATTGTGCTCACGTACTATCCAATTTTCATTTCTATTCAGATTTAAACCTCGGAGAACGTCCTTGTGCATTTCAACATACGGCTCAACCTCAATGTCATTGTGCAGAACATACAAATGCACTTGCTCCCGTTCATCCCTTGAAACTGTCACAACTTTATTTCCAATTAACTGTTTACCATCTATTTTTTCAACAACATGAGATTTTGGGAGGCCAATGGATTGAACGTTGGACAAATATTCAATACAAAACTCAATAGCTTCTTCAACAATGTATCGTTCAACAATACATCCCTCTGGTCGACTTTGGTTTTTCACATACCCTTTCAATATTTTCATATAACGTTCAACATGGTACATCCATCTCATATAGGCAGGTCCACACAGTTGTGTCTCTTTCACAAGATGAACAACTAGATGTACCATTATGTCAAAAAATGATGGAGGAAAATACATTTCAAGCTCGCACAAAGTAATAACTATTTCTCTTTGCAATGTTGGTAAGATCGCAGGATCTATCACCTTACTACAGATTGACCTAAAGAAAAAACATAATTTAGTTATTGCGCCTCTCACTTTTTCTGGCAAAATAGAACGTATACCTATTGGTAGAAAGTGTTCCATTATAACATGGCAGTCATGTGTCTTTAAACTTTTTAACTTGAGGTCTTTCATAGAAACAAGTCTTCTA
This sequence comes from Lathyrus sativus, assembly GCA_963859935.3. Lineage (NCBI taxonomy): Eukaryota > Viridiplantae > Streptophyta > Magnoliopsida > Fabales > Fabaceae > Lathyrus > Lathyrus sativus. The sequence continues at coordinate 14,002,442 of OZ012740.1, forward strand.
ATATCTGAAGAGTATTCTTCTGGAACTTTAACTTCACTCAGAAACTTACACAGTATCTTTTTCTCCTTTCTAGATAGAGTATAAGCAGCAGGTGGTAGATATATGCGGTTTCCTTTCTTCAAGGGTCCTAATTCATTCTTTATTCCCATTGCTACCAAGTCCTTTCTTGCTTTAAGGTCATCCTTAGACTTTTCTTGTATATTGAGTAACGTACCAATAACACTTTCAAATACATTTTTTTCAATATGCATAACATCAAGAAAATGTCTTATATACAACAACTTCCAATATGGCAACTCAAACAAAATTGACCTCTTCTTCCACCCACGTGTGACAAGCGTATGAGCAAAAGGCTTGCCAAACTTAGTACTCACATCTTTCACCTTTTCAAAAATTTGTTCGTTGGTCAATGTAGGTGGAGCTAAACGTTGTTCTGAATCTCCATTGAATGCTTTTCTCCACCCACGGTAGTGATGACTAGAATTTAAGAATCTACGATGACCAAGAAAGACATTCTTTTGACCAAATTCCAACCACGTCCAATTTGTGTTTTCTTCACAGATAGGACACGTACATTGACCTTTAATGCTATACCCCGATAGATTTCTGTATGCTGGGAAATCATTAATTGTGCCAAACACCATCGCCCTCAAATTGAAACTTTCTTTCCTATATCCATCATAAACCTCCACACCGTTCTCCCACAAACTCTTTAAGTCTTCGATTAGAGGTGTCAGGTATACGTCTATGTCATTCCCTGGTTGTTTAGGGCCAGAAATTAACATAGATAACATCATGTACTTACGCTTCATACATAGCCATGGAGGTAGGTTATAAATCATAATAATTACAGGCCATGTAGAATGTGAGATACTCTACAGACCATGCGGATTCATTCCATCAGTCGATAATGCCAAGCGAAGGTTTCTAGCTTCTTCTCCAAAATCAGGATAATTATTATCAATTTCATCCACTGTGGTGAATCTGCCGGATGTCGATACTTCCCATCTACAATTCTATCATCTGCATGCCAAGTCAGGTGTTTTGCATCTGTTTCACTACGAAACATGCGTCTGAATCTCTGAATTATAGGAAAATACCATAATACTTTTTCTGGTGACAATTTTTTCTTATACCGAGATACACCACATTTAGGACACTCGTTTAATGATGCATATTCATTTCGAAACAAAATGCAATCATTTGGACAAGCATGTATCTTATCATAGCTCATGCCAATAGAGCATAACATTTTTTTAGCTTCATAGGTTTGATTGGGAAGAACATTATTCTCCGGAAGCATCTCTTGAAGTAGGGCTAACAACTTTGTGAAACTTTTATCCGACCATCCATTACCCGCCTTTAAATTGTACAACTTTAATACCGCGGACAATCTTGTGAAAGTAGTGCAACCTTTATACAACGGTTTCTCTGCATCGCTTACCAACCTTTAAAACATCTTGGGACAATCTTGAAGATCTTCTTCAAGTGCTTCTGCAATCTCTTCGACTCGATCACAATCATATGTATCTCTGCCATTGTCCTTTGAAGCACATGTCGTATTATTTCGGGGTTCAACATTCTCGTTACTTATCTCACAATGTAATGTCCAACCTGTGTAACTTCGGTCAATTCCATGTCTCATTAAATGAGATTCCGACTGAATGGCGTCAACTCGACACCCATAACAGCATCCTAAGCAAGGACATGTGATCCTACTGGGGTCTTTGGCGTGTTCAACAGCAAACTTAACGAACTTCGATACCCAATTCTCGTACTCTTTTGACAATCGATTACCAGACATCCATTTTTTATCCATACTAATTGAGTAATCTACACTAAACTATAAAAGTTAAACAAAACAGAGAATACCTGTAAGGAAATCACTAACTTCTAAGAATGCTACGCAATAGGATGCTTGGAAACGATCACAACTTTGCTCTTCACAGGTAACCCCTATAGCAGACAAAATATAAATTTTATTAAAATCATATTAATAATTAACCAAGATAAATCATATTAAAAATACTAGATAATCCACCAAAACAAATCATATTAAAATTACTAGATAATCCTTAAACCAAAATGACACCCTTACTAAACATTGAGAAATCCTAACTAAACATATAAAACCATAATAACATATATATCATATAAACATTGAGAAATCCATCATAATAACATAATAACATATCAACATATAAAACCTTCACTAAACCTTCAATAAGTCATTTCTACACAACAACAACACTAAAATTTACTTGCATGCATGTCCTCAAACCTTCAATACAAAACAACAATATACGTATCATACTTGAACGCAACAACAAAAATAATTACTCAACAACAGTATACATTATCAACACTAAAATTTACTTGCATGTCCTCAAAAGAAATATATCTACACAACAACAAAAACAATAGTATACCAACAATGGTGAAAAGAAAAACCATCAATATTTAGATAACAAAAACAATAGTATACCAACAACAAAAACAATAGTATACCAACAATGGTGAAAACAAATATTTAGAAAAACCATCAAATACCAACAATAGTGAAAAGAAAAACCATCAATATTTAGATAACAGTATTAACAAAAACCTTCAAAACCTTTAATGTCTTCAGATACCAACAATGGTGAAAAGAAAAAAAAACAAGAAAATCCCTTGAAACTGTCACATACCTTAACAAAGGTGGAAATGCAATGCAGACGGACGGATGCACTCGAAAACGGACGGAGAACGGACGGTGAACGGACGGCGGGCGACGGTCGGACGGCGGATGACGGCACTTGAATAGGGCAAGTTCGTTCGCCAGAGGAGAAAGACAGAAGAAAAGAAATGTACGCGACTGTTCTGTTTCTCTTAAAATTCTGGAGGGTATTTAAAAATTATAATACTAATACCTATAGCAGCGCTTTTAAAGGCCTTTAGCAGCGCTTTTAAAAGCGCTTTCTTAGGGTGCCTTAGCAATGCCATATAGCAGCGCTTTATAGAAAAAGCGCTGCTAAAGGGCCCCCTTTAGCAGCGCTTTTTAAAAGCGCTTTCTTATGTTCCCCTCTAGGTCCCCCTTTAGCAGCGTTTTTAAATGCCTTTAGCAGTGCTTTTAAAAGCGTTTTCTTAGGGTGCCTTAGCAATGCCATATAGCAGCGCTTTATAGAATAAGCGCTGCTAAAGGGGGACACCTTTAGCAGCGCTTTTTAAAAGCGCTTTCTTAGGTTCCCCTTTAGCAGCGCTTTTTAAAAAGCGCTTTCTTAGGGCCCCCCTTTAGCAGCGCTTTTTCAAAAGCGCTGTCTTAGGTAGGAAATTTTTTTTCTTTTTTTTCTGCCCATCCTTTAGCAACGCTTTTTAAGAAGCGCTGCTAAAGGGTGCGCTGCTAAAACTCATTTATGGCGTAGTGAGTGTAGATCAAATTGAAGAAAAATCTTTAAAATGGTTGAGTTTTTTTCCCGGAGACTACGATATATATTATTCTATTGGATTAACATACCTATTATAACAATTACAATTTTTTAAAAATGTGATACATGAGCTTTTTAAAGATGATTAAAGTATCCTGTCATATTAATTCATACTAAGGGGTGTACATGAGCTGATTTGGGTTGAGTTTGGCCAAAACTAATACTCAATTCATATAGGACACTCTGGTATGGGTGAGGTAAAATAACCACCCGCTACAGAAAGGAGTCGGTTTGGGCAAATTCACTAATTTTCAGGTTAGGTTGGGTTTGATAGTAGGTTGCCCAAATAAACTTGTTAGTATTATTAATATTAAATGACTAAATGACGAGTCATCATATTTTTTTTATAAAAATTATTCAACGTTTTTATCTTTACATATTTTTACTATTTTTTAGTATTATAAAATAATAAATGATACATCAACTAATAAAAAATTATCATATAATTCTAACAGCAAACTAAAGCTGCATGACATAAAATCTTATTAACATCAAAATAACCAAAGAATAAAATATTCAAAAATAGCTAAAGTCGTGGTTCACTAAAATAATAAATATTTAAGAGACTAAAATTGCAACAACTAAGTTAATGCTCGTCAAAATTATTTAAATTGTAACAATAAATGTTTGATTAATGGGTCGGCGAGTTTTTTAGATTTGGATCCGATTTTACTTGAAACTGAATTTTTTAATAGTGAAATTTTTACCCCATACCCCATACCCCTACATTTTTTTTTAGATATTTCAAAACTATCCTTTTTAATTTAATTTTTTTAATACTTTTTACTGTACAATCAAATTAGTTAAAAATATATATATAGTTTTTTGGAAGTATATGATGTCAACCGAATAACATTAGGTAAAGAAATCCAGAATGTATTATTTGCAAATCGGAAAACACACGTAGAAAAAATCCGGATGTATAATTTAACAAACTGAATAACTTGTACGTGCGTTATCCGATTCACATAATACTTCAGAGAACACATTCATAAGTTCTTCAGTTTGTATTTTAAACATTCTGGATAACTTATGGACAAGTGTTTCGGTTTTTGTTATTTGACTTCCGGATAACTTTACTCCAAGTTATCCAGAACTCTTTTTTTAATTTAATTTTTGTCACGTTTATGTTAGGCATGGACAACCTTTCAATGATATACGATAAAAACCAGACATGTGTAACACGACTGAGATATTCTCGACTACAAATTTTTTTTACATGTGAGATGAGGAGACTAGGTGGATTAGGGAGGTTGGAATCAGGAATAAAGTTACTGTTATAATAACTCGTTCAGATGCCAAAACTAGTAAGAGATGAAGAAGGACAAAGTTATATTTGGTTGTGATAGAGGTGAAAAATACAAAGAAGGAGATAGTGAAACCCAAAGTGCTACCAAGAAATGTGGTTGTTCATTTAAAATTAGGTCAACACCTTAAAACGATGGTTCTGGTTGGAATATTGACGTAAAATGTAGACTTCACAACCACGATTTACCGGATAGATTTGAAGGTCATGCGTTTGTAAGTCGACTTAATGCTGATGAACAACAACATATTATCGATTTGATAAAACGTCATGTTCCACCAAGACACATATTGTTGTCATTACAAGAATGAGATTCAGAGAATGTGACTCGAATCACCCAAATATATAAACATAAGACTAAGATTCAGAAAGACGTTAGGGGTCATATAATGAAAATGCAACAGTTGTTTAAGCTGATAGAGGAATATAATTATGTTTATTGGAGTAGGAAAAAAGATGAGTCAAAAGTTGTGAGAGATATCTTCTGGGCCCATCTAGGATCAATGAAGTTGTTGAATATGTTTCCTAATATGTTAATTATGGACAATACTTACAAAATAAATAAGTACAAACAACCTTTGTTTGAAGTAGTTGGTATGACATTAATTGAGTTAACGTTTGCTGTTGGATTTGTCTATATGAATATGGGCAAACAGAGAATTTGTGTCGGGTACTAGGTAAGTTGAAACAATTGTTCACTAAGCAAGGGTGATGGACACAAGTGATTTTAACAGACAAAGATCTTGTTTTGATCAAAGCAACTGAAACTGTATTTTCAACGATAATTAATATGATTTGTCGATTTCACATCAACAAGAATGTGGAAGTGAAATACAAGAAGTATGTTGTGAATGATATGAGAGAGCCGATAGATAAGATATGGCATGAACTTGTAATGGCTAATGATGAGGTGAAATACCATTAAAAGCTGTAACAGCTTGACATGCCTGCGTGGATTTTAGACCGTTTTTTGATTATGCGATAGACACATAATTGACGCCTCACATGCATAAATTTGTTGAAGCTTGGATCAATAAAGTGTTGAATTTAGGTAACATCACAACTAATAGGTAAGTTGTTTGATTTTTGCCATAGTTTGTTTATCTTAATATTAATGATATTGAACCTTTTTTTTTGTTAGGGTTGAGTCCGTGAAGCAGATGTTCGAGAATAATTTAGGTGATATGTGCAAATATTTTGAGGCTATGAATGGGAACATCAAAGTACAATTGAGCAATATTATAACTTCATCTTAGAAGAGTTTTTATGTAGTTGAGCATGCACACACTAGTCCATTTTATGCGAATTTGTGTGAATAAGTATCTAGAGCATCTTTGAGACACATTGCTGAAGAGTGGCACAGGGTTGACATGGTTAGTACAAACACTTTAATGTGTGGGTGTAGTCATAGAAAAGTATATGGGTTACCTTGTGTTTGTGAGTTAGGGAGATACACATTGAGTGGCAAATCAATACCAATTGATGTTATTCATATACATTGGAGGAAGCTCAGCATGGAAGGTGAACAAAAGGTAGACACAGAGGATGGATAAGAGGTGGACATGACCAATGCAATTGATGTACTGTGGAAAAGTTTCAGGTTATTAAATATGTCTGGAAATAGAGCATTAAAAAGTAAGGTGTGTGAAATTGCTTACCACACTACAACAAAGATGGTACCGCTGCCTGAAAAAATAAAGACCATAGGATGAGTGAAAAGAAAAGGGAAGAAACTTATGGGATATGATGTTTATCGTGATCCTTCATATCATAAGTATGTTGATCAAGCATACAATAGTTCTAAAAAATCTTCAAAGAGACCATGTTCACAGTTATACTAAATGTCAAAGAAGAAACCATCTAATAGGTACATTGTATAATTTCCAGAGCATATCAGATCCTTTATTGATGACATTGTTGATGTTAAGAGTGACGAAAACGATGGGTATAGATCGATTGCATCATTGCATGGATACGGTGAGGATGGTTGGTCAATGGTTCGTCGTGATTTGGATAATGAAATTAGAGGTTCTAAAATCACTCTATATGAGAATTTATTTGGAGGTCGCTTACCAAAAGTGAGAGACTCCTTGATGATATCGTCTTTAGGTACTTAGTCATTAGATACATGGAACACATTACCCGATATGGGTTATGTGATAGAAAATCAGTATAATGTCATTCTAGTCTCTTTGGGTTATCCTAGTCTGACTTTATTTCCTATGACGACTTCACATTCACCTAATGTGTCAATTTACTGCATTAGTTTTGTAAACCAAAATCATTGGGTCCAGGTAAACATTCATGTTTGTTATGTTAATTAATTATCTTTCATTTATGTATTACTTACTAATTTTTATTAATAGGTAAACATGAACAGAGGATTTCCCTTGCCACAAGTCACATTGGATTGGAAGAAGTATCACACATCATATGTAACTTTTGGATGGCAAGATTTGCTGGACGGTTACAACATTGGCAGCAACTTATGCTTGTGGTGTCAAAATATGTTAGATTATAGTTAGAATTGGATTTTTATATTTTGGTTTCTTTCGAAGTTTGATTCATGTTATATTTGATTCTTGTTATATTTTGGCAGCAACTTAAATAATATCATATAAGTTTGAATAATATTATATAACTCTGAATAATACGACATACATCTGAGAAATAGTACATAAGTCTAAATAGTAAATAATACATCAATCATCATCACTAACATAACGTACTGGTCCACCCTGAGTTATACGAAGTGCTCGAAAAACCTCAGCAAAATCATCATCATTCTCTTCTGCCTCGTGACGCTGTAGATAACAACTAAACTCATGTGAAATATGTAACAACTTAAGATCTGATGGTCCTGCATCATAGGCAGGAACCAAAGCCTGTCTGACCTCACCAACTGGGACCTGTCTGACCTCCCCCCGAGGTGGTGGTACCAAACGAGGATGTGACACTATATAGTACCAATCCAAGGAATTGGGCACCACATCATACGACATATATGCAAACTTGGATGGATGAATCACTTTCATCACGCTCGCATGATATGTAACCCACTCAATATCCATATCAAGTGTGTCAACATCAAGAGGTGGAGGTGATATGTACTGCTTGTATCCAAACTGACGCATACATCTGTCAGATTAATATAGAACAACAGTACCATACCATTTCAGGCCACCCCTATACAAACATATATCATCAAATGGTTGATGTTGTCTGGGATCCTCAAAAGGTATCCAAATGACATCAACAGGTGTCAATCCATCCAATATAGGACTAAGCTCATCAACCTTCTGTGCGTCTTACTTGTACATCCACTTCATCGCCCTAGGAAGTGGACTAACAATACCTGCAATCTTAGAAAATCCTCTCTTGCCAACAGTAGAAAAATATTCATGAATCCAACACTGTAACACAAAATGAATATTATCAATTAAAAGTATTATAAATAAACTAATATACGTTTAAATGAAATTAAAATAAATCATGTGTACCTGTAGCAAATAGGCATATCCACCAAGTTGTTTGCAAGTGTCAAAGGAAGCATATTCTAGATATCTATAAAGTGTGAAAAGTGAAGCTCCCCGACAATATCAACCACATCTAGATAAGTCCTGAAATAATGGTAAATACTTTTCCTATACAAGTGTAAAGGTCTTATAAAAAATTGGTGCAACCAACTAACAACAACATGTATGCTCTAACTGCACAATCAAATATATTCGCATCTCGCTGACGGACAAATAGCTGCTTCAACCAATCCAAGCTATAATAAGGACCTCTGGCAGTACGAACCTCTTCAGCAGCGTCCTCCAATGGAACTCCTAGAAGACCAATAGCCTGCACAATGACACTTTAATCAGCGAACCCTTCAATAGGGTTACACAACTCCCCTTACACGATATATGCAGTAGACAAGAAACATCATCTAAGGTAATACTCATCTCGCCAAATGGCATATGAAATGACGATTGTTCTGGATGTCAACTCTCCACAAATGCAGATACCAAATTCCGATCTATCCTCGATAAACTGGTTCTTTGTAGAAAGATAGACCAGAATCATATAACCATCACTCATTCACTGGTGGGGGACTATATGGAACCCATCCAATAAACTTGCTGCCATGCGCAACAACTTTCAGCTCTTTCTTCGAAGATCTCTCCTGAAAATAAATCATAATATATGTTATAATACATAAATAATTAACATTAAATTTGATTCAAGCTAAAATGTCATAGACAAACTTACTTGGCCGCCCCACAAATGTCGAACAACGTGGTTCTGATAACTAACTAAAAGTGACATATCAGACGGTCCTCCAGGAAATGGTGGATGTGGCGAAATATGTACAAGTGCTGCTATCCGATCTTCCTCACGAGTCGACCGTCCCTCACTATATCGTCGATAAATGAATCCATCCCGTCCACGCATGCGAGACACTAAAAAAAATGAAATAAAAAAAAACATTAAACGGAAAAACTTCAAGACAAGTTTTTCAGAACAACAAACAACATAACCGGATAACATGTGAATAAATTATCCGGTGAAGAAAAGAGAAGAACCAGATAACTAGACCACAAGTTATTCGATGTGCAGAAAATACAAACCAAATAACTTCACACAAGTTATCCGGAGAACAAATATAAAAAAGGTAAACAGAAAACTTACTAGTAAGTTCTCTAGAGTACAAAACGTGAACTCAAAATTTTTTGTCTGAGTTTTTTGAAAGTCAAAAAAATTCTGTGGAATTTTTACGTTCTAGCTGAAAAGAAATGAGAAAAAATTAATTTTAAAAATTGTTGATTATTTATACAAAAATATTTTTGTTCAATTTTTTATATTTTAAGAGTGTGAATTTAAATGTAGGAATACGTAATAAAATTGTCTTTAATAATTTTTTAATTTTAAAATTCATATCTATCAAATTATTCGATCCAATTCACTTTGATAAATTTTTTAGATAAATTTAACTATATAATTATATGGATTGATCCCATCTATACATACCCTTTAGAAGGCGCATAAATCCAATTGTCGGAGTATAAATTCAAATATGTAACATTTCATTTTATCAACTTTAAGAAATGATATTCTATCAATTAAACTACAAGAACAAAAATAAGTAATGATTACAAAATGTTAGGTGGGGACAACAAGAACAAATAAAAAATATTTAACAAAAATATGTTTTGTTGATTGTGTAATTGTGCATTGTCTTTTAAAAACATTTATCCGAAAATTAAATTTAAAAACCACATTTAATTATAGAATTCAAATTTTGTTCTTCCTTGCCGATTTGAAAAACAAAGTAACAATAAAATTCTATTCGATGATAAAATGACAAAAATAATATTACTATAAAATGCTGAGGAGGTGTTGTATTGTATGTGTCAAACTTGACATCTGTACAAAAAGTACCTACACACCGACATATGTTTATATAATATGGCAAATCTTAGTACTAGCTTTTTATTTATTATTGATGTTAGAATGTGGTGATGATTATGTAATCTATATTCTTTATTTTGGCACAACTCGTGTATAGTATTTGCCTTTAATAAAATATTTTCTTATATATATATATATATATATATATATATATATATATATATATATATATATATATATATATATATATATATATATATATATATATATATATATATATATATATATATATATATATATATATATATATATATATATATATATATATATATATATATATATATCAATCAATCAATGACTAAAATTTCTTTGATAAAATAATTTAAAAAAGAGATTAAAATTTTTTAAATTTTCAAATAATTTATGATTTGTAAGTTAATTAAACCTTTATTCTATATTAAACACCAACGAGAAAAAAAGAAGAATGGGGTAAGTAATTTTTTAATTAGGTTTTTGAAAATATTTGGAAGCATTCATAGAAATACATGTTTTTTAAAAATAATTGGTAAAGATATTTTTTTTATCACATAATAAATTTTATTTCAAAAAATACAATAAGATACACGCCAATCCAAACACTAGTAATAAACAAATGAAAAAAACAAACACAACCAAAAACATTAATTTTACCTGATAGCTAATTTGCGTAGAAAGATATTTGATGTTGAAATATTAAACTATTATGGATGGTTTATCTTTATAAAAAAATATCTATTATACTAAAAAAACTATTTTTGATGTATTATTATTATTTTTTGGTAGCTGACAATTACACCGCAGATTCTTTCTTTCATTTTTTTGAACATTTATGAATTATAATCCACGGTTGCTGAATTTCGGACGGTACAAAAACAAACATTAACGCAGAAAATAAAATTTGAAAATCACACGAAAAAAGAGAAAAAGTTGAAAACCGAACTCAGACACAGAGTGACGTGTTGCTGATATAAATAATCCGCAGCATCGCCATTTCTGATTTTTCTTTTACTTTCAAATCAATTTCAACTCTTCAACACACTTGTCAGGGCGGGAACTATAAACTTCAACTCTACATCTATCTGTTTAGGGTTTCAATTTCAATTTCAAATTCGTTTCACAATTGTCACCAACCATGAATGTGCGCAAGGGATCCATGGTATGGGTCCCTGACAAGGAATTGGCTTGGGTGGCTGCTGAAGTTGTTGATTCTGATGGTAATTCTGTTCAACTTGTAACTGATTCCGGCAAGAAGGTGAGTTTTACTGATGAAATGCTTGATTCGGATGATAATTTGTTGCATATTGTTGTTTTGGTTGTAATTGTTGAGAATTTGACTTTTGTTTTTTTTTGAGGTGTGGTGGTGTAGGTTTTTGCTTCGCCGGAGAAATTGTGTCAGAGGGATGTGGATGAAGAAGAGATTGGAGGATTTGAAGATATGACGAGGTTGACTTACTTGAATGAACCTGGAGTGTTGTACAATATTCGCAGGAGATATGCGCTCAATGATATATATGTGAGTGTGTGTATTAATTGATTTCTAATTGGTTAATTGAGATTAGCTATTAGTTCATGTATGAGTGTTTATAGATATAATTTTCAATGTAGCTCTATAGGAACTGGCGTTCTCGATGTGAACTACGGTTTTTATAGATATAATTTTCAATGTAGCTCTTTATTATTGGAAACTGGCGTTCTCGACGAGAACTACCATTTGGATTCTCTACCTTTACTATTTGGCGCTTTAGTATTAAATAGATTATTTAGATGAGTTCATGTATGGGTGTATATATGTATGTACTTTTCAATGTAGCTCTTTATTATTGGAAACTGGTGTTTTTGATGGGAACCATCGTTCGAATTCTCTACCTTTACTATTTGGCGACTTTGGTATTAAGTAAATTATTTAGATGAGTTCATGTATGGGTGTGTATATGTATGTAATTTTCAAGGTAGCTCTTTATTATTGGAAACTGGCGTTTTCGATGTGAACTACCGTTTTGATTCTCTACCTTTACTATTCGGCGACTTCGGTATTAAATAAATTATTTAGATGAGAGAGAATGATTGATTGAGAAAAAGAGACAATTGCCAAAGGTAGATGATTCTAAGGTAGAGAATCCTAGTTTGCGAGTTTCCATGTTAATCGTGCAACAGTTTGTATGTTTCTGTATGATATTGTTTTACGACATTTCATTTATGAGGTTTGTTACTGAAGATTTGGATGAGTGTATGGGTTAAGGATTGGGAAGTTCATACAGAAGAATAGTTTTCAAATGCAACAATTAATTGAGTCAAAAAGCAAAAAGCATCAATTAATTGAGTAAAAAAAACGCATCAATTAATTAAAGTATAAGCAGTAGCTTTTAAATTTTCCCTCTTGGCTACTTAACTTTATGAACTTCACGTGGTTTTAATGTGTGGCTGCTGCTTGTATAAATTACAAACAGTTTTTGTTTTCTATTTGGACTGTCATTTTTTGCCTTTTGCTTGACTTATTTTGTTTTTGCTACAGACATATACAGGGAGCATTTTAATTGCTGTTAATCCCTTCACGAAGCTTCCTCATTTGTATAATAACCATATGATGGAGCAGTATAAGGGAGCTCCATTGGGTGAGCTTAGCCCACATGTTTTTGCTGTTGCCGACGCATCTTATAGGTTAGTATGCATTAAATGCATTTGCGTGCTATTTATACTTTTTATTGGTATTTTCTGTTTGCTGTTTTATATTGCGTATTAGTGAGCCCTTATTGGTTATGATTTAGAGCAATGATGAATGAAGGTAAAAGCCAATCTATCTTGGTAAGCGGTGAAAGTGGCGCTGGAAAAACTGAGACTACAAAATTGATTATGCAATATCTTACTTTTGTTGGTGGCCGTGCCTGTGGTGATGATAGAACAGTTGAACAACAAGTTCTTGAAGTAAGATATTCTTGAACTCAAGCAACCATGGGTTTAGGCACCAACTTAGTGCTAAGTTTCAATTTTTAGCTCAATATGGGATGCTAATTTCACTTTTACTTGTTTCAGTCAAATCCACTTTTAGAGGCTTTTGGCAATGCAAGGACTGTTAGGAATGACAATTCAAGGTGAATTTGGTTCTTTTTTTTCTGTTTGTTTATCTTGTTTCTTACTCAACGACTTGCCTTTTCTCATAGATTCTATCTTATGCAAATTTCAATGCATTTGCTCTTCCCCTAATTTTTTTTCCAAAGTTGATACATAGTGTTTTGGCTATAATTATATGTAGTCCACCGTTTGTATCTATGGAAAGCACACTAAGTGGTAATGGGACTGTTTAAGTTTCATATTGAATGAGATATGACATAAAAATGTGTTTATAAGTTATAAGCATCTTCCGCTTTACTAGTTGGGTTGGTAAGCTTGAGTTCGACCTAACTCAAATTTTAAGTTGATATCAGAGCCAATGCAAGATTCATTTGGTCATCGTTAGAGGACCATTTGGGTCACACTCACACTCCATTATCTCTAGACTTGGGCGTGATGGAAATGTGTGAAGAAAGATATGACTTGAAAACATGCTTATAAATAAGACATTTTTCACTTTACAAGTTGGTTTTATTGGACTGAGTTAGGGCCAACCCAAAATTTAAGCGGAACTTTTATGTAAAGAAGGTCTTGAATACACGTTTTATTTGTGGACATGAATTTTTAGTCAGTATCATGATTAAAAGAGATTGATTGGAGAGGAATTCTCAATTTGTTATTTAATGTTTTTCTTTTAGATATTTGCATGATATGCAATTCTTTATCTGTACCATGGATGCTTAAATTCTCAATATGGGAAGAACATTCTTCTAGTTTGTAAGAAACCACATCTTTGTAGATATTAGGGGATTCGGATTCAGAAGCACAACTTATAGGCACACATCTGATTGTTTTGGGCTATATATTTTTTGTGCAAACTGTTTTGGGAAATGCTAACGAGTGGCCCAAGGGGACTCTTTAAGTGCTTAAAGTGGTAAGCTTTTTTTTGGAAATGCGTGTATTCAGTGCATTGGAAATTGAAATAATTGATTTTTGTAAAAAATATTTTCTTTATTTGGTATCCTTAAAGAGTGCCCCAGGGACACTCGTTAGCATGACCCAACTGTTTTTATGGTATAGGAGTGTCAAATACTCTTACATTGAAATTATAATTGTTGATAGCCTATTGTTATGTTTTTTATGTTTGCAGTCGTTTTGGGAAGTTTGTTGAAATTCAGTTTGATAGAAATGGTAGAATATCCGGTGCTGCAATCAGAACTTATTTATTAGAAAGATCACGAGTTGTGCAGATAACAGATCCAGAAAGAAATTATCACTGCTTCTATCAGTTGTGCGCCTCTGAAAGGGTATTCAATTTCTTTGAAGGCTTTTTATTTGATTTTTTATTTTAGGGGTTACATTGCAGCATAATGCGACATTTTGCATTGTGCACGTGTAGGTTATGATTTCCATAATGTCATTGTCTACGTATTAGTTGTTTCACTTTGTGATTGAAATGCCTCATTTTAGGATGCAGAGGAGTATAAATTAGGACATCCAAGTCATTTCCACTATTTAAATCAAAGTAAAGTCTATGAACTAAATGGTGTAAGCAATGCTGAAGAATACATGAAGACGAGGAGGGCAATGGATATTGTTGGCATCAGTCACAAGGATCAGGTGTAATATTGTTTTCATCAATGTACTCTTGCTTTCGTACATGTTTTAGTCATTCAGTGAGTAGTTTATTTTTGGGGCCCTCTGTTATAGCTTTCCTTTCTTTCTTCCATCAGGAAGCCATATTTCGTGTCTTAGCTGCAATTTTGCACTTGGGAAATGTTGAATTTTCTCCTGGAAAAGAGCACGACTCATCAGTAATAAAGGATGAAAAATCAAGATTTCACATGAAGATGGCTGCTGATCTTTTCATGTATGTAATTTATATTATGTCTTGAATCTTAGTTTCTTGAAGTGACCTATAGTCTTTAACCATTTCCCTCATCAGCATTTGCTGCCATACTTTCTGTTAGTTTGAACTTGTAGAGTATATAGACAGCGTATACCACTAAAATCTGCTAAAAGAAAGGGGATAGAAAATCTTCTATATGCAGCAACAAACAACTAAGAAGTGACGTGGATGCATACCTAACTAGTATTGAGCTTATTTGTCAACAGGCGCTGCCTAGTGTTTCTGCTGTTTAACACTAAAAATACTTAATGAATAGGATTATTGGTTGTTTCTCCTTTTAGATGTAATGGCTAGACATAATATTATAGACTTGTCCTTTGCTAAAGTTAATGACTTAATTTTTTTACTTCACTAGGTGTGATGTAGACCTACTCCTGGCAACATTGTGTACTCGATCAATACAAACTCGAGAAGGAAATATTATCAAGGCCCTTGATTGTAATGCTGCTGTTGCTGGTCGGGATACTTTGGCAAAAACAGTTTATGCACGTTTATTTGATTGGTATATATGTGGTCACTGTATAATTAGCAAAAATGTATATTTTTTTCCAGAGCTGTGCTATCGCAACACAGTTTTGAGACATGGTAGCTAAACACCATATAACATACCAAGAGTATGAGTGTGTGACCAGTTCGAAAAATAATAAAAATGCAAAAACAGTATATCGGTGTTGGTTATCATTGCTCGTGTTTCCAAAACATTTCCTTTTTTACTATGCATTCTTGGCTAATAGTTATATTTGTTTATGCTGCACTAACAGGCTTGTTGTTAAGATCAATAGATCTGTTGGACAAGATATCAATTCCCAGATGCAAATTGGAGTTTTGGATATTTATGGTTTTGAGTGCTTTAAGAATAATAGGTAACCTGGTTTCAGTTTTTTGGTTGTTCACAAAAGCTGGTTTCAATGCTTTTTTTTTTTGTAAACACGTTTGTCAATTATGGAGAGTACAAGTAAGTTCACTTATGGAACAATACAATGCATAGGTTGGCCTTTTTTTTTGTAAACACGTTTGTCAATTATGGAGAGTACAAGTAAGTTCACTTATGGAACAATACAATGCATAGGTTGGCCTTTTTTTTTGTCACTGCTTGTCCCTTCTCGGGCATTCTTCTTTATGTATTGCAGGCTTGTACTTTCACTAGTAGAAAATGCTCAATGCTCAGTCTTTTCTTTAGTATCATCTATGATCTATGTATTACTTTTGCTTGTATTCCATTTCTATGATTAGATTTTGGTTTATCGACTATGGTTGTTTGTTCATGTTAGTAATTTTTTTCATTATGATTGTTATGCTTAATCCAAAATATTCACTTCCTACAGTTTTGAGCAATTCTGTATCAATTTTGCAAATGAAAAGCTTCAGCAACATTTTAATGAGGTATCCACATGTTATTTCATGTTAAAATGGATTTACCAAGTTATTGCCTTGTTGTTTTTACTTGGATATGCTGATGTTTCTTCACCTTTCATTTTCTGTAACTTCTGTCTTGTCATTTCTTCCAGCATGTATTCAAAATGGAGCAAGAGGAGTATGGCAAAGAAGAAATTAACTGGAGTTACATTGAATTTGTGGACAACCAAGACGTTCTAGATTTGATCGAGAAGGTTTATATTTATTGTTTTATTTTCAATTTTTATTTCGCTTTTAGGCGCATATTTGTAAATTCTGTATATTAACATTTCCATGTAGTACTAGTATTTTCATATATGATTTTGTGTTTCATGCATTATTTATTGTAAATGGGAGATTTAAGTCTGAACTCTGAAAGTAATGGCGGTTGAGGAATTGTGAACAAGTACATCAGGTTAGAGGTTCTGAAAGTGCAAATGGATCTTGCTTAAGAAGGAATCTATTAAGATAGTCAGCAATTTATCAAAACCTTTTTGTCTAATCCTAATGCTAAGCCCTAAGTCTTATGTTTGAATCTCTCTCAAGATATGTTACTTTACAAATAAATTGGCTAAAGGTCTATTTTGTTGTTGATCAGTTGTTAGCTTCAATCGACGCACTGTCTTCGTAAGCTGGGTCTATTTTGAATTGTGTTTTAATAAATTATTTGATACAAATAAAAAGGCATTACCTGCTTATTCTAGGATTCATATAATCATAATTCTTGAAATTATGGTTTTAGATAAAACGAAGAGATAAATAATAACTTCTAATATTATGCAAAAGACAACACTAATCCCTATTTTTAGAGGTACAAGACTTATCCTAAATAAATAGAGAAACCAGGAAACAAATCATGACAATAACTAAAAAATATGAAAACTAATCCTAGAAGATACTCTAAGATTAAAAACTGATCATAGAAGATATACCAAGATGTTCTGAAATATTATGAGATGTTATATCTATAAGTTACTAACAATAATCATGACAATAAGAAGTGATATAGTTTCATTTAGGTTAGGAGTGCATTGCTAAGATATGAATCTTACAAATGTGTACGTCATTGGTTTCTCTTGATTTCAATTTATATGCATGCCTGTAATTTTCAGTTTCTTATTATTGCTTTCTTTTGCAGAAACCCATTGGTGTCATTGCTCTGTTGGACGAAGCTTGGTATCATTTTAATTCTTTAATATTAATTGGTGTGTATTTGTTGATATCTGTTGTAAATTTATCTTATTCATGGATTCTTTCTTCTTGCAGCATGTTTCCAAAATCAACACATGAAACATTCTCTACTAAGTTGTTTCAACATTTCCGGTCTCACCCTAGGTTGGAAAAGGAAAAGTTTTCACAAACAGATTTCATAGTTTCTCATTATGCTGGAAAGGTGAGTATACGTTCCTTTACTTTCTCTTAATTTTGAAATGCAATGTTGTGATATAATTTTACAAATTTTAAAGAAAGCTTCACTGCTTCATGCAGGTCACATATCATACAGATGCCTTTTTGGACAAAAATCGTGATTATATTGTTGTGGAACATTGTAATCTACTATCTTCTTCAAGTTGCCCTTTTGTGTCTGGCCTTTTCGCTTTGCTACCAGAGGAATCTTCAAGATCATCGTACAAGTTTTCTTCAGTAGCTACGAGATTTAAGGTGTGAGAATCTACAACCTTTTATATTGTACTGGTGACTAGGAAATGCATTACAATGATCAAATTGTATAGAAACTATAGATGACTAAATTATTTCAACATCAGTTTTATGTTGCTGATTATTTTGGGATGGGGTGGTTACTGTCCGTTTGTATTCCCAGCAACAACTTCAAGCACTCATGGAGACCCTCAAGTCAACAGAGCCTCATTACATACGATGTGTGAAGCCAAATTCATTGAATCAACCACAAATGTTTGAGAATGCAAGCATCATACATCAATTACGCTGTGGGGTTAGTAGCTTATATAGATCTCTTTATTTGAAGCTGCCAACAGAGAAACTTAATTGCCAACATTGTTATTTAGTAACCTTTGTTTACTTAGCTGTTATCTTAATTGTTACTACATTAGTTATATGGAAATTTTGTTCACCCAATTATAACACTGCTATGTTCTGCAGACAAAGATTTGATGTGGTACAAGTACAACTTATAATATAATTTGGTCGTCAGTGCCAGTATAATTTTATTTTCCCATCTATTCTTGTATTTGTCATTTTTCACCTGTGAATTCCAAAACAATTATGTGGGTTCATTCAAGTTTTCATGCAAATAAAGTAGCCATGATTCACATGCTGTCTTCTTAGTTCACTTTCTAGGAGATTTCATTTCTGTTTCATTTATAATCTCTATTTTATTCAGGGTGTCCTTGAAGCTATTCGGATAAGTCTGGCAGGTTACCCCACCCGGAGAACGTATTCAGAGTTTGTTGATCGCTATGGATTAATAAGCCCTGAGTTTTTTGATGGAAGGTGAGTTCTTTTAAGGCGGTTTTCACAGTTACTTGCTTACTGTATCTTACTTTATAACTTGCATTCCGATTATTAAGTTTTTGTCTGGCTAAAGTGTTGAGCTATGTCAGTGCAGAAAGTCAATTTAATTTGGCCCCGAATGGCCAGAACTAGCACTTATTAGCATAAATAGAAGTACTAGGTTAGAGTTTTACGGACCTGTTTTGACATATCGATACATCTTATGCTGAGTATTTCTCTTCTGAGTTTTTAATATTTTATATCTAAACATTATAATTTCAAAACGGGGATAGTCAAGGACCAAAGTTGCTAGGTGGGGTCAGATTGTACGGTCCATACCTGGCCGAATCAGGACAGACTGGAGCAAACCAGTCAAGATCAAACTGGGCCATCCTGGACTAGACCAAACTAGATAAACCGAGCTAGGCTGACTAAACAGTACCACGCCTGTCTGCTAGGATAGGTGTTATCAATATCTCACTATTCATGCTACTCGTACCTCAACTTAAAATTAAATTGAACACAATTGATACAGATTGGATTACAGATCTCTTTTGGGTCTAAATCTTTACATGAATCTTAAATCACTCATATCATGAACCTCACCAAATTGCTCAATATGGATTCTGTTGTGGGTGCAGGCCAGAAGCAGTCTAGTTTGCTGGACTCAGTTTCCAGGCCTGGTCAGATTTAGTCCCAAAATATTTTCTTAAATGGTCTTCAACCAGTTAAAGTCAATTCTTCCAAATAATTCAAGTTAGATTCACAAACTGAACAACCTCAGCATACTGTTTTTGGTCCCACTTCCTCCTACATTGTTTTTTTATTCTTCTCTGATTTTTAGCCCCCTTGTCTTGTTTGAAGATCTCTGGCTCTCTCTTTGGTCCCCACTTCCTCTCTCTTTCCACTTCTCTGCCATGTTATTGCTTCTATCTCTCTTTAATTTATGACTTGAATCTTGAATGATTTTGAAGTTCATAAATGATAAATCAATGTGTGTTTTGTAGAATTTGTATTTCTGTGTAATGGCATGCCTAGACACGGAGCATGCCTTGTTTGTTAATGCAAATCATACTCCCCCTCAATCTAAAGCTTACTGTTAAGAGTCCCACATCGGACAATATATGGCATGAATATGTGTTTATAAGTGGGGGTAATCCTCACTCTACCAACCGGTTTTGTGAGTTGAGTTAGGCCCAACCACATTTCTTAACATGGTATCAGAGCCTCGTTTAAGATCCGGTGGGCCACCTTCTATGATTTCCGCTATCGAGCCACCCACCATTTATTTCCACGCTTCAGTTGTCTAGTCCTGAGCGTGAGGGGGTGTGTTAAGAGTCTCACATCGGACAATATATGGCATGAACATGTGTTTATAAGTGGGTGTAATGGCTAGTGAGTTATAACCAACATAAGTCACCATCAGGATGATCATCGACGAGAAGAGAAGGCACATCAATGGCTCATCTATGGGGAAAAGAGTCACCACCGAATTGATCGTCTGTGGGAAGAAAAGACACCACTAATATGGCCCATTTGTGGGAAGAGAGTCACTACCGATATGAACGTCGGTGGGAAGAGAAGTCACCACAATAGAATCCATGAATAAGAAAAGAAGGCATGAAATACAAACAACAAAACCAAACAAACACTAAGACCAGATCTAGGTATTCATGCACCGAAACCATACATCGAGACCAAATCTGAAACCAATGAGCCAGGGCAATACCTGAGAGGAAGATGCATGTGGTGGCGAAGATCTGAAACAGATTGACTAAAATGCGCGCTTGAGATGAGTGGCGACAGTGAACTCTTGGTGGTAGACTGCTTTTGAGAGGCAGTTGTAGTGGCGTGGTTGGTTGCTTGAAAGGCTGTTGGAGTTGCGTTGGAGGCCGTCGTAATGCTGTGGTTTGATTTGATCTCTAATTGATTTTAACATTTTCTTGCTTATGATACTTTTCTCTTACAAATTGTTTATGTTACTTCTTTCTACTTAAACATACCATATTTCTATTGATCGTGTATCTTATGATTATTACGAGTTCGATTCACGAGTCAAAAAATAGGTTTTCGTGTTCACAATACGAATCTCGATTTGATAACATATTAGCCTTGATATGTAGTATTATTTTATCTAAAATTTCATTACAATGACCATCCTGTAGTAAGGGATGTCAATTTGCATGCGCTAGTGCGGATCCCCGCGGGAATTGCCTCGTTAGAGTTTGACCTAGTTCATCCTTACAAACCGGCTTGTAGGGCGAGGGGTGCAACTCTATGTTAACTCTTTAGAGGCTTTATGTCTAACTAATGTGGGACTTGGAATCTTTCCCATAGTTTTTAAGGTGTGTTTTGTTGGGTTAACATATTTAGAAGACGTGTTTTCTACAAACAATGGGAAAGGTTGAGAAGGAGCCATGCACACCTTTGAGATTCTTCTGCATGTTCTTTCCCGTAATTAGGGAAATTGTTCGATAAATTTTCTACCAGGTTGCTAATGTAGTCCTATTTAGATGACTTACATTTATTAACCAATTTGACAAAAAGTAGTTCTAAAGGACCATAAATCTTCACTGGTTCACTCTAGATATGATCTTGCCAATTTATTCTGATTTCAAAATTGATTACCATTAATATAATTTTTTTGGGGGTTGTAATTAGGTGAACAAAAAAAAAAGAGTGGGATATAATATTCATGTTGGTTGTACATCTGCTTATTTTAATTTATCATTAAATATTAATCTTTGTAACAGAGAATCATGGTTACTGGAACAATTTAATCATTTTAGGGCATGGACTGCATTATCTTCTCATTGACGACAACTTCTTTTTCTTTAATGAATGTTTGCAACAGTATGTGCTTTTTATTTGATAAAAAATATGCTTTGTTTGCTTTAATAGCTATGATGATAAAGCTGCAACTGAGAAAATTTTACATAAGCTCAAGCTTGGGAATTTTCAGGTATGCTCTTTAAGAACCATACATGAAGCTGTTTTTCATACACAAACTAGGAATATAGAAGTGGGAGTGCATCTTTAATGATTATATTCCTTGTTTTGTTTTTCTTTCATGCTCAGTTAGGCAGGACCAAAGTATTTCTCAGGGCTGGTCAAATTGGTGTTTTGGACTCCAAGCGTGCTGAAGTCTTGGACAACGCTGCTAAGTATATTCAGCGCCAACTGAAGACATTTATTACACGCAAGCATTTCATTTCAGTAAGAGCAGCTGCAGTTTCTCTTCAGGCATGTTGCAGGGGTTAGTTTTCTTAAATTTTTGTTATATTATGACTGTATTGAGAGGGGCTTACTGGTATATTGTTCCTGTCATGATGAGATTCAAAGAATATTAGTAGTATAATATAATACTTCCTTGTAATCAGAGTTGGGCTCAAGCCCAATCTAACCGTCTCCCATTCAGAATTTAGTCAGAATTCTGTTTTAGGTAGTTAGTACAGCTCATTCAGTTAAGAGTTAGTTACGGCTTGTTATACTATAAATATAGCACTGTAATATCAATTCAATATGATTCTAAAATACAACATACTAAAACTGAAAACTCAGTATTATTCTCTCACTATTTTTCACCATCCCTCTTTTCCTTTCAAATCTCAAACTCTAACAAGGAAGCGTCAGGCATATCACGCTCTACTGTATGCAACCTTACTCTGCATTAGCTAGAGGTCAATTACATGATTTGAATTTGTTATCTCCCTTCACAGAGGACAAATTTCAGCAATTGTTTCAATGCTCCTTTTAACTTACAACTTTATACTGCTCCTGGAAAAAATAGTTGGCTTACCTTTTATTCTCCTATCACATAGTCAGCTGTCTTGAGGTCTTATGATTAATTTTAATTACAAATTGTGGGGATGATGTTTTGAATTTGGTTTGGATTAATGTTGTTAAGGTTAAATTGAATCAACTTATTTCCATAATGACAAAATCAGAAACATATAAGTTCATCATGCTTGTTTCTGCGAGCACTCAAAATATACCTAATTAGGGATTGCTAGCTCTATATTAACATGAGCCTGGCTTCATAATTTTTTGTAATTGTAGGATACGTTGCCCAAAAGATGTATGCAGTTAAAAGGGAAACAGCAGCAGCTATCTCCATTCAAAAGAATATACGTATGTGGCTAACAAGGCGTGCATATATGAAACTATATTCCTCCGCCATTATCATTCAATCGGATGTTCGAGGTTTTATTACTCTTCAAAGATTCTTGCATGAAAAAGAACGGAGAGCTGCTATATTTATTCAGGTAATTTTATCACGGAGATTGTTGTATATGGTAGAACTTTGAAAATGTCAAGATCATGACATTTTCTTATTAATCACTTCAGTGAACGTTGATTTTATTTTGCATTTATCATTTTAATCATGGTTTTCAATGCATTCACTGCGTTGGATATAATTGCTATTACATTGACTTTAAATATGTTTCCATTTATGGTTGGTTACTTGTGGATGGGATTTTTATATTATTTTATTGATCATATTTAACATTGTTATTATAGGCCTGTTGGAAGATGTACAATGTTAGATCGGCTTTCAAGCGACATCTTGTTTCAATTGTGGCAGTACAGTGTTTGTGGCGCTGCAGACAAGCAAAAAGGGTGTTTCGTAGACTTAAACAAGTGAGTTTTTCTCTCCCTTCATTTGGTCTGAGATCCAATATAACGTAAGTTGTTCTATTTATCTTTTTTCTATCTTCACTTTTTTTAGGAGGCTAATGAATCTGGGGCCCTCCGTCTGGCTAAAACTAAACTTGAGAAGCAAATGGAAGAGCTCACATGGCGTTTGCATCTAGAAAAGAAAATAAGGGTATTGCTTTTAGAGTAAACGATGTTATGGATGGTTGCATACTTGTACATTTTAATTCTTCTGTGTAGAAAGTCTTCCTACATCAAATGTGTTTTGGATGTGATCTGTTGTTGCTGCTTCAATTCAACATTCTCGGATATGTATAGCACTTGCTGTGCTAACATTTCATTAATTTTTACCATGGGTCTCAAATGATTTAAATGACAAGATGGTGACATGAGGTTATTTAGTATAACAATTTCATCTTATGTGTATATGCACCATTACCATATTGTTAAAAAAATTTCATATTTCAAGTTATTTATTACCTACTTTTGTAAAATTTAACAGTGTTAGACCTGTCCATCCGTTGATTAGCTGGTGCAGAGGCATTTGTGATGTTGAGTTTGATCTTAAAAATAGTTTCATAACTTTAATACAGGTTGATATATAGAATTCTTTATCATGATTTTGCGTTGTTGTGCAGGTTTCTAATGAAGAGGCCAAGCAAAGAGAGATTTCCACACTTCGAAAAATGTTAGAAGCTCTGAATCTTGAATTAGATACGGCCAAACTGGCTACAATTAATGAGTGCAACAAGAATGCTGTTCTGCAAAATCAATTGGAATTGTCAGCCAAGGAGAAATCTGCTTTAAAGAGAGAGCTAATCACAGTGCATGAATTACGAGCGGAAAATGCTATGCTAAAGGTGCTTCATTAGTTGCTTGAGTGTTTTCATGATTGATAAATTTTTCATTCTCACCTATTAATCCATTGGAATGATTTTGGATCTTGATTTTGTGGCATGGCGTCAAAAATGAAGTACTGCACAACGTTACAAACTATTTCACATTCCTGATTGTGTTATGATATGAACTTACCTTTCTATTTTCATAAATTATCCGAGAGAGATTTATTGGAATAAGGTGAAAATAACTTAGAGGCATTGTAAGTTGTTTTAATAAGCTCTTCCAAACATGTTGATAAGTGCTTATGCCAACAGATAAATCCAAATAAGGTTTTCATGGGCCAATGCAAACACAGTCTTAGTTATTGATTTGTTTGTTTATTTTCTTTTCTGAATTTATACATTGTTTTCCTGTCTTATATTTCCAGGTTTCACTGGATGCCTTTGAGAAGAAGTACAAATCTTTAGAGGCCGAGCATATAAATGCTCAAAAAGGCCAAGACAAAACCATTGAGAAATTGAGGGAATTTGAACAGAAGTGCTCTCAGCTCGAGCAAAATGTAAAAAGGTGCTTTTTCTGTTCCTATTTTTTCTCCCTTACAGAAATGATTGAGTCACTTAACGGTGTTACATGTATTTTTCTGTAACCTCATTCTCTGCTCTTTGTTGTTTGTGCTTATTAGGGTTGTATTTTAGCTTTGCTATAATTTTTATGAATTGTGTCTTCCTAATTTAAAATTTTTTTCTGTTTTTTATTTAATTTTATAATTACTCTTTCTTATACTTATATATTGTAGCCTTGAGGAAAAGCTATTAAGTTCGGAGAATGAAAATCACTTGCTTCGCCAAAAAGCCTTAAGTGCTCCTCGTAAGAGTAACCGCTTAGGTCTTGCAAAATCTTTTTCAGAAGTAAGTTGCTTCATTGACAATAATGCGTATTAATTTGTTATCTTTGCATGTTAGAGATACTTTTAGTTAAGGTTTGCCAGCTGGCGCATGTTCCAGCTGGCATGCAGTTAGTTTCTGTTATAACAGCTCTCCTTGAGTTCAGGAACTGTTCCCTTGATTTAAGGGAGTCAGTTAGAAATTAGTTTAGCCTAACTACAACTCTAAATAGTGTTGAATATATTGTATTCTGCAACAATGAAATAATGATAATAATAATTGTTAAGAGTCCCACATCGGACAATCTATGGCCTGGACATTTTTTTTAGGTGGGCGCAATCCTCACCCTAATTGCCGGTTTTGTAGTGTTGAGTTAGGCCCAACCACACAGTTTTAAGATGGTATCAGAGTCTCGTTTAAGATTCATTGAGCCACTCACCATTTAGTTCCACGTCCCAGACGCAAATCCTAAGCGTGAGAGTGGGTGTTAAAAGTCCCACATCAGACAATCTATGGCTTGAACATGTGTTTATAAGTGGAGGCAATCCTCCCCCTACTAGCCAGTTTTGTAGGGTTGAGTTAGGCCCAATAATAATAGATTCTGAAGTTTCAATATTGCATTTCATGTTCCCATACAAATAAGGTCTTTAACAGCTATGTCTTCCTTATTTTGACAGTTGCATTGTAGTGACGTAATTAGTTACTTTACTTTTCTTTCTGCTACAGAAATACTCAACTCCAATAGCCTCCCGCACTGAGCGAAAGCCTGTATTTGTAAGTTACTACTTTATTGTTTTCCTTATGAAAATAATTGCTAAACACAATTACAATAATTTTCCTGTGCTCTGATTTGATGCAGGAGACACCCACACCCACAAAACTTGCTGTCCCTTTTACGCTAGCCATGTCAGACTCTCATCGATCGAAGTCAACAGCAGAAAGGCACCAGGTGGATCTCATTTCACTTCTGTCTTAAATTGTACATATCTGGTTTAGGCACCCTCTCCTGTCCATGTTCCATTCCAGGATGCACATTACGAGGATGATTAACTTGGGTTGAAGTAGGGATATGATACAACATTGAATGTTTGGAATTTCAGGGGAGACATTAGGAATATTGAATACGCTAGAGGAGATTGCAGAATTTTGAGAGCTAACCTGAAAGGACCATTATAAAAGCAATATGATTGTTGAACTAAACCAATGGGAAGATTTGACACTGTAGGAATAATTGGAAATTGATTGTAACAAGGAAATATGATTTCATTGAAAACTATGAGATTTCTCCAAAATTTATTGTAGTAGAATTAGAACTACAAGCTCTTGATACCATGAGAATAAAGGAAGTCTGAGAAAAGTAAGAAGGAGAAATAATAGTTCTGCATTGAATGATTGAAACTTGTAGAATTCCCAACTTTGTAGTTTTTTAGGAAGGAGTTCTCTTTTTTTTCCCACAAAATTGAATGCAAAGGACAATTTTTGCTGTTCCCTTCAGACAAAGTCTGTTAACTCAAAAAATATTGAAATATGTAGAGTACAAGAGAACCTACTTATATAGTGGGTGAAGGGCCACACCTGAATAACTAGCTAACTAGCAAAACAGTTATAACTGCTAACTGAAGCCAATGCTGTCAAATAGCGGCAATGTGGAACTATAGTGCTATATAGCATAGCAGAATTTTGAACAAATCCGATATTGTTCTGCAATACTTTATTTAGTAAACAGTGTTGTCAAATAATGAGTAGAGCAGCATTTTAGCAATGGAACATAGTGGAATTTGAACCAACCAATATTTTCCGCGATCTGTGATTGACAACACCTGCTGAAACCTAATCTAATAAAAGAGCCGGTGGCGTGCATTCACTCTACAACAGTACTTTTTCACAACCCTGAAGTCTGAAACCTTAAGGTAATGCATAGTCGTTGTAATTGAAGAGGAGCAGAAACTGTCAATGTGATGGATGTGGATACCACATCCAAAAGAATTTAGACTCATCCAACTTCACAAAATGACCGTGGTTCAGGGTTGTGTATGAAGATATATCATTATCATTTGCCGTTAAATATGCTGTGTTCCTGCCATCATTTTAACAAAATCATGGCTGAGGCATGTTATCGAAAATTGATTGAAGTCCATTGACTTGTGTATGAACAGGAGAATATAATCAACATTTGGTCCAAAGCAAGGATACAAGTCTTTATTAACTTCAAAATGCAACAAACTAATTTTTTAACCAGAAGCTTGGATTGCCTGTATCCTGTCATTTTGCCATGTAATAATACACTCTAAGCTGATAGACATCATATGTTTTGCAGGACAATTATGAATTCCTCTCTAGGTGCATCAAAGAGAATTTGGGATTCAAAAATGGTAAACCTATTGCAGCTCGTATCATATACAAATGTCTTCTTCAGTGGCATGCTTTTGAATCTGAGCGCACAGCCATTTTCGATTACATTATTGAAGGCATAAATGACGTTCTAAAGGTAAATGACATGCTCTCAGTTTTAAACCTCTACTTTTTATTATTGTTGTTGCTTGTATTATATTTATAATTTAAAATTATAATTGAGTTTTGACAATTTTCTTTGGCAAAGTTTATCTTATATAGTTCTGTATCTGAGTGAATAGTAGGATGTTCGTATAATTTTGAGATTTATTCATTGGAGTTAATCTGCTTCAGGTTAGGGAAGATGACATTGTCTGGCCATATTGGTTGTCCAATACTTCTGCTCTTCTATGCCTCTTACAGAGAAACTTACGTTCAAATGGCTTTTTAACTGCCAATGCTCAGCGTTATACTGGATCGTCTGGCTTGACCGGCAGAACTGGGCATGTGAGTTATCTAGTTGAACACTTGCATTATTGCGCGTTTGTGTGTATCGATAGTTCCATTATGTTAGTAATATATGTGAGTATGCAGTTGATAATCAGCTTAATCTATGTTGCATTTAGTTGTCTAAAATGAAGACTGTTGTCAATTGATAAAAATGGCCTAGTAAGATTGATGAACTGTAAGACACCTGACGATCAACTTGGAACAATATATGCAAGTCTTGTTTGACTTTTTTTTTAAAGTATTTTGTTTCGTGAACACATGATAAGGTAGAATCTGAACACAACTCAGCAAAAATACATGGAAGAGTAACATGGCCAAGAAAAGAAACAAAAATAACAGAACTTACTATAGAGAGAAAACAATTGAACAAAAAGTCAGAAACAACAGACCACAAAGGGAAAGAGAAGTGGAGGACAATGAGAGAATAATAGCATCCTGCTGGACAGTGAGAAGAAAAAGAAAAACAACAGAGCACCTGCCTGGAGTTTATGATGGAAATTGCGTTTGCAAGCAAACGTCGAGTACTAGTCGCAAAACACCATTTTATGGGTAGAAATTCCTCAGAGTAATGGGTTGAATGGGGCTATGCAATAACAGAGAGACGGGGTTGCCATTCAGAAATGAGAAAGAGGCACATATTTTTCTTTAAATCCTGTTTTCCACCCAAAAACCCTAAATTACCCCAAACTTACTTTTATAAGGTTGAGTTAGGCCTAATCACAATTCTACTCTTAACACTTATGTATGGTTTTTTAGATGAATGGGCCGTCTGAGGATGAGTCTTGGCGCAACAGTAAGGTTGTTACCTTGTGACCATGAGGTCACACATGTTAAAATCCTTAAATAGCCTCTCTGTTTGCAGTGGTATGACTTCGTGTATCCACACTAATCATTTGTGTTTGTTTACTATCTATAGAAAACTGTATGAATGCATTTGGTGCACTTTTGGTAGTAAGAGAAGTACTCCTTCTGTCCCAAATTATAAGTCACTTTGTTAAAAAAAATTGTTCCAAATTATAAGTCACTTTACAATTCCAATATAACATTAATTGATTTTTTTCCCAACATACCCTCTATCATTTATTACTATTTCTTCTTCCTATTATTTAAATTTTTCTTTCATCTATAATAAATAAAGGACAATATTGTAAAGTCCAGCATAATTTATCTTTTCCATACAACAATAATTATGTTTCTTAATTTGCGTGAAAGATCCAAAACGTCTTATAATTTGAGAGACGGATGGAGTATTAAATTACAATGAATGCATTTGATGCACTTTTGGAAGTAGTGAGAAAATTATTAAATTACAATACAAATAGTTTATACTTTGCCTTTGGGGACACTTAAAGTAATACAGTGCAATACAAATAGTTGAATTATAACTCTACTAATCTTGTCTAGTGTTTGGTGATAGATGCACAAATGTGATGTGGATCTCAACCCTAAAAGTTAGCTTAAACTAGCTCAAAGGGTGAGGTTGCCTTCATATATTTATACATTCAACAACCGGGAATTTAAGCAATGTGGGACTTCAAACAAATTCCAACAACTCAAATACATATTCAAGACCCACCCTCACATCTAACGTGAGCCTGAGTCAGTTGTCCACATTGCAGTCCTTAGCCCGACTCTGATACCATGTTAAATATGCTTAGATCTAAATCCCAAAAGTTAGCTCAAAGGGTGAGGTTTCCCTCACATATTTATAAATTCAACAACCGAAAACTTAAGCAACGTGAGACTTCAAACAAACTCCAACAACTCAAATACATATTCAAGAGAGTCAAAGTAATTCAGACTTAGGCCTAACTCATCCCTAAAAGCTAGTTCACAAGGTAAGGATTGTCCTAGTCTTATAAAAAAAAACTTTGGTCATATCTCTAGTCAATTTGGGATCTCAACATACCTCCTCATGGGATCATGGCCAGGATTGCACATGAAGTGTGGACAAATGTGGGTAGCCTGCACTTAGGATTGGACATATGGAGTGTGAACAAATGCGGACGGCTGTATAATAACATCCCATACGCCTAGGACTAGTCTTCTAGATTCTAGAGCCTGGCTAAATACTAGTGATTGATCCAATAACAGATCTCGGTTGTGCTTTGGTTCAATGTTCAGAGAGAAACTATTAATGCTACCCTGTTTATTATATTTACATGATGCCATCAACCAGAATTACTTGCATAAATCATTTCTAACACACATAATGGACCCAAGATACCCCAACAGGAAGACTTAAGGTATGGTTGTTCTCCAGTTTTCAATGTTGAAAAAATG
Organism: Lathyrus sativus; assembly: GCA_963859935.3. NCBI lineage: Eukaryota > Viridiplantae > Streptophyta > Magnoliopsida > Fabales > Fabaceae > Lathyrus > Lathyrus sativus. The sequence continues at coordinate 14,032,976 of OZ012740.1, forward strand.
TGGAGACCAATCATATTTATTTCTCTGTTTTTCTACGCAAAGAAATCAATGACAAAGATAGTGAAGATCACTTTTAGCATTACAGATAATTTTTGAGGTCTCCTTAAATGTAACTACCACATTGTTTGGTGTATTGATTTATTCGTGTTTTCAGAGTTTATTTTTTGAATATACTTTTATAGATTTACATTGGCTGAGACATTGGTTTCCCCTCCATGTATTATATCTTCCTCCTAATTGTAGTTTTGGTATTACTTTCAGGGAACAAAATCTCCATTTAAGTTTATTGGATATGAAGATGGTATGTCTCATGTGGAGGCAAGATATCCAGCTATACTTTTCAAGCAACAACTAACTGCATGTGTTGAGAAAATATTTGGGCTTCTACGCGATAATTTGAAAAAAGAACTTTCTCCACTTCTGCAACTATGTATTCAGGTAACATTTTGTACTCTTAGTTGATATACTTCGGAGATGTTATTTGTTGCTAACTTACCATGTCAATTGCTCAAACTGTGATTCACTTCTTGGTTTCATTGTAATCACTTGATTATAATGCACAAGGGAAGACCTATCTTGAAGTGAATAAGTCTTAGGCGGAGTTTGTAAAAAACTATTCTGTTTTTATGCTGAGAGGGATTAATTAAGTCAGACTTAATCCATTATTTCCAAAATCAGTTTGAATTGCTTTGACTTTTGTTGAATGTTGCATGAGTTGAACTTTAGTTTCACAATGAGGTGTGTTGAAAGAGGAGAACGGGTATAACTTATTAGAGAATCTGTATCTTTGAATTATACACGAGAGAATATTATATACATATAGAGCCATTTACAACTACCCTAATTCTGTAAATTCGACCCATAAGTACCCTAAAATGTAAATAACTGGCAGTTATGTTAACTTTGTTCTATACTCTGTTTCGATAATTTACATTTAAAAATTTTAAATTTTTATTTGTTTTTTACCTTTGTGCATTGGCGTAAGCATTATTTCTAATTTATTATATGCCTGTCTTGTTAGACACCCAAAGCAGGAAGAGTGCATGGTGGAAAATCATCTAGATCTCCTGTTGGGCTTTCTCAACAATCATCTGGTAGTCAATGGGACAATATTGTCAAATTTTTGGATTCACTAATGAGCAAACTTCGTGGAAATCATGTATGTTCCTTAATATTTCAATATTCTCTTTATTATTGTGTTTATTAGCTCTTTGCATACTTTTGTCCATTTTCATCATGATCTAGTGATCTGTTTATCCATACACCAACCGTTTAATTCACCGTATACTTATCGTGCACATTTCATACTTTTTTGGATGATTAATATTGGAAATATCCAAGGCCCAAAATAGAGATAAGGTCTGAAATGAGTTTATAAAGAGTAACATCCCTCGTCTTATAAATTGATTTTGTAAGAATGAGTTAAACTTAGTATAAAAACCTAATATAGTAATAGAGTGTGGCCATTGGGCTACCCACCAGGCCACCACGTTTATCCATGATGTACTATGCCCATAGTGTTGGGAGTGAGATGTATTGAGAAAAACACAAGTCCCACGTAGAATAGAAATAAAATCTAAAATGAGCTTGTAAAGAGTGAGATTCTTTGCCTTACAAATCGGTTTCGTAAAAACGGGGTAATCCCAGCATAAAAACCTAATAATAGGATTTTCATGCAAGGCTGTCAAACTCAAGATTCTATTTAAACTCATGGAACCTACGTAGACTTGACTCATAAACTCATACGAGTTTACCTAGTATTAAAATAGCCTATGACACATCAATAATATGACGCCATTCCATAGGTAAAATATTTAATGCAATTTACTTTCTTGATTTTTCTGGTCCAATCTACACTGAATTATCCATCTCCATCGGACCTGAAATCATTATATGTTGTTAAAAGGGAATCCCTAAGCTTTCTAGTCCAGTTCCTAGGGTGACAATAAAATTCATTAAGCACGAAACCATTGTAATCACTCACTTTAAGCAAACAATTCGATTAGCAAATGTTCCAAACTTCCCATCATTTATTTTGGAGAACAAATGAATAGTGATAATTTATCGACTGTGGATTTACAAATTCAAACATTCACCGTGATCTATTTTTCACCTTTGTTTTCTTACCAAAATTTTTACATGTCCAGGTGCCACCCTTCTTTATTCGTAAACTAGTTACCCAAGTTTTTTCCTTCATCAATATCACACTCTTCAACAGGTAAAATGCCAAGATTACATGAATTTTTGGCTACAAATCATCAATTTACTTTGTTGTATAGTTGATTTCCATATGTTTAGTTTTCTATTTTAGTGTAATCTTCTCATCATTTTTGTAGTCTTCTTTTACGTCGTGAATGTTGCACATTCTCCAACGGTGAATATATGAAATCTGGTCTCTCAGAACTAGAGAAATGGATAGCCAATGCGAAGGAGATGGTAAACTGAGCTTGCTAATGTTTCTTCAGGATTTTTTTACCTTTTATGGGTTTGACTAAGTGCTTGTGAAATGTAGTATGCAGGAACGGCTTGGCACGAGCTGAATTATATAAGGCAAGCTGTTGGGTTCTTGGTATAAACACTGTCTATTTTTGGTTGGACAACTAGTAGTGTCAAACAAAGTTGCAATCTCCTATTTATGTTTTCCTTTGTTTGAACGTATAGGTAATACATCAGAAGAGGAAAAAATCATTGGAAGAAATCCGACAGGATCTTTGTCCGGTATGATTATTGTTATTATACTAATAGAATAAAATATCATACCGGCATGCATTAAACTGATTAGTTTCTTGTTTTGTAAGTTTGATCACTTTATGAACATCTTAGTAAGAAATTAAACCTATTTCTCAGATTGTGATCGCTTGAATCATGGGCCATTGTTAGATAATATAAATTTGACGTTTGGAAAAGTCAAAGCCATAAATAGTTAACTAGTTTTAAGTAAAGTCATAAATTATTTAGCAAAAGCTAAAAAATACATTTTCTTATTTGTTATAAATACATGTTATTACTTGTAATGATAATCATCAAAAAAACAAAAACATTTATAAGTTAAGAAAGCTCTAGCGAGCTTGTGAGAAACAAAAGGTGTTATTATTATTATTAAGGCAATTCAATATACTTTTTGCCAACATTTGGCATCAGAGCTTGTAACATTAAAATGGCTACAAGTTCAGGCACTAATCAAGTTTTGTCGGTGCAAACAACTGTTTTCAAATTCAATGGTAGAACAAATTTTCTTATGTGGAAACGATTGATGGAGTTGTGTTTAGCAACCAACGGGTATGGAGAAATTTTGAAGAAAGGTTTTGTTGAACCAACTGAAGAAGATAAAGGAAAAGCTGATGAAAAACAAATTGAAAAAGACCGTCAACTCAACGAAAAAGCTTTGTTCTTGATATGTCAATCTGTGGAGCTGTCTGTTTTTGAGAAAATTTTCCATGCCAAAACAGCTAAGGAGGCTTGGGAAATATTACTTAAAACATATGAAGGTGCCGACCCAGTTAAACGAACGAGGTTGCAAGGATTAAAACGCCAGTTTGAGCTAATGGAGCAAGGAAAAGATGAAAGCATTCATGAATATTTTTCAAAAATGGACAAACTAGTCAATGAAATGAAATCCAACGATGATGACATAAAGGAGAAAGATGTTGTGGAGAAAATTATGCGCACTCTTTCAACTCGTTTTGATTATGTAGTAGCAGCAATTGAAGAAGGAAAAGAAGTTACCACGATAACTTTAAATGATTTGCAAGCATCTTTGGAGTCACGTGAGATGCGGATGAACGAGAGATCAAGTGGCACATTTGAGCAAGCTTTAAAAGCTCAAACAAATGTGAGAAATGAGGGACCTGTGCAAAGAAGGCCAAACCACTTTTAAAGAGGACAAAGTTCCAAAGGTAACTGGAGGAATTCTCAAACTGACTTGAACCAAAACACCCGAGGTAATGGCTCTTTTCAAAATAAATCTAATATTCAATGTCACAAATGTCAAAAGTACGGACATTTTCAATCAGAATGTAAATCTCATATTCAGTGCCATAATTGTAAAAAGTATGGTCACTATAGCCGAGAATGTCGTACTAAAACATTGAATATTAGAGATAGCCATGCTCGAGTTGCAGAAATTGAAGATGATATGAAAATGGTGCTCACAACATGTCATGTTATAGCCGATAAAAATGATGATCAATGGTTGCTAGATACTGGTTGTAGTAACCATTTAAGTGGGAATAAGGAACTATTTAGTGACTTAGATGAAAGTTTCCGCAGCATAGTCAAGCTCGGTGATAATTCAAAACTTCAAGCTTTGGGAAAAGGAAAGATCGCCATCAGATTGAAGGATAGATCTTTGAATTATATTTCTGATGTATTCTATGTGCCTAGTATATTTCAGAATCTCTTAAGCGTTGGACAACTTGCTGAGAAAGGCTATGATTTAAAATTCAACAAAAAAGGTTGCACTATCAATGATGCTGAGATGGGCCTTATAGCAAAGACAAACATGTCAGAATCGTCTATTTCCAATGAACATAAAGTATGATGCTGATATGTGTTGCAAGACTGTAGCTATTGATGATAATTGGCTTTGGCACATGCGTCTTGGACACTTCAACTTTGAAAGCATAAAGTTTCTTGCAAATAAGAAATGGGTTACTGGCTTGCCTATTATCCAAGTTCTTGATAAGCTATGTGAAACTTGTGTAGTAGGAAAGAAACATCGAGATCCTTTTCCTAAAGGGAAGGCATGGAGAGCTACAAAACCACTTGAGCTTGTGCACTCTGATTTATGTTATGTGGAAGTTCCATCCAATGGAGGTAATAGATATTTTATTACATTCATTGATGACTTTAGTAGGAAGACATGGGTTTAGATATTGAAAAATAAATCGGATGCTTGTGATGCACTCAAAAGATTTATGGCGTATGTTGAAAGAGGAAGTGGTTATACTATAAAAACCTTAAGAACTGACAGGGGAACAGAGTATATTGTATGCGGTGATTTCTTGAGAAAGTAGGGAGTTAAGCATCAAATGACTGCAAGATATACTCCTCAACAAAATGGAGTGGCAGAAAGGAAGAATAGAACAATCATGAATAATGTGAGAAGCATGTTGCATTGCAAGAACTTACCCAAGAGTTTTTGGGCTGAAGCAGTGACTTGTGCAGTATATCCTTTAAATAGGTGTCCAGTGAAAAGTGTACGTGATAAAACTCCACAAGAAGCTTGGAGTGGGCAAAAGCCAAATTTGAGTAACTTAAAAGTTTTTGGTTGTATTGCTTATGCACATGTTCCAGATCAACTGAGGAAGAAGCTTGATGACAAGGTAGAAAAATGCATCTTCGTAGGATATAGTGATGAAACAAAAACCTACAAATTGTACAATCCAGAAACTCATAAGGTAGTCATCAGTAGGGATGTTACCTTTGATGAAGATGGATCTTGGGATTGGTTATAAAAGGAAAAAGGGTTATTGCATGTACCAATTACTATAAATGAAGAAGTAGATGGATAAAGTTGATGAACCATCCACTGAACCAACACAAGACTCAGCACCTCATAAATGTCCACAAAGGGAACGTCATCAACCTCCTCACTTGAAAGATTATGAAGTTGGTCGAGATGATGATCCTGATGATACAGAGGAAGAAATTACTTATTATGCCTTCTTTTCTGATTGTGATCCCGTGACATATGAGGAAGCAGCCAATAAAGATTGTTGGATGAAAGCAATGGATGAAGAAATTCATGCAATTGAGAAAAATAATACATGGGAGTTAACTACACTTCCAGAAGGAAAAAAGCCAATTGGAGTCAAGTGGGTGTACGAAACAAAGTACAATCCAAAAGGAGAAGTGGATCGCTTCAAAGCACGGTTAGTAGCAAAAGGGTACAAACAAAAACCCGGCATTTATTATTTTGAAGTTTTTGCTCCGGTTGCTAGAACGGACACGGTACGCATGATCCTTTCCCTTGCTACCCAGAATCAATGAAGATATTTCAGATGGATGTCAAATCTGCTTTCTTAAATGGTGTGCTTGAAGAAGAAGTTTACGTAGAACAACCACCAGGTTATTTACAAGGAGATAAAGATAAGGTGTACAGGTTGAAGAAAGCACTTTATGGATTAAAGCAAGCGCCTAGAGCTTGGTACACACGTATTGACACATATTTTATCAATAATGGATTCCACAGAAGTCCATATGAGCATGCTTTATCTGTCAAAGCAAACAAGGATGGAAATGTTGTTATTGTTTGCTTGTACGTGGATGATCTTATCTTCACCGGTAACAATACTAAATTGTTACCAGATTTTAAGGAGAGCATGTCCACTCAATTTGAAATGACAGATATGAGTCAAATGTCTTATTTTCTAGGCATTGAAGTGAAGCAAACAAATAAGGGGATTTTTATTTCACAAAAGAAATATGCAGCAGATATTCTGAAGAAATTTAAGATGGAATCGTGTAAACCAATGCTGACTTCAGTGGAAGAAAGATTGAAATTAGAAAAAGAAAGTGGCAGTGATCTTGTTAATTCAACAAATTTTAGAAGGCTAGTAGGAAGCCTCAGGTACTTGACAGCAACAAGACCTGATATTGTTTATGGAGTTGGACTTATAAGTAGATTCATGGACTCGCCAAGACAATCACATTGGCAAGTTGCAAAGAGAATTTTGAGGTATATCAAAGGAACAATTGATGAAGGAATTTTGTATTCAAGTTCTACCAAGCCAGAGTTGATTGGATACACAGACAGTGATTGGGCAGGTGAAAGTGAAACTCGAAAAAACACTTCGGGTTATGTTTTTCATTTCGGTACAGGTGTGTTTTCTTGGTCCTCTAAGAAACAAGTAGTTGCTTTGTCAACAGCAGAGTACAAAGCAGCAACAAATTGTGCTACTCAAGCAGTTTGGTTGCGGAGAATATTAAGTGAACTGCAGTATCAACAAGATGGTCCGACGAAGGTATTTTGCGACAACAAATCAACCATTGCTTTGACAAGGAATCCAGTCTTTCATGGGCGTAGCAAACACATTGACATCAAAAATCACTACATTCGAGACTTAATCAAAGAAAAAAAATTGTGGTGGAGTATTGTACTTTGGAAGAACAAATTGCTGATATTTTTACAAAGCCACTAAAAACCAATTTGTTCTTAAAGATGAAGAATTTGAGGGGAATGATGAAGCCAAATTTAAGGGAGGATGTTAGATAATATAAATTTGGCGTTTGGAAAAGTCAAAGCTATAAATAGTTAACTAGTTTTAAGTAAAGTCATAAATTATTTAGCAAAAGCTAAAAAATACATTTTCTTATTTGTTATAAATACATGTTATTACTTATAATGATAATTATCAAGAAAACAAAAACATTTATAAGTTAAGAAAGCTCCCGCGAGCTTGTGAGAAACAAAAGGGATTATTATTATTATTAAGGTAATTCAATATACTTTTTGCCAACAGCCATGAATGTTTGATTCTAGATTTTGTATATAAAACATATATACATGTACGTTAATATGATACCAGTGTCATATACGATTGTTCAGCATGGATTTTTGTTGTCCTCCAAAGAAAAAAGATATGTTACTTGCATTGTATTTTCGATATTCATGATATACCATTTGTCTGAACATATAAGAAAGGAAAGAAGACTTAAAAGTTTTTCTTTCAACAGGCATTGACTGTCAGACAAATCTATCGTATCAGTACTATGTACTGGGATGACAAGTATGGAACTCAGAGTGTGTCCAATGAGGCAAGTTGTATTTTTAATTGACCCAGATTTCAGAATGCAATTACAATGGTAGTTTCTTTCGAGTTCTAAACCATATATGGTGAACAGGTAGTTAGTGTAATGCGGGAAATGGTTAACAAGGACAATAACAATATGACCTCAAATTCTTTCCTATTGGATGATGATCTGAGGTTCAATGCTTTTTCCTATCCAAATTGTTACCAATCAATATGAATAGTTTCCCTCTGATTGCTGATAACAATATGCATTGATTCTTGTTGCAGCATTCCTTTCTCTGCGGAAGATGTAGATATGGCAATCCCTCCTATAGATTTGGACGAGATCGATCTCCCATCGTTCGTGTCGGATTATTCTTGTGCAGAGTTTCTTAATTCAAAACAGGAGTAGTTAGTCAAAATCAGAAGTAGTTGACCTACAATTTCTTGGTCGTCACGTCGCTGAAGCTTAACATATAGATTCATACTTCAACTCTGGATTTGCTGCCATGCCTATGAATGAGCATGTGTCACTCATGCTGTCAAAGGTAGAAAAGTGATGATCTTGGTTTGTTTGTAATTTACCTATAAATTACAAGTTTAACCGGCATAATCCAGAAATCTAAGTATAGAAGACAGTGTAAAGCTTGACATCTTTGGTGTATTTATATCAGTTTTTCAGTTCTTATTGTACATAGGTAATGCAGTTGTAACTAGTAGAGATGAATTTTCATTCATTGATGTAAATACTATTTTTACTGAATTTCACTCGAGCAAGTTGAAATTATTGATTTTAGAGTTTGTAGTTAATGTTGAATATTTCTTTAAAACAATAGAAATCAGCATAATACTTAAGATTCTTTAAACAGCTCAATTCACAAATACACTAATTTATATTAGTTAAGAAAACAATTGTACTGAAAACCTTTCAATCTAGTACCGTAAAAGCTCCCCTAACTGTTTAGTTACTTGAAAATCCAACTTTCAATGAAGACCCTATGTTATAACTAGTACATAATACAGATCATTATAGCCATAGAATCTCTTTTAGTTATATATAAATAATATTGTACATTAAAGGCCTAATACTCTTGCCATCTAGATACAAGGTTTCAAAATAGGATACTTAAGGGAAATTATCTCAATTCCCTTTAATCAAAAGAGGAAAATGATAACTTCTAACAATTCTCGTCTCATCAAAAGTATATTATATTAAGAGTTATATTATAATATTATAGTATTAGGGTTTAGTATTATGAGTTTGATGTATTTGTCTTTTTATACACTACTTTTTTAACATATTAATATAAATATTGTAGTGGATTTGATTCATTTATTCATATTCTCTCTCTTTTGTTACACGGAATATATAGCTTAATAGTTAATAGGATTAGTTGTCCCAAAAAAAAAAGGAACCCGACCAACTGCATTAAAGAAGGTTGTTTTTGTGTGTTGAAGAACACAATTCCAAATAAAATAGAATAAAAAATAGTGCTCATAATACAAATAACATATATTATTGCGTATGAAAGACTTGACCCCATGTTCCTACGTTGTCTCCTCTACTATAATGCCTCAAGTGCCTCTCCCTCATGGCATCTAAAACGCCCTTCACCTCAGATCCATCTAGAAAGAGTACTCTGTCTATACCCGTCTGCCCAATCTCCATGATACGACGACATCTAGGCAACACATCAACAACATGATTTGTCCTAACCTGCTCCTCCTCTAGTATCTCTTGATGATCTGATCTTGGTTGATCTCGTGGAAAATCTGATATCATACAAGGATGTGACACCCTGAAATACCATTGGATGTAGTTGTGTACAACATTCCAGTCGCTAAGAGCTATGATACTCCGTGCCTCATCTAGTACCAGATGATTAAGATAATCTTCAAACATGACATCAATATCTCTACACGTAATAACAAAAGGAGTAGACTTGAAAGGGTCTCTGGTAATAAACTACATGTAGTCAAACTACCGCATGACACGCTCAGGCAGATGAGAATATGTCAGACGTGAACCGCAGACCAACCATCCCGAGTAGAAGCCTATGTCGTCAAAGGGACACATCTCACGGTGATCGACGTTCGTATGAAAGTGTATATCCTCTGCTACTAAGCAGTCAAAATACACTCTGTATGGACCTGTCGCCTGATTTCATCTGAGCGGGATGAATGTAGAAACACGTTGATATTGAGTGAGCTCTTTGATTGATTTGATATTGACGGAAGAAGTTTTAAAGTGAGTTGAATGAGTTTGAGAGAATGTGAGTTGAGAGAGTTTGAGGCTTAAAAGATTCAGAGTTTGAGAGCGTATTTTGAAAAGTGGGGAAGAAGAAAGGATCTAGCCCTTTTTTGATTAAAACATAATCCAAATATGTATCTCCGTAAATTACAAGAAGATTCATTTTCATAATTATTTGCATAACCTTAAAGTATGATTCAAAACTAAATGTGTTTGAGATACGTTCGAAGATACATTTCAAAATTTTAAAATTATTTTTGATTTTTTTATGAAAGTATGAAAGCAATTTTTAAGAAGCGACAAACCCTAATTTTTTTAACTCGGTCTTTTTGAAGCCCATATTTTAATTGGATTAACCCATTTATTTTTTAAATTAAATATTAAATTATTATTTATGTAATGTAACCGGAAAAAAATAGAAACAGAAAAGATACTGTTCCGGTTTGGGCCTGACCTCGGCAGGCCCAATACCACGTACGGCCCAATAAGCGAATCGGGCACGCCGGGCACGCGCGTCCAGCAGGACGAGCAGAGCGCGCCACCGAACACAAGCAGCGCGTCCAACAGCGTCTCGTCGTCCCCTCTAATCAGCCGAACAGGACACACCTCGGCGCATCAAAACGCGGCCTTGGTTCCTCCCCAACTTAGCGAGCTCCCCTCCGCGGGGAGAACAACATGCCCGGCGCACGTTCTCCACGTGCACCCCTCCGCGGGGACACGTCAGCTCCTAACTGCCCACCTCCGAAAGAGCAGGTCAAACCCACTTTCCGGAGACCACGGGATAGTTGGACTAGGGCGAAGACCACGTTCTGGCCTTCACTACGCCACGTAAGCCCTAGCAGTCATTAGGGTTGAGCCTGGTCATCCAGCCCGCCTCAAATGACCGTTGGCCCAACGCTGGGGTCTCTCTATAAATACCCTCTTCCCCAAGAGGGTCAGATAATTCACTTCTTGCCCAATTTCTATACTTTGCTCTCGCTCTTTCCAATTCCTTACTTTGGCATCAGAGTGTTTTGCAGGTATACCCCCTCTTTTTGCTCCTCAGCACCGGTGAGCACGTAGCAGTCCAATAGAGTGTGGCCGGCCCGTGATCCTCTTCTGATCAGGTCAGATCAGATACTATTTAAATCCTCTTCTGATCAGGTCAGATCAGATACTATTTAAAACATTTTTTTGTATCGAAAGTAATTTCTAACTTTTAAGAATTCAATAGTTAAAAACACTGCTAATGTATTTACATTCTTGTAATAGTAAGTTTATTAGTTGTTTATCAAAGTTTGTGTATCATTTATAATAAAATTGTAAAATAGGTCTACCTGTTGTTTATTAAGTATGATTTTGTATTTTAAATATCACTATACTATTTCTCATATTTAAGTTAGAAAAATATGTATAATGTGCATGATACCTATTATTTTTTATAATTTTTTTTTCAAATCAAACAGTTACCCAATCAAATTAATAATTATATTTAAAAATAATTATTTTTGTATAAAGGATCAAATTTAAACAATCAAATTATAACAATCAAATTATGAGGCAAAAGATTTAGGAAGCTACTAGAAAATAATATTTAATGTTTCTATTTATGGTCTACAAAAAGAAAGTACTAGATCGTTGTTCCTTTATGTAGAACCTTCCAGCTTCTTCTTCCACATACATTTATCACCCTTTAAATACTCCAATATTCACCAACTCTCTTTCAACACAAAACAAGTTTAACAACGCTTTCAGAAAATCAGAATATTGAATATCACTTCATCCGATCTGAGGAAGAACGATAATGGATTTGAGATTGATGGGTTTGGATGCTCCAGTGTTGCATGCTCTGCATCAATTGATGGACCTTTCAGACGACAACTCTTCAGACAAGACATTGCACAGTGCTCCTACAAGATCCTACGTGAGAGACGCCAAGGCAATGGCTGCAACTCCGGCGGACGTGAAGGAATATCCAAATTCATACGTGTTCTTGATCGACATGCCGGGGTTGAAATCCGGTGATATACAGGTTCAGGTGGAAGATAACAACGTGCTTGTGATAAGTGGTGAGAGGAAGAGGGAAGAAGAGAAAGAAGGTGCTAAGTATTTGAGAATGGAGCGAAGGGTTGGGAAATTTATGCGAAAGTTTGTGCTTCCTGAGAATGCTAATACGGATGCTGTTTCAGCTGTGTGTCAAGATGGGGTGCTGAGTGTTAATGTTGAGAAACTGCCTCCTCCTCAACCTAAGAAACCTAAGACTATTGAGGTTAAGGTTGCTTGAAATTGAAACCTTGTTTTGAATTATGATGATCTTTGGGGCTTTATCGCGTTTTGTTTAATATTCCTCGTTGCCTTCGTGCTATATTAATGGTATTATTCTCGATTATGTATCTTAACTTTGAGTAAGTTTGCAACTTTTAGCTTCGTTATGCTACATTTGGATCAATCAAACTTCCATTTCAATTTTAGTATTCTAGAGTGGTGTGATCTGTGGCGATGATAGAAATAAATTTCGAACTTTTCGTCGGAGGTTTATTCTTTTTTGTAGCGATATGATCAGTTCAAAAATCCTTTCGGTTTACAATTTCAATATGGTGAAATCTAGAGGTAGGAGATTGTTATTATTGCAATGTTTCTTCCTCAATTTCCTTAATTACATTAATTGAAATTAATGTTGGATCAGGAGGTTTATAGGAGTTCTCTACCGTGAGGTTAATGATGAATTCATCATTCCTCTTACGATTCCATCGCGATCTGGCTTTGGAACTAACGAGATGTGATTGTAGAATTTTGTGGGAATCAATTGTCATTTTCATAGACAGTGTCATTGTTCCATGATTTGTGGTGATGGATTTCTGATGCGGTGATATGAATATCCGATGCGGCAGCGTGGATAAATCTGTAAGATTAACACTCAAACGTCGAAGTCAATTATATAGTAGAACGGGTGATATGAATATCCGATGCGGCAGCGTGGGTAAACCTGCAAGATTAACACTCAAACGTCAAAGTCAATTATATAGTACAACGTGAGTGAAGTGAATAATAGATGAGAAAGTGTACATTAATGAGAAAGTGTACATTAAAACCCACGTGTGTTAATATATGATACTAACTTTAATGAACTTTACGTTATTGGACTTAATGTTGGAACTATCCCAAAACCTTTTGGGAATTCCTAATCAATCTTGATCTCAAGAAAGATTATGCGCAACAATTTTAATGAAAAATTGAAAAAGAAAGAAAGATTTTTCAATTGAGGAATCTCCGTCCACAAATTGTGGAGAATTTCTTTATTCACTTTACAACTGCAAAAATATGTGAATATAAGTTATTATAAAATAGAGGTTACTCCCTCTACTTATAGATGAGAAAATCCAAAAACCCAAAAGCCCAAAATTACTAATTTTGGCCTTAAATCGAAATCCTGTGTCAAGCAATCTACTTTGACACTTCGACATCTAAGCAACTCGAAACACACACATTAAACTAATTCGACTAGTTATTGTTTCTGTCGAGCTACACACCTTCAACACAAGGAATACAAACCCAACACTTAACACTTGGATCGCAATCCGTATTAGACTTTTGTCCGATCTAAAACATATTTTATCGTACAATTTAGTCTAAATTAAATAAACTTAATCAATAATAACTATTTTTGTTCAAATAAACTTCTTCATATAATATTTTACACCAACACGAGCATATAAATGTTTTTTTTTTTTATTTTAAAATAAAAGTATGAGAAAAATATAATATTTTAAATTATAAGATACTAAACAATCTAAATAAATTGAAATATTAAATAAAAACAAGCTATAAGAATATGGAGAAAAGCATCATAATATATATTAAAATTTTGATTGATTTCATATTTTGAAAAAGAATGAAAAATAATTTTAAAAAAATTATTTCATTTCCTGCAAAAACATCTAAAAAAAGGTTCGGAAAGATACTAAAAATAGAAAGAATCTATAACAATATATAAATGCAATACAAGTTTTTGGTGTAGTCTATTTTATCTTCTAAATTTATTCTTTATATATTGAAAATTAGTAAAAGAAAAAAAAAGTAACTTACAATTTTAAACTATGTTACAATAAGATTTTCCCAATTCAAAAATTTCAACTTTCTCTATGCTATTTCACTTTTTATGATAACTTTCTTTTATTCTGGCATAGTTACGGTTTGAGGGAGTATACAAAGAAAAATATAATGATCACATAAACATTTGTTTAATTAGAAGAACAAACCAAAATAATTTGATTTCTGCTTTGTAAAAAGGGAGGGAGAAAGAAGATGGAACCTTGACAATTAAACATTGGTTTCTTAATCTGAAACGAAATTATAATTCAATTTTGAAATAAAAAACTAACCTAATGAGGAACAATCACATGGGTTACCAAAGGGAGTGTTGAATAATGAATTTTAATAGTTATTTTAAATATAGCATTTTCCTTATAATTTCATTTATGCTTCTCACCTCTTTTGTCTTATCACTAATTTCATTTTAAATGAGTTTTTTTTATCTTGCAGGAATGCATCGATTATACATATTTTGTAAAATGGTTGTACATGTTATGAGAAAGTGAAACAAATTTAAAGAAACATAAATTGTAATCACAAAATAAAAATATAATACTGTACATTCTTGTAAGTAGAAAAAGTAAGAAGAGATTTATTTGCTTCAAATAAATGAATGTAATTTTAATTGAAATAATTACGATCTTTTGGTTTCTTTTATATATTTCAAATTCAGTTATAATATATATCATTTTTCATTTATCTATTAATAACAATAAATATACGAGAAGTTGTATTTGCATTAAGTGGGGCAAAAGAGATAGATCTAACAAGAAGAAAAGAAAACTTATTTTTATTTTATTTAATATTTTTTTCTTATATTAAAAGGATTCGGCCTCTTTTTATGAATACTTTTTTCATGTCAAGTTGATTCTTTCCTTTTTTATTTATTTATAAGTTCATATAATAATAAAAAATTTGTTTGGTTTTCATCACGAATTTGTAACTTATTTTATTAGTTTATATCTTATTTTTCAGACGCTATTTTAAATAGTGTTTTAATTTATAGTTTATATCTTATTATTTTTTCTTTCACTTTTACCCTTATTATTTTTTAACTAAAATCCACCACTATCTTTTATAATTTTATTATAATATAAAATAAAATAATAATTATTAAATATCTTTTATGTCTTTTTATTTTATCAGCCAATCAAATCGTTAATTTTACCAAACACTTCAATTAATTTATCAACTATAAATCATATGTCATCAGCTATAAACTATAAACTTTCAATCACTAACTATCAATCATAAGTTATAAGTTATCAACCAACTGCTATTTTTACCGAACAAGCTAAAATATACATTTAACATAATAATGTTTCTTAAATTGAATTCAATAAATTTAACTTAATTTAATTAATTTGTCAAAGTAAAATTATACACAATCAAGTGCTACTTAATTTTATATATATATATATATATATATATATATATATATATATATATATATATATATATATATATATATATATATATATATATATATATATATATATATATATATATATATATATATATTACTGATAATTTTTTTCTATTCTTTAAATTTTCTTATGAACTATTACTACCTACATTATATTGTAAATACCGTGACTCACTTTTGCTGATACAATAAATTTTTATGTCAAAGTTACTTCTGTTACTACTTTTTCCCCTTCCATTTTCATTAAAATCTAAATTTTATCATTTTTAATTAATTTACTTATTTCTATGAGTTATTTGTTATCTCCTCTTTTTTGTCTAACATTTGTTCATTCAACTAATATAAAAGAAGAGAGGAAGAGAGTTCAAAATGAAATGCAAAATAAATATGTACATACTAATTTAATTTGACATATAACTTAAGTTAAATAAAAATTAAGAAATAAAAAAAAACTTAAACATGAAAAAAAAAACAGATAAACATGAGAATGAGTATCATAAAATTTATTATAAAATAAATTAAAATTAAATAAAAACATCTATTTATAATTTAATGTGCGTAAACAATAGAAAAAAGCGTGCCCGTTTATTGAGGTTAGTTCTAAATAAAGAGAATTTTGAGAATACTACTGTCAAAAGATTCTGGAAGTTTCATTTCACCCTATTGTGTTTCTTCTTGTAATTCATTTCTCTTGAACCTTCCAGTTTCTTCTTCCTTTTCACCCTTTAAATACTCCAATTCCCCATCTCTATCATCACACAAAACATTGAAAATCATTTCATCAATAAAAAATTCAGAGGGAGTGTGCGAAGATGGATTTGAGATTGGTAGGTTTGGAAGCTCCAGTATTGCATGCTCTGCACCAAATGATGGACCTTTCAGAAGACAACTCTTCCGACAACTCATCACACAATGCTCCGGCACGGTCGTACGTTAGAGATGCGAAGGCGATGG
This sequence comes from Lathyrus sativus, assembly GCA_963859935.3. Classification (NCBI taxonomy): domain Eukaryota; kingdom Viridiplantae; phylum Streptophyta; class Magnoliopsida; order Fabales; family Fabaceae; genus Lathyrus; species Lathyrus sativus. The sequence goes on from OZ012740.1 coordinate 14,049,411, forward strand.
CTGCAACTCCGGCGGACGTGAAGGAATATCCAAATTCATACGTGTTTCTGATTGATATGCCAGGGTTGAAATCTGGTGACATAAAGGTTCAGGTGGAAGATGATAATGTGCTAGTGATAAGTGGTGAAAGGAAGAGGGAAGAAGAGAAAGAAGGTGCAAAGTATTTGAGAATGGAGCGAAGGGTTGGAAAATTGATGCGAAAGTTTGTTCTTCCTGAGAATGCTAATAGCGATGTTGTTTCGGCAGTGTGTGAAGATGGAGTGTTGAGTGTTACGGTTGAGAAATTGCCTCCGCCTCAACCTAAGAAGCCAAGAACTATTGAGGTTAAGATTGCTTGAAATTCCCAAATCAACTCGTCGAAGGTGGAGCTATGGTGGATGACGAGGGTCCTTATCACTAAGGCAATGCTGCATGATTTTGTATTTTCGTGTAATTGGGATTATGCTTTGATATTTCTTTTCAATATCTATGAATAACACTATTTATTGATTTGCCTTTTTTCTATTTGGTACCTTTAAGCTTAAAACATTTTGTTTAAGATTTCTCGTTGTCTTCGTTCTATATTGATGGGATTATTCTAGATTATATATCTTAGCTTTGAGTAAGCTTTCAACTTCTCGCCTCATTATGTTTTGACTCATTTATTTTTAGAGACAGATCTAAAAATATTAATTTGTGAAGGCGAAATAATATTATGAAAAATATTTTATTTAAGGAATATAGGTTTTAGAAAAATAATTATATATTTATTAATTTTAATTAAAAAAAATGTTATTTTTAAAAATATATTTATTAATTATAGTAAATAACATATTTTAAGAGATAATTATTTTAAAACATTAAAAAATATAAAAGTGAGATATTTTTTATGCAAAGAAAGAAATACACATATTTTAAATATTACATATTATATATTATAAATTTTTGCATAAAAATTTATTAAAATAATTATATATTTGTCTTGTGAATTTAATTTATTTAGTACTTGATTGTTGCCATTAGAGTATTCCAAAAAATTGAAAAAGATAAAATAATAATAGTTACTTAAACAATAAATTAATTTTTAAACTAGATATTCAAAATAATTATTTTTTTTAATATTATATATATATATATATATATATATATATATATATATATATATATATATATATATATATATATATATATATATATATATATATATATATATATATATATATATATATATATATATATATATATATATATATATATATATATATATATATATATATATATATATATATATATATATATATATATATATATATATATATATATATATATATATATATATATATATATATATATATATATATATATATATATATATATATATATATATATATATATATATATATATATATATATATATATATATATATATATATATATATATATATATATATATATATATATATATATATATATATATATATATGTGTGTGTGTGTGCGCGCGCGCGCGCGCGCGCGCGCGCGTGATCAAATAATATTTTAACAAATTATTTTTTAAATTATTTTTTATTTAATTATTTATAATTAAAATTAATTAATTCATTATATGAGGACAATATTTAATTTTTAAGAAAAATTAAACTAAAAAAGTAATTGTTTAATACAAAATAAATAAACTAGTGGGGACAAATGCACCCAATTAACACAACCTAGATCCTTTCCTGTTTACTCTCTTTAGTAAAGACTTGTGTCATTTATACTTTCTTGCTTAGGTTTTTTCCTCGTGAAGGAACCAACATGACCTTTGAAACTCGTTGTTACTCGTCTTTTAAGCGAGAACTAGTGAAACGATAAAGCTTTTTCATTACCTATCCCGGTTGATGGGAACTAGTGTAACCACTAAACTTTGTAATTAGCCATCCCAGTCAAAGAAAGTACGTGTGTAACAACTAAGTTTTGATGTTACATGTTTTAGTCGAAAGGAATTGAAGTAAGTCTTCAACATCAATAAGAGCTGTCACTAATCAAGGGTGGAGTTTTTGTCCCTGCCCTTAGGTTTTTATCCCGGTCCGAGGTAGAAGTCTCTTGAGATCCTCCTCCTACGCTATTGGAAAGGCTAGTTTCAAAGCGGGGGTGAACCAGTTGCGCTTTAACGTGTTCCTCCTGGTAGGATCCTATTTCACAAAGAAACCAATGCCACATCAGCAAAGAGTATAATGTTATTTGTGCGGAAAATATCTCGTTCGAAAAATGATCCATTTATTAATTTTTAAGAACCTCAAGAAATACTTATCTTGTGCACTGTAAAGATTTGCATGTGTTCCTTTGATAGCCAACACCAAGGGGCTCATATGTGGTTATTTGGTAGCCGACGTAGATGTCAGTTTCACCTTTGATGGAGTCTGTGTCAACAGGCTTTAGATGATTGGTCACAGGGCCACTCGGACGCCTGTTTTTGTTTCTTGATAGGTCTTATCCTTTTACATTGAGACGTGGGGTGCAGTTTCTATTGGTCTTCGTATATAGTACTTGTTGGAGACCATCACCCAAAACTTCTTTGGGCTTCTCCCTCTTTTCTGTATCAAGGTGGATCACATAGATTCTTTCATGATTTGGCGGCAGACATATCACAGCTCCGCTAACGAGTCACTATTCTTTGGACTTTTAGTAGTTCGATTTAACAGGTAGCTATTGGTAGCTATTTTACTATTCCCTTTCAGGCGTTCTATTCCCGAGAAATCCATGGAAAGTTTCCTTATTATATACAATATAAACAAATTCATCATGCATGCCTTACTTTGTATAATGTTGGCAGATTCACTGAATGCTTGGAGTTTTTTTCTTCTCATCGCGTATTGACCTACGAGTTCGAAATCTACCTTTATGTTCGTCTCTAACTACGTTTGGATCGGTCAAACTTCCATTGCAATTTTAGTATTCTAGAGTGGTGTGATTTGTCGCGATGATAAGGACAAATTTTTAACTTTGCATTGGAGGTTCGTTCTTTTCTGTAGCGATATAATCAGTTAAAAAATTCTTTCGATTTACCATTTCAATATGGTGAGATCTGGCGGTAGGGGATTTTTATTGTTGCAATGTTTCCTCCTCAATTTCCTTAATTACATTAATCAAAACTTATGTTGGAATGAAAGGTTATAGAGTTCAAAATGAATGAAGTTAATATTAGATGAAAAAATGTACATTATGTCTCACGTATATTAATCTATAATAGTTATTTTAATGTACTACGTTGTTGGGTTTAATACTTGGCTCACAATCCATATTAAATTTGAGAGTTTCTTACTGCACCCCTTGATACTCTTAGGGTGTGTTTGGTTCGGGGTAGATGGAGGGGAGGGGAGGGGAAATTTTTAATTAAATATGTTTGGTTCAAATTTTAGGAGGGGAGGGGAGGGGAGGGGAGGGGAGCAAAATCCCTCCAAAACACACTTTTTGGTTCCCTCCGAATTGGGGGGATTTGGAGGGGAGGGGAGGGAATATGAGTTTTAATATTTAAAAATTATTATATTTACTAAAATATCCTCAGTTTAATTTTATTATTTCAAAACTATTTGTTATCTTTTGTGTTACTGTTTTTTCTCGATTGTTTTCATCAACTTATTATAATTGTTCTCCACCTTCAAATTATTTCATAATTTTTATAATTAATATAAATCATAATCATTGTCTTTTTTTTATAAAAAAAATTATGTTTCGTTATATTCGTTTTTTTCTTTTAATTTTGTTATGTATTCTATCATATTTTCTTTTATATCAAATTGTAAACCATATTATTTTATTTATTTTTGTTTATTCATTTTATTAAATATTTTGAACCATTAGTATATAGTAATAAGTTATTTTATATATTTGTTTTATTATATGATTCATCACAATTTAAACGATGTTATTGGCATATAGTTTAATTTATGTTGGAAAGTTATAAGTCGAATCAATTGTACTCAATTTTTTAACTTTATGTGACAAATAAATATTTTTTTAATCACTCAATATTAGAAATTTTATTACCAACAAAAATACGCACGAATTTTTCACATTTTAATATCATATGACTTATATAAGATTATAAGGATAAAAATGTAAATTATTAATAAAACTCCTCCCCTCCCCTTCTGAACCAAACACATTTTTAATTAAAATCCCTCCCCTCCCCTCCCCTCCTCTCTTTTGAACCAAACACTTATTTGATTAAAAAATTCCTTCACCTCCCCTCCCCTCCCCCTCATTTGAACCAAACAGACCCTTAGGCACCATGCGCGCTGACTGAAACGCCCCCTAATTTCGGAGTTGTATCTCTAGACGCACATTTTTTCAGTTTTTTTATTTAATTTCGTAGATGCATCTACAGAATCCTTCCGTATTCATATTTATAGGAAAAAAAATCCTGAAACAGAATACCAGAAAATCAATATTGCAACAATAAAATAAATATTCATAAATTAAAATCGGCATTACATTGATGATTTCGAAAAAAATTTAAATACTACATTTCAATAGTCCGGTGGACGCTTGCACATCTCTAATATGTCATCAACCGTTCTTCAGACCGTCGCCTCCAACTCGAGCAGAATTTTCTCTTCGAAATCGAAATATGTTCTCCACATCACCCTAACATCGTCTTGATTCTTGAGCTCAAACTTGCTATAAACAATATTCCCTTCGTTGCCAACTGAATGTGAACGATACTCAAGCATCACAACCTTTCGTTTGTCATTGTAAGGTAGACAATATTGGATCTCGTCTATGATAGCGGCAAAGGGGGTGAGATCCATGAGTTTGGACGTCCTCCTGGGTGTTTTGCCGTCGAAAAAGGAGACACTTGTGACATACCAGCGAATCTTGATATGAAACAACTGAGACATTTTTGTATTTGTGTGAATGATAACAAATGAAATTCCAAATTTATAGAAAAACTAAGTGGATATGGACCAACCATATTATGTCAATCTTTTTCCGGAGCTATATCTACAGAACGAACCCTTAATTATATATTTGATCAGTGCATTTTAATGTACCTTCCTCTATGTTTAGACTTAGGCATTTCTACCATTTAGTTTATTTAATTTCCTATTTTATAATGTTTTTACAATTTATTTTATTTTAAGCTTTATTTAATTTTCGTTTGTTATTTTTCAGCATTAATAGCTTTTAGTGAAAAATTCATAACTGGAGCTACAGGAATCGGATTGAGGCATTCTACCAGTCGTTGGAAAGCTAAGAAAGAGATCTACAACTTTCATGTTGCACAAAGGAGCTGATTCGAATTTCTTGAGTCTCGAATAATTCGTTGAAGTTTCTGACTTGTGACAATGTAGTTTTCCTTGCGGGCCTAGTTTAGGTTTCTGGCCCAGTTATTTTCTATTTAAAGTTGTTGTTGTGATGCAAAAGAGGGACCGAGTTTATTTTTCCGAATTTTTTCCTTTGTTTTATAGTTTTCATGGAGAACTAATACCTCCGGGAAAATCCTGCTGTGTACGGTTTCAACACTTTGAGGTTATTATTATGTCAATTTACTCTGATTCCTTTCAATCCTTTTCTATGAAGTCATCTGCTTAATTTGATTACAATTGTTTGCTTAATTCAATTGTTGTTCATAGGATAGAATTGGTTAAATTCGATTGTATGTATGTTCCTAAATTTAATTGCGTATTATCGTTTGCTTAATTCGTTAATTCGTCATATTCTTAACCGTTTGCTTAATTCGGTAAACAGGAACATAATTCATTTGATGTTGATAAGCGCTTGTCTGATTAATATCATAATCGAATAGGATTGGTACCGCTTAGGGATTGATGTTATAATAACCGATGATAAGTCGGGACCCGAATCAGTAGGATTAACCGTTTTAGTTTATCTGATAATCATTTTTTTTAATCATTTTTTTTCTTATTTTATAAATCAAAACTTAAAACCCCCATAAACATTTTCTTTAGTTGGTTGAAATAATACAAGAATCCTTGTGAAAACGATATTTCGAGTCATTTGTCGTTATATTACATTTTTATCAAAACTACTCGTTTTTGATCCGCGAGCGACCGCAGATCAATATTCTAGAGGTGTATCTCTGGAACTTTCCCTAACATTACAAAATTAAGAACCTTCCGTAGATGCATATCTGAAACTTTCCTTGCTACATTTTTAAACGAGAACTCAATATAGAAGCACATCATAATAGGCAAATAAAAGGCATAAGTGCATGAATAAGACATAAGAATAAAAAGTGACTATTTTACACTTCAAAAATTTTACAATTAGTCGTCCGAATATACAAGAATTCAAAACTAATCAAAACAAATGTCCCCGACTAAATCTATTGGTGGCACCCCTTTGGACTTTTCCGCATTCGATTCTTTTTCAATGTTGTTTAATCTTTTGAATTCTTGCATCCTTTCAGCAAAACGATACGACCACGTCTCGACATTTGCGGTTGAATGAGTCATCCATTCTAGTGATGTAGGTAGTATGGGGCATCCCGGTTTCAAGTAAACTTGTACAAAATATCTTGATTTTGCAAGCCATCCAATAAACATGATGTGATCATTTGGATTTTGAGGTGGTGCGGTGCGGTGTGGAAAAAAGATTTCTGAAAACCCGTATCGCGTCAAATCAATGCACACCCTATCATATGCACATGCAATAAGATGGCCCATATCAGGGAAGGTCATCCATTTCGACACTGGTGCATCCGCAAGTGTTCATCTTCAACACGTTTCGGAGATACAGCTTCATAAGCAACATCACTTTTTTTTCCAAAAGTTTGATGATTAATGTGAGCAATGTAGTGAACAAAGTGAAATATTTACTTGAAATTCGATCTTCTCTTGCTCCCTGTGATTTGTTGCACGAAAAAGTTGGAGTTTTGGAGTGAAATTAGTATTGATAGTATAGGGTTTTTTAGGTTGGTGAATTGAGTATGGAAGAAGAAAATACAACAATGGAGGAGTGATCATGCAAGTTTAAAATATAGCATAAATTTTCGGAGTTGTATCTACGGAACATTCTGGCGCTCAGACGTTCCAGAGTTATATCTCCGGAAGTTTTCCTGAACTGAATTATTTTAAAGTTTCCTCAGCATATACAAGTAGAAAATGATTATGTATATATAGATTCGGAAACGACCAAATTTTGCCAAAAATAATGTGCGTCTGAATGTGTATCTTCGGAAGTAAGAGACATAAAAAAGATTTCGCAAAGTGCCTAAAAAGCTCAAGGAGTGGGATAAGAAATTCTCACCAATCTAGACCATATTTTACTGTACAATTTAGTCTAAATTAAATAAAAATAATTAGATATAATTATTTTTATTCAAATAATTTTCTTCACATATAATATTTTACATTAACATGAGCATAGAAGTGTTTGTTTTTTTCTTTATAAATAAAATTATGAGAATAAAATATAATATTTTAAATTATAAGATACTAAACAATTTAAATAAATTAAAATATTAAATAAAAACAAGCAATAAGAATATGGAGAGAAGCATCCTGATAAATATTAAAAAGTTCGATTGAATTTATGTTTTAAAAAAGGATGAAAAATGATTAAAAAATTCGTGAAAACATCAAAAGGTTCTGGAAAATACTAGAATTAGAAAGAACTCTAAATAAAGAGAGTGTCAAGAAAAACAATGTCAAAAGGTTCTCGAAGTTTCACCCCCACCTCGTTTTTTTTCTTGTTGTATTTCATTTCTCTTGAATCTTCCAGTTTCTTCTTCCTTTTCAGCCTTTAAATACTCTGATTCACCACTTCTATTCTCACTCACAAAAAAACATTGAAAATCATTTCACCAAAGCCGATAAAAAAATTCAAAGTGTGCGAAAATGGATTTCAGATTGGTAGGTTTGGATGCTCCAGTATTGCATGCTCTGCGCCAAATGATGGATCTTTCAGACGACAACTCATCACACAATGCTCCGACACGGTCATACGTTAGAGATGCGAAGGCGATGGCTGCAACTCCGGCTGACGTGAAGGAATATCCAAATTCATACGTGTTCTTGATCGATATGCCAGGGTTGAAATCTGGTGACATAAAGGTTCAGGTGGAGGATGATAACGTGCTTGTGATAAGTGGTGAAAGGAAGAGAGAAGAAGAGAAAGAAGGTGCAAAGTATTTGAGAATGGAGAGAAGGGTTGGAAAACTGATGCGAAAGTTTGTTCTTCCTGAGAATGCTAATACAGATGCTGTTTCAGCTGTATGTCAAGATGGGGTTCTCAGTGTTACTGTTGAAAAATTGCCTCCGCCTCAGCCCAAAAAGCCTAGAACTATTGAGGTTAAGATTGCTTGAAAATTGAAATTGAAAGCTTGTTTTGAATTATATTATGATCTTTGGGGCGGAGGAGTAAAATGTTTTTCTTTAAGGTTGTTTTTCTTTATGTTTTGTTTTGATAATCATTGTTGTAGTATTAACTTTGATTTTCAATGCAGTGGTTCTGTTTCTATGGTTGTGATGCTAAATGTTAACTTTTCTACTTCACTAATTTGTCCTAGTTGTTGAATAAATTGAGCATATGATTACTCTGTCTTGCTAACTGCTACTCTTTCAAAGAATGAACTTTTGGTAGAAATAGTTTACCAAATGAATTACTATTACTTTTTTATTAATAGACATCTTTAAAAGGCTTCTCATTTTAAGAGAGTCGACTGAACTTCATTCTTTTTATAGAACTAAATAAAATACTTATAAAATAGATCATTGAAGTTTTCTTTGTAAGTATTTTTTCTACCTCATCATAAGTTTTTTAAACTTTTATAAACAGTAAAAATATTTTAAAGTTTTAAAATTTAGAGTGTAACCTGAATTCTAACTAACAAATATAAACCCTAATTAATATGGGTTGGAGTTACAATTTGAGTTATATCACAAGATATTCCTATAATTCAATTGGAGAATATATACGTTAATCAGAGTCGATCTAAATCATTCTTTTTTTTAAAAAAATTTAGAGATTGTCGATCTTCAATTCTTTGGTAAAAATGTCGGTCAACTGTATTTCACTTGAGCAATACTTTAGTTTAAATTCGCCTCGATTTACTTTTTTCTATAAGAAATGAAATATAACTTCGATGTGCTTACTCATTCCATGTAAAACTAGAATCTTCACAAGATTTCTGACTAATTTATTGTCGATTTGCAGCACTAGAGGTTTCTTCATTTCGACCTCCATCTCTTCCAAGACATATTTGATTCAAATTGTTTGATGCACAACATAGGATCCTACTATATATTCAATCTCACACGATGAAATGTCAACACATTTTGCTTTCTCGAGAACCATGAGATTAGAGTACCAAATACTTGAAAAAATAATTAATTGTGTTTCTTTAATCTTTTTTATCTCTGCATCAACCAGCATCTAAATAGCAAGTAACCATAGTTTCTTTGCTTTTAGAATCCCGTCGAAATATAATTTTAAAATTTATTGATCATTTTAAGTATCTCAGAATTTTTCTTGCATCCTTCATGCGTGACACCCTTGATTCACTCGTGTATCTGTTCACTAATCTGATTGAGAAACTTATATCAGGTCGACTGTTGCACACATATCTTAGAGATTTGATCATTTATTTAAACAAAGTTTTATCATCTTTGCATTTCTCTCCATGTTTCTCCAACTTCAAATTTGGTTCGACAGGCGAGGATGTAATAGTCGAATCTCTTGAGTATCTCTTTGACATATTTTTTTAATGTAACCATACCTTACTTCAACATTTGAAATTTTATATCTAAAAAATAAGACAAGTTTCTCATATTCGACATTTCAAATTTCCTTATTATCCACTATTTAAACTTCGACAAGTTCTTCAAGCTACTTTAAGGTACTAATGAGTCATCGAAATATAAATAGATGATTGTTATATCTTGTGCCACAACATGTCCATAAACACCATACATATATTTGTATTTAACAAATTTCAAATCGACTAAGTATGAGTCGATCTTTTTGTTCCATGCCCTAGGTGCCTGCTTCAGGCCATAGAGCAATTTCTGCAACTTATACACTTTCATTAATTTTCTTTTATCACAAATTCAAGAGGTTGTGTGATATAGACTTTTTTTGTCTAAGGGACCATTCAAAAATGCAAATTTCACATCTAAATTAAATATTAATAAGTCTTGCTTGCATGTTCATGCTACAACCAATCTGGTAGTCTCCAATATTACGACATGTGCATATACTTTAGAGTAGTCGAGTCCTACTCTCTGAAGAAATTTTCAAACTACCAATCTCGGCTTAAATCTTGCTATCGACCCATCAATATTATGCTTCAACTTGAACACGAACTTCACTTTGATAGCTTTTGTATGTGCCGACAATTCGACTAATTCTCATGTGTTGTTTCTTTTTATTTCTTATAACTCTTTAAACTTAGCAGACTTCCACTTCATATTCTTTAAAGTCTTGCTATAGTTATTGTTTTAGCACCTGAAAGTAAAGAAAATTGAACTAATTTTTCATATGGCGTGACATCATCATCACCAGCCCCTTGGTAGTCTTGAAGTCTTGCTGAAAAAACTCTAGTTCTTTTAGGTCTATGGCTTGTGCTAGCCATATCCTTTTCGACTTCGACTGTGTCGGAAATGTCAACAACTGCTTCGATTGGAATATCTGCAATAGCTTTGACTTCGACTTCATCGATTTCTTCATTGACGCCAAGGCTTATTTGGATCACCAAAATTCCAATCCCAGGAATAAATTTCATCAACAACAATATCTCGACTCATCACAATATTCTCATTGATTGGATTGAATAACATGTATGCTCTAGTTTTGTGATATCCTACTAGAATCATAGATTCACTTTTGTCATCAAGCTTCCTTCTTCTCGCATCAGAAATATGCTTGTAACAAATAGATCCAAACACCTTTATATAACTTACTAATGGTTGTTTTCTACTTCACAATTCTTCAAGAACCTTATTCTCCAGCCTCTTGAGAGGGCACATGTTCAGGATATAAACAGCAGTGGAAACAACTTCACCCCATAAGGATTTAAAAAAAAAAAATTGCTTCAGCGTGCATCTCGCCATGTCCAATATGGTCATGTTTCTTCCTTGTGCTATTTCATTATGTTGAGGTGTGTAAGGAGCAGTTACCTCATGATCAATACCATGTTTTTCACATAATTCTTCAAACAACTTTGATATATATTTACCACTTTCATTCGTTTATAGAACCTTGATCTTCTTTTCACTATGGTTTTCAGCAAGTATTTTGAATCTCTAAAAGTTTGCAAATACTTCGTCAATTCGCTTGATTACATAGATTCAAAACTTTCGACTATACTCATCACAAATGATACAAAATATCGTTTTCATCAATGGTATAAACCTCGAATGGGCCATATACATATGAACAAAATACTTCTAGTATGCAATAGGATTTTATTGGCATAGTCAAAACGAAATACTTTCTAGATATCTTTTCGACTAAGCAACCTTTACAGAGTTTGTTGGGCATCTCTAGACTTGGTATATCATTTACCATATCTTGAGAAATCAGTTGATTAAGTGATCAAAAGTTAAAATGTCCAAACCTCAAATACCACAACAAACTATGCTTGTGGTTGACAACATTTTTTAAACAATGTATTTCAGTCGAACTGATCATGGTCTTGAATATTCTATTGTTCGACAAAGGAGATTTCAAGACCAAATTATTCTAAGTGTTGAACACTTCTAAGGCTCCATCTTTCGTAATCACTGAGAAACCTTTTTCGACCAGTTGTCAAATACTTAGCAGATTGCATTTTATTCCAGGTACATAGAGTATATCTTTGATCGTAGCTTTTCCTCAATTTCTCTCTTGAAAAACTATATTGCTGGTACCTTCTGTTTGCAACGAGCTATTATCAACAAATTTGACCTTGCTCTTCTTCGACGAGTCAAAATCTGCTAATCACACTTTTCAACCAGTCATGTGATTCGAGCAACCCGAGTCGAGAAACTAGATCTTGGAGTCGGCATGGTCATATATAACTGCAATTATAACCATCATATCTTCATAATTATCTGAATCTTGACGTGCAAAGTTCGCTCCTTCCTCCTTACCTTTTTTTTGCTCCCTTCTCTTTATTGTACAAACAATTCTTGGCCAAGTAATCTCACTTTATAATAGGAGTTTCTTTCTCCGCTTTTTGAGGATTCAGAAGCCTTATCGTGGACCTTATGTTTTTGAGAGTTCGACCAAAACTTCTTCATCTGAGTCTCGTCTCCTTTGCCTTTGAACTTTTCGAAACCACCATACTTCTTCCAAGCATGAGCTTATAGTGCTTGTATCGAATCTTAAACCTCTTCTCTTTCGACAATCATAATCTCATGCACTTCCAACGAACCAACCAAATCTTTCAGCTTCAGGGTTTCAAGATTGTTAGATTCTTAAAGTGATCAAAGTGAGAGTTCAACGTACACATTATCTTCTGCACCTTTGACACATAGCCTGCAATGTTTTCATCTTCTCCCATCTACAGCAGTTCATTCCACCGTCATAAAGTCTACAATTTGAGGACTTTGACTTTCACCTCCTTCATACTCTTGATAAAAATATTTCATGCCTCATTCGTCGACTCAGCATGAGAGATCTTGTCAAAATTCGCTGAATCTACCGCCGATTGAGTGCAATACGTGGTCTTGCAGTCTTTCTTCTTCGCCTCCTTGTTTGTGACTCTCTAAGCATCCGTTGCATTCTCAACAAGTTTAGGGACGCCATTAGTAACCACTTCTAGGGTTTAATGAAAGTCGAACAAGGACTTCATCTGCTTGCTCTATCAGTTCTAATTTTTTCCGTCAAGCATTGAAAGAGAATTCGGAATACCATTAGTAGCATTCACCTTTATAGCAATTGATTAACAACCCATGATCCTGAAAACACAATCACTAACGTGTGATTCTTAAAAACACGATCAAGAATCTAACTGAATCTTGAGATACTAAATTATTAGTGTGTGAGACATTTTTAGTGAAAAGAAAAAGAAAAAAAAGAGAATGAAGAATAAAGATTGTGATTGCTATGTTCGACCATAGGAATAAGCTCCTCTTCTCTGCCTCAGAAAGATTTTGAACGAAAGACATATCTGACGTTGACATTACAATGACAGTCTCCTCTGAATCGCAGGTAAGTCGGAACAAAAAATGTCGTGCAGGGAGTTATCTATGAATCCGTTTAAAATAACCTTCTTTTTGAAAGAGGATTAATCATATCATCACAACTTCTTTTTATTTATAAAAAAAAACTAAAGTGAGTGCAATAGATGTTGAGGCTCTTACGGTGGCGTTTTTAGGCTTTATGGTTTCTTTTGCAAATTATTTGAGACTGATATTAGTGTTTCTGATTACATTATTGTTTGAATATTCTGGTGTCATGTTTGTTATTTGAGCAAGCACAATTTTGAGAGTGTCACAATTTAGATTTTACTTTTGTTGTTCTGACTTACTACTTGGTTCCTTGGAAGCTTAGTAAAAATTTGCATGATTGTCTAGGTTTAACCCTATCTATGAATTTCAAAATTTTGTATATTCACTTGAAATACTTGTACTATGTTCAAGTATCTATTAAAAAGGATGGTTCTGTACTTCCAAATCAACTTTAAAAAACACATTTATTATGTACAATCATTATAAATATAGCTATTATGAAGAGATGTTATGCGGAAGAAAAGAAAAACTAAGCTATGATTTCATTCTACAACCTCTTTCTTGCTCAAACAAATAGAACTAGAGCAAGACACTCGCTCATCCAAAAGAGAATTTTAAAAAAGTTAATAAACACTGTATTTCAGTTATCAAAAGGTTTTGTACATTACGATGGATGATAAGCTTTTTCATTTTCAATTGAGGAACTTGACATGTTCATTGTTGCAGCAATGGCACAATGATGCAGATCAGCCAAGGAAAAAAAATTCCTTTGCAAAGGAGATGCTAAAGAAGACACTCTATTCCGCGGATGAAGCGGTGGAAGTGATGAAGAATTTGAGGTTGAAGATGCAGAATCATCACTTGTAATACTAGAACTGCTATCAGAATTGGTCATTGCAACTGCAAGAGCTAAAGTACTTCTACTTAAGCTCATTGTTCTCTTCGAAATTCCACCACCATTGCTTCTCAAAGGATAATTTTTGTTTTTGTCCCAAACATGGTTATACGCCATCAAATTCCTCCGTCTCCTTGTGTACGCATTCTCTGGTTTCACTATGTCTTTTACAGATGGTGTTGTGACAACATCAGCTAGGCTTGTGAAGGATTTAGACTTGCCATTATAGAAGCTTGAGATACCTCTCCTGCATTACCATAAAAGTTCGGATTAGCCTCTAAACAAAGTCCAAACCTCTTGAACAAACAACGTCTGAAACCTCTAAAGAGGTGTCTGGTGTCCAATATATTATCTTTTTCAAAGAATTATCAGTGTCAACCTATCTCTGTCGCGTGTAGTAACAGGTGATGTATCTACATCCGTGCTTCATAGGTGTAAGTGTTCCATAGATAGCTAAATAAAGAGTTTTAACAAAAATATAGTGCAGTCTTGATTTGCTTCATAGGTGTAAGTGTTCCATAGATAGCTAACTTAAGAGTTTCAACAAAAATATAGTGCAGTCTTGATTTCGTGAAACTCGCCGCGATTATAAACATGCATCAAGCTAAGTTTAAATTTGCAAATATCATCAACCAAAAGTAAGAAGGGCCATATTCAAATTTAGTTTTCAATCCAATTCAAAAAATTATCCAAAACCATGCTCTTTTATTCAAAACCAAATTTTCTTCAAAGAATTATCAGTGTCGACTTATTCAAAACCAAATTTTCTTCTATCTAAAACCTTGTTTGAAGATAACAAAATGGTTTAAACATGCTTAATCTAATGGTTGAATTGAACCAATATCAAATCATCAAAATCTTACTATATTTAGCAAGAATCCATTCAGTACAATATACATAACTGAATTAATGCAACAAGACAATAAAGACAAAAAAGCTTGAGATCACATCATCAAACATACCCTACAATCACCAAATTTCATTTCTCAAAGTTTTAATTTTTCATCAAAAAAAATAAACTCATGAAATTAATCCAACAATAATTACCCTAGTTTAGCTAAATTCCAAATCAAAATGCAACTTTAAAACCCTAAAAGAACTAAGAAAAAATAAATACTAAATTAAACTAAGATCATACAAAATAAAAAGATAAAACGCACGGATCTATTAGCAAATTAAAAATTAAAAAAAAATGTTAATCGTTACCTAATAGGAAGAGCCTCTTCCAAAGCTTCCATATCGTGCAAAGCCCCACCATTATAAGCACTTTCCGCTTCATTTTCATTCTCAACCGTTGATCTCTCCGACGACACGTCATCATCACTATTCCTTCCGATCGACGAAGACGACGTCGTACTGCAAACCTCGTCCACCTCCTTTCTAACATCAAAATCCCCCGGCGCGTCGAATAACACAGAAGTGCGTGACGTCACGCGCGGAAACGACACCGTTTCAATCCCCATGTTTAATCAACTCAAGAAACACAGCGAAGAAAGAAAGTATAAAGAGGAGAAAGAAAAAAAAGATAGATACGAGTTATGAAACGGTAATAGCGTTATTTATGGATTCGTTAGAATATTTATAATTTTGGCAAAGAAAACAAAAATAATAATTATTACATGTGTTTTTTATTGTTAAAAAGTTTGGGTGGATAAGTATCTATCATCTACATAGTACTATTATTATTTTGGTCTTATCCTCTTTCAATTTTTTTTTTTTTGGTTACGTTATCCTTTATGCTTCATTGGATGCTAAAAAAAAAGAGAGTTTTATAAAAATAATAAAAATGAGCTGTGATCTAGTGTTTCTTCAACCACTTGATAAGCTTTGCTAATATAACAGACTAGACTAGTTCAATCTTCTTTAAAAAGCTCATTTATTTTCGAAACAATATTTCTAATTTTTTTTTACTAAATATTAAATTGCCAAGATTTCACTTTTAAAAATGAATAAATAAGATCTGTGAATTTAATTCACTTCTCTGTCGTTATTAGCTGTCATTAAGCTGAGTTAGATAAACATAATTTTTAATTAATTTTATTATTAAATGTAATAGTTAAATTAAACTTCAAAATATATATCTTGTGAGAGATTATATTTGTTTGTTTTTAACTTCAAAAATAATAATTATTTATATTTGTGAGAGATTATATTATATTTGTCAAAATGGGTCAAGTCAATAAGCCTTAAATTTTAGTACGGATCGGACTATAAAAAGATATTAAAAAAATACAACTCTATCTTTTTAGGTCAGCCTATCTGACCGATGTTTTTTATGATTCGGGCCGGGTCAACCAAGCAAGCTTCGGGTTGGTCCGTTAAAAATATTAAAAAATACTAATTTATTTTGATAAAAAAAAATAAAAAAACTGTTTTTGTTAATTTTGAGGAGAAATTGGGCTAAAATATGTTTTTGTTAATTTTAAGGTTAAATGTGTGTAATAGATGGAATGTCACATATAAGATGTTTGAAAGTGCTATTAGATATCCGCGTACATTCATTAGCTTGAGTTATAATAATAAAAAATACAAGATTTGTCCAAGTATTGAAGAGTGGGATAGAGCAGAGAACATTTGTAATTCCTTGACTCCATTTTATAATATTACTAACTTAATTTCTAGATCATCTTACCCAATCTAAAACTTACACTTCATGCAAGTTGGACTTATAGAGATGGAATTGAATAGAAGTTTGAAAAGTCAAGTTGATGTGATCAAAGATATGGCTAAGGAGATGTAGGAAAAGTTTGAAAAATATTGGAGTGAATATTTCGTTACTCTTGCACTTGGAAATGTTCTTGACCCAACATAAAAGTTAGACTTTTTGAACTTTTGTTTTAAGAAACTTGATCCAAGTGGCTACAAAGACAAGGTAAAGAAAGTGAAGGATGGTTTATATGATCTCTTTGGTGCATATCAAAATAATATGGTTACAACAAGCTCATCAAGAAATTCTCAATCTCACTCTTTTAGCCAACCATTGGGCAAGACGTCATTTTTGAATGTAAGTTTCAATAATAAAATTTATACCCATTGCATTACTTTATTTTTCTGTTCAAGTCTAGGTTAAATAGTTTTTTGTATGTCTAGTTTTAGGAATACCGTCAAGAAAAGATACAAAAGATTTCAAATGATGGCAAGTCCGAACTTGAAATATACCTGAATGAAAAATGTTTGGATGATAACGTAGATATTCTTCAATATGGGAAATTAAATAGTGTTCGATTTCCTCAACTTCCTATAATGGCTTGTAAAATTTTAAGCATTACAATCACAACAGTGACTTATAAATCTTCTTTTAGCATTGGAGGTCATATTTTGCATAAGTATAGGAATTGTTTACTCCCTTAAACGTTGCAAGCATTAATTTGTACACATAATTGGTTGTGTTGGTTGCGTGATTTTAAAGATGTTGGACCTTCGGGTGAGTTTTAAATTGTAATTAATAGTCTTTGTATTTTATTTTCAATTTACATTTGTTTTTAAGTTATTGAGTCGTCAGTTAAGTTGTAACATTAACAAGGACATGCATGCACCGCAAGGTGGTAGTTTAATGTTCATCTACTACATTAATCTTAACCATGGAACTGTTTGACTCAGTGGAGTTTACAAACCTCAGACTCTGATGTTACTAAGAAGACTGAATTACTTTTTCTTGAGATTAGTTCTAGTATGATGTCTATAGAACTCTGCTTTGGACTATTAGACTCATGGGGAGCTTACAAACCTCATACCCTGATGTTGCAATGAAAATTATAATTGTCCAACATTGTCCTTTAAATACTTGTGTTTATCATCGTCAAAAAGGAGGAGATTGTTAGAAAAATATTTGTTCATGACATATTTTCCTTGGATTTTGATGATAACAAAGTATTGAAAGAACAATGGTTTAATTGTGTGTTACATATGTCTAGGTTCTAATACTTGTAAATATTATGGTCAGAATCTGTTTTACATTAAGCACAATTTGAGAGTTGCTAAATTACTAGCTTTTGGTGGCAGAATCTGAAGAACACTTGCTAAGTGATGTCTGGCGAAGACTCTGAAGCTGATGGCCTCAGTATCAGAAGAAGAAACATTATTGTCTCTACACTTAGTGAATATAAATTGGTCTCTGATACCATTCAGAGTTGGTGATAAAGTCGAAGCTATCCATATTCCAGAAAGCAAGATGTATTGTCAAATCGATTTGTCAGCTAGAGTTTACAGATTGCAAGACTCAAGAAAAGCTGAGATGTTTTATGGATATCTACTCTCAACGACTATATTAGTACAAAATCTCTTGAAGACTCAAAGGTTAAACATGTTACACATTGGATAAAGATCTTCTGGTGTATTTATCTTCAACGGCTCTTGTACTATGGAGTAACAACAAAGACTCTTTATCAAGTTACCTCTTCAACAGCTAGTTTCCGAAAAGGATATAAATAAAGGTTCAAACTGAATTTTTAACAAGGATCAACTAGAAGAAGGAGTAACAAGATCAACAATTATCAACTCATTGTATATGCATTTTTTTTATGTAGGTTGTAATTGTAAAAGCCTTAAGATTTCTTACACATTAAATATCTTATAAATCTTAAGAGCTTTAGGTATTTTTTATGGTGATTTCCCGTACCTCTGATACTTGTATCATGTACACCTTGTTCTCTATTCTGCTGAACTTGTTCATCATTTTAGATTAAAAAAAGTCTTGTGTCATTGGGATACAAGCAAGGAAGTCTCAAGCCAAGATGCTTGAGCCACATAAGTCTATTACTACATGCTTGAGATGTAAAAGTCTTAATCAAGTGGATTGATTGAGCATAACTCTTGTATCATTGGGATACAAGCAAGGAAGTCTCGAGCCAAGATGCTTGACCCACATAAGTATCTTGCTAAGAGCTTGAGCAGTGAAAGTCTTAATCAAGTAGATTGATTGAGCAGTAAAGTGTTGAGCCAGTGTGGCTTGAGCATGATAGTTCGATGCTTGAAATTATGAGCAGTAAGTCTTGACCAGTGGGATGCAAACAGAGAAAGACTTCTTTCATGTGACCCGAGGCTGAAGTCTTGGGCCTGAGGGCTTGAGTAGGAATGCTCAATGCATAGAATTTGGAGCATTAAGTCTTGACCAGTTGGGTGCAAGCAGAGAGGCTTGTTTCATGTGACTAGGAGCAGAAGTCTTGGGTGTGGAGTCTGAGAAAGGAAGTTTTGGGTTTGGAACCTGAGCAAGAAGTCTCGAGTGAGGAGCTTGAGCAGAAGTCTTAGACCTTGGGTCTGAGCAGGTATAAAAGTCTTATGTAGAATGCATAAGCGATTGTAATCATAGTTTGATTAGTGAAATTTTCTTGTGAGACAAGAGGATTGGACTACTCTCAGTTAGGGGAGGAACCGGTATAAATCTTTGTGTCTTCTACTATTATTTATTTGCTTCTGTTAACATTTCGTTGATAATAATTAACCAGAATCTGAACACCATTTTAAATTCTGAACTCTGGTCAGATGCAAACTAAAAAAACAAAAAATATATTTAACCTTCATTTCTTGTGTAGTTTTCTCACCTTCAAGCATAAGTACTCAAGCAACCATCAATTTCTCATGGTCAACTTGAAGTTTTAAGTCAACTATTAGACCTTTTGCTTGAAAATTAAGTTTTCATCCTCAATGAGTTTGTTTATATGGTAAATATCGGTAAAACATATTCTTGGAATAATAACTCGGTTGTTTTTCTATAAAATTTGAGAGATCGTTAAGCAACAGTGCACAAAGTACAATGATACAAACTTTATGTGACAAAAGATACAACATTGTGTGTGACAATACCAACTACAAGTGTAAATGACTCAAATTAACCAATTGCAAATAGTACAAAGACTACGACAACTTATTTATCAGAGGTAAAACAACATAGCTTTTTACTGCTTTATCCCTTCTTGAAATTTATATATCAAAATACTTCATTTTTAAAAAAATTACTCAAATGCCCTAATGTCAGTACATGCTCGTCCATTAAATTGGCGAGCAGATGAAGAAAATGCGTGCATGAAGGTGTTCGTCGATTGGGTTGGCGAGCACCTGAATATGAAACAATGAAAGAAAAAAAATTAAAATACTGAGGTGTTCGTCAACCCAGTGGACGAACACCTTCATGCACGCATTTCCTTCATCTGCTCGTCAATATAATGAACGAGCACGTATTGACATTAGGACAGGGTAATTTTTTTAAAAGAATAAAATATTTAATATATAAATTTCAAGAAGGGGTAAAACAGTAAAAAAATCAAATCATATAAAGATTTAATTTCTCAATATTTTATTCCTCAATAATTGGAACAGCATCTCTCGCAAATAAACTTCAAGAGAATCAATTTGAGAAGAAAAGAAAATAATTTTCAATGAAAAACATCCAACGAAAAATCTCTATTAAAAGAAAGAAACAAACAAGTAATTTTATTATATATATTTTATGTTGAAAGATTCAAACGCTCATGTTTATCCTTAGATTTGTTTATATTCTCTATTAAAGAATATTTGTAAACACTATCAATTACAATATTTGTTTATTTGATTGTATTTTTTCAAAAGGTCAAATATTAATGTTGAAATTCGAAAACTGTAAGAAAGTTGTTACTCGGGAAGCATGTCAGAAAATGTTGCATCATATACTTTTAATTTGGTATATGTCACATATTTAATCTTAGTACGTTGAATACGGATGACGTGGCAATGAGGATATGTGTAACATGTGTGGTGGCTGTCTGGTGAAGCTTATCCACAAGAGAAAAAGTAGAATATGGGACCTACTCTACGAAACAAACATTCAATGCCAACCTTCTTATCCTATGACATTATCTTTGTTAATTTTGTCCTTTCACTCACCCAACTTTGAACTTAGACTTTAAATTTAACCTCACAAATCTGACCCATATAAATAAGTTATGAAATGAAAAAAAATACATATTTTTAAGGCTAATGATTAGTAATTGAAGACTATCTTGATCTAAATCTTTCTGCTCCCTTATCTCCTACTCTTGAATCATGTCACATCTCCAATTGGAATCCAATAAGTGTTTGCCTTTGGAGATAAGGTTATTAATTACTACTACTTCCTAGACTCATTATAGAACTTGCATGTACACGTATATCCTTTGTAGGACGTCCTCTTTAAAAGAACAAAACAATAATATAATGATGTTGCATAAAATTTCCAGTTTCCATAATAACCATGGAAATTCAACATATATATTATTCACCTAAATTCAAGATTTAACCAAATATGAGGAACACTGCAGCAATCATCTAATACATAAAATCGTATGTGAATTGCCAATGAAGAAGTTTAATCACAAGATCTCACCAGAACTTTAATCACAAGATCTCAGAACAAGAAATTGGTATGTGAATTGCCAATGAAGAAGTTTGTGTTTTTATGAACTTTGCAATTCAATAACCACAATAACTCTATGACAGCAGCCAAGTTAATAAGAGCCAAGAGTCAAACTTCACACACACCAACTGTAACAACTTAGAAAACAAGTTTGATGACATCAACCGTTAATAAACTTAAAGTAGAAACTATACAGCCATCACTTTTCCAACAGCAAAAATCATAGAGCAACAGGGGAATAGCATGATTATTTGTTTGGAAAACAAAAGCAGTAATGCAGGTATATCCAATGATCAGCAGAAAACCTTAGATCTAGATTGAGGCTATCAAGTCATGGCAAAATGATTCTCAACAGAATGTTGACACAAGCCTTCCCATAAAATGGCCAATGATACTAACAAGCTAATCATGGCAGATCCTCAAAACAACATGACAAGGGCCTACATATTATGCTTAAAACAGTTGACAGTGGCACCAAATAAAGGTTATGTTAACAAACAAAGATATCAACACAAGAACTGGATAGATCCCACCATTGTAATAACAAACCTATGCACCTTACTAAATGCTAGACTAATCCAAAAAACACTAAGTTGAGGTTCACAAACAACAAGCAACAATGCTAAGATCAGAGCACTAAATCTAGGCCTGAAGTCAGCTCTAAGGAAACAAACTACATTAGGTGAAAACAAAACAGGCCTGTAGCACTTCAAGCAGAAGAGTCAGCAGACTCAGTGGTAGGTCAATATGGATTGACAGATCCAAACTTCCTAGCAGCAGCTTTAAGCAAGACTCTAAAGGTAGTCATCAATCAAACCCTAATGGCAGCCACAAAGCAGGTTCTAACTAAGCTAGACAGATCCAGAAACATGAACAAGGTCAAGCCTCCAAAAGAGAAACACTTTCATATACATTCACACTTCAAGGATATTTTGTGCAACAATATTACTCCAAATAGAATGCAGACTTGTTCTTAATGTCATTTTGTACAACATAATTCTAACACAACAATTAAATAATTACTCCAAACCAAATTGTATCAATAGATAATAATTATTCCAACACATCATAATTCCAACACAACGGGTATGTAATTGTATCAATGTGACATAATTTCATAACACATATACACAATATAGCATTGAAGGACTCAAGGTTTGTGATAAATTTGTGATTGACTATCTGTAACAACATTCAAACATGTGATTTATTATAATTCAGATAAAGTTTAGCCTTGTGTAGTCCCCATCTTTCAACTATATTTTACTTATGTGAGTTTTACATGATGCTGAGAAATGTTGAATTTGGTTTTAAATTGCATGTTAGATGAGAGGGGAATACATGTTAAAGAACTAGCAAGAGAGCTCAAGTGACAGGAAGTCAGTTCTCTTATTCAAAACAAATAGCACCACAAACTCCGGTGCAAACTCTAAGCCATGATGACTATGCTTCTAATTATTTATTTGACACTATTGTAGTTATTGTATTATCTTTTGATCTACCTAATACCAATTGATTCATAATTTTTTATTTGAATGTAGCAGTTTTGTTTTTGCTGAATCATGCAACAAATTTTTTCAAGTCTGATGCAATAGAAAACAACACAAGAAATCCTCATAACAATGTTCAAAATGCACCTCTATAATCTAGTTGACCAATCTAACATCAAAAGCTCCAACCGAACTAAGGTAACAACCTCTAAACCAAAACAAAAAACAGCCTTCAATGATCTAATCAACAACAAACTTAAGTCCTCAAGACAGCCCTTATTTGGTCCTCCAGTTCTGTTCCAAAACCAACAGCAAAAACCTAGACTCCTAACAACCTGATAGAAATCCACACCTGAGTTAACAAACTCAGTTTTCAAGCACAGTCATAGGCAGTAGGGAAACCTGCCTTGAATATGTTAAAATCCAATTTAAAACCAACCATAAAATAATAAGGGCAAAAGTAAATGAAGATGACAAAATTTTCACATGCTGTCATGATGATAAAGAGTAAAGCACCAAATTCATCGTCTACTTTGTAGGACGCCCTCTTTAAAAGAACAAAACAATAATATAATGATGTTGCATAAAGTTTCCAGTTTCCATAATAACCATGCAAATTCAACATATATATTATTCACCCAAATTCAAGATTTAACCAAATATGAGGAACACTGCAGCAATCATCTAATACATAAAATCGTATCTACCAAACTACATATTACTCTAGTACAATTTGAAAGAATGTGTTTCAACAACAGTTGTCACCTTCAAAATTACAGCATAAACTGCAACTTTACACCTACCACCTTTTTCTCAATGGCAGTGCAACATTTTCAAAGACCCCTGTTAAATTGCAATAGAATATAGAATATATCAATACAAGAAAAACAAATCATAAAATAATAAGGGCAAAAGTAAATGAAGATGACAAAATTTTCACATGCTGTCATGATGATAAAGAGTAAAGCACCAAATTCATCGTCTACTTTGTAGGATGCCCTCATATAGGCCCCTAAGATTATAAGAATATGAATATTTCCAAAAGGACCGTGACTCTGTCAAATTTTACTCACATTAGTCTTCAATTCAATATAAGTTTATTCTAATTCCCAACTCAAAAAGAATAGACACCGGCCACGAAATGGGACTAAGAAAGATAAGTGGTTCAGAAAAAAAAAAAAGTTATTAACAAAATAAATTTATGGACTTTTCAAATTATTTATACAACTCACTGTCAAGTAGATGATAAGAGAACACTATGGAGGATGGCGGTCCATGGCGGAGAGCCAAAATCCCGCCATACCGACCGCTTCACGGCGCCGTTATAGCAGATTATGGTAGAAAAACTCGCAATATCGACCGATATTTACCATTGCAGCAAGCCTAAAAACCGCCATCTATATTAATCATACCAGCTGAAAACTCACATATCACTATGCTCACGAGATTACATTTTTGTCATCTTATGATGAACGAATGGCCCAACAAGACTGGAAATATGATAATTAGAGAGAAAATTATTGTAGCTACACTTGTAATAAAATGATAAAACTTCATTTTAGGTGTTTTGGCCATGTGAGGAAAATACCCATAGTTATAGATAGCACCTCTAAATAGCCATGGCCAATAGGGTCTAGGAAATAAGGCTTGATTATTGTTGCTGTTAACCCTATTTTATTTCTCAGAAATTCCAATGCAACACCAAGATATCATCTGCCAAATAACTGAGAGGAAACAATTACCTGACTTTCTTGATCATAATGGCCTTGAGTTTCCGGGCAAGATCCTGCGATCGAAGCCTACGCTGCAAATTCTTTTGTGCCAACACACGCTTTTCAGAGTTTTTGATATGAAACCTCTGTTCAATCTTTATCATCCTCTCGATCCCACTCGACGTCATCTTACGTTGCATCAGCGCCAATGCCCCTTCCAGGTTTCCATTATACACTTGCACTCGAATGCCTCTGCTTTGCTGAAGCTGAGCAGCAAAAGGCTCAGTTGTGAAACCTGGCTGTTTGAATAAGCTTGATAACCGTCTCGCAACTGAGTTCATATCTAGTGAAATTGAAAATTTACAAGATTTGTAAACATCAAAACCCTAAATGAAAAACCCTAATTGAAAATTATTGCGAGACTCGTAAACATTTAAAGCAGAAGCATATAGAAAAGAGGAAGTGTAATCGGATAAAAGGAAAAGTTCGACTAACTTTGTTACTGTCCGTGGCGGCCGGCGAGGGATTCCGAAGTGTTTTTCTAGCGAATTGATTTAGATCCGACTCTAACACCGATGGAGGTGTTCGGTGACTGATAATGACCCTGGCTGAGGAATCGAAAAGCCAGATATCCTAAAAGAAGAAGAAAAGGTAAAGCCCACAAAAATCAAGATTAAAAAATTAACCTCGCTGAGGGTCGAACACAGGATCATATGGCATGGCAAGAACTTATAGACAATAACTACAGGGTGGCGATATATCCGTTGTATCAAGGCACCCCATTCGAATATGTACCAAAGGGGCGTGTTTTCCGGGCAATTTCTTCAGGCAAAGCCAAGTGAAACTCATAAAAACGATTTGGTTCTAAATCCTTCAATTCTCAACCAAATTTGATAAAATTTGAGTCAAACACGCTTGATTTTTCATGAATAAGAGAATGGTATCCACCATTTTGTGAAATAATACATACATCATAAAACTCGAATGATCATGCAAAAGAAAACTTGAAAGTGCAATTGAAATTCAAAAGATGAAAACATGTGCATTTTAGTGCAAGCAAGGGTCTGAGCAATTTTCAAATGTAATATGGAATGAGTTCTAACCATAACTTTAATCACAAGATCTCAGAACAAGAAATTGGTATGTGAATTGCCAATGAAGAAGTTTGGCTTTTTATAAACTTTGCAATTCAATAACCACAATAACTCTATGACAGCAGCCAAGTTAATAAGAGCCAACAGTCAAACTTCACACACACCAACTGTAACAACTTAGAAAACAAGTTTGATGACATCAACAGTTAATAAACTTAAAGTAGAAACTATACAGCCATCACTTTTCCAACAGCAAAAATCATAGAACAACAGGGGCATAGCATGCAGGTATATCCAATGACTAGCAGAAAACCTTAGATCTAGATTGAGGCTATCAAGTCATGGCAAAATGACAGGTAACGTTAAGAAAAGAGCAAGAACAGTACTGGGAAAATAAAGATGAGCCATATAACTATCACTGTTAGAAAATTTGCTAAAGCATTTCAATTATTTCATATTGGTCACAAATTCGGTGATGAACTTGCTACTCCATTTGATACCTCCAAAGGCCACCCTGCTGTATCCAGAGAACTTTTACTTATGAAAAAGAATTCTTTTGTCTATATTTTCAAGATGTGGCAGGTAAACACTCACCATTTGAACTTACCTGTTGGCACACTTGTGAGATTATCTAGAAGAGAATCACATACGAAAACAACTTATATCTTATAAAAATATAGTATGGTTTTGTTTTATATTTTGTTATAGAATAGTTATACATAAGCACTTATTAGATAAGTAGTTCTGTAATAAGTGCTTAATTAAATTGTTCGTTGTCCATCTGTGCTATTTCAACTTGAGTCATGTTTGATTTCATTTTTTCAGTTGATTTTCACTAGCATCATAACAATGACAATGTTCCTACGAAGCGCTTAATTAAGTTGTTCATTGTCCATCTGTGCTATTTCAACTAGAGTCATGTTTGATTTCATTTTTTCAGTTATTTTCACTGTAACAATGACAATATTCCTGCGAACCGAGATGCACAGGAATATGGAAACAGACGGCAGGATCTATATGGGTGCTCTATTCTTCATACTAATTGTAATTATGTTCAATGGATACTCGGAGTTATCGATATTCATCATGAAACTCCCAGTTTTCTATAAGCAAAGGGAGCTTCTTTTTTTCTCTGCTTGGGCATACTCTTTGCCTACCTGGATCCTCAAGATTCCTATATTCAACTTCCTTTTCCCTTTGACCTTATATTATCTTGACTGTAAGTATCTTATTCATATCTTTATGTGCTTTTCAGTTTGTAAAATTTATGTAGTGCGCTTAGTAACAAATGAAACATTTGACTGCAGCATTTGATAAATCACAGGCTTTAATATCAGAAGAAGCCCTGGCCGAGAGAAATGCTGCCACTGCTGGAGACGGACAGATCATTGGATTATCGCCTAAAAGCGAATGTTCTTCGGGTGAGTTATAAATTTTCTTACAAAAATTCTTCCTATTTTAATTCATATGATAATTCAGTTTAAGATGATCGACATAACTTCGATGCATCTAAAGGAAATGCAAGTCGAAGAAGTTTTTCTTCTACGACAGTGTCAGCAAGAATATGCAGCATTAGTGAAACTGATCACAGCAGGAAGCGGGGGATGGTTCTTCCTTTCACACCTCTTTCTATCACTTTTGATGAAATTGGATATCAGATGGACATGCCACAGGTACACGAATTATCGTCAAACTTCAAAGGACTTTTTAAGTGGAGACTCCACTGTCTCTCAAGTCATCAACTTGAAATGTAGTGGCCATTTATGCAATGGAGCATTAGAATGAGAATTTGTTTGAATTTACTTATTTGAGTTTATCTACTAGCATAAATGCGTGAAATATTGTTTAGAAGAACTTATGAAAACAACTTATGAGATATCTATAAGTTGTTTTTAGCTTATTTTCACAAGTTCTCCAAAATAGCTTGTGAAAACAACTTACAATTCATATGAAAACAGTTTGACCTTACTTTATTTTTTATTACATAAATAGCATATACAAAAGCATTTATATGATAAGTGTTTATAATAAATAAGAGCTTAGTTGTTTATCCAAACAATACCCGAGTCACCCGGCATGCACATAGCATAACATAGTGGTGACATGTGAAGCATACCTAAGTTACTCTCCGAAGAAAACAATCATAAAAAAATGGCAATAGTTTACAGTCTTCCTCCTGATATATTTCTAATGCTCTCCCTTTATGCTTACTTGTAGGAAATAAATGCCAAAGGGATTCTTGAAGATCGACTTGAACTTTTAAAGGGTGTTAATGGAGCTTTTAGACCAGGTGTTCTGACAGCTCTAATGGGGATAAGTGGAGCTGGTAAAACAACTCTAATGGATGTGTTGTCTGGAAGGAAAACGACAGCATAAGGACAAATCACTATATCGGGGTACCCTAAAAAGCAAGAAACGTTCGCTCGCATATCAGGATACTGTGAGCAAAATGATATTCACTCTCCCCATGTTACTGTCTATGAATCTCTTGTTTATTCTGCATGGCTCCGGTTGCCACCTGTCGTTGATTCTGCCACAAGAAAGGTAAAGTTTGTCAATTTTTTGTTTTTTTTACTCTGAATACAAAATCATTGTATATTAATAAGTCATGTGAACACACCGCTTATTGCAGATGTTCATTGAGGAAGTTATAGAGTTGATAGAGTTGACTTCAATAAGAGAAGCGCTCGTTGGATTGCCAGGTGTGAATGGTCTGTCCAGGAAGCAGCACAAAAGGTTAACAATTGCAGTTGAACTTGTTGCCAATCCATCTATTATATTCATGGATGAACCTACCTCTGGCCTTGATGCTAGAGCTGCTGCTATAGTAATGAGAACAGTGCGGAATACAGTTGATATAGGACGAACTGTTGTCTGCATAATTCACCAGCCTAGTATTGATATGTTTGATGCTTTTGATGAGTTCAGATACCATTTTCCTTTTTTGCCAAGTCAACTCTTAGTGTGTAGGAGTGGAAATATATGTTGGGCCATTAGGTCGCCATTGTTCTCATCTAATCAATTACTTTGAGGTAACAATATCTTGTTTGTTACTAATACTAAATGCTTGACATATTATCGATTAATATTTTCATCAAAGCAAAAAAACACCTCCTTGATATAGGGAGTTAATGGAGTGCCGAAAATCAAGAATGGTTATAACCCTGCCACTTGGATGTTGGAGGCTACTTCATAAGTACATGAAGAAGCTCTCAGAGTTAACTCCGCCGAGCTTTACAAGGATTCTGAATTATACAGGTAAGATAGTATCAACTTTAGAAATCCGTAATGATGTTTGGAAGTAAAAGCCCTTCTTTAAGCATACATACGATTCGTAAACCATGATGTACAATTACTTTTCGGAGAAACAAGGACTTGATCAGGGAACTCAGTACCCCTCCAGAGGGTTCTAAAGACTTGTACTTCACAACACGTCACTCAGAATCTTTCTTAACCGGCTTGCCTTTGGAAGCAGCACCTATCGTATTGGCGAAATCCACCCTACAGTGCAGTGAGACTTTTATTCACTATAGTCATTGCCTTCTTGTTCGGGATAATATTTTGGAATATTCCTATTTTTCAACCTGGGTTATCTGAGATATGATCATGCATATTGAATATTACATCTCCCAATTTTTGTAGTTTCTTGCCTAGTTGTTTTATATCTACACGATATAGATCATGATTGTTGTACTAAGGATATGAGTGCCCTGCTTTCCAACTCCAATATATCAAGGCATTCCTTTTGTAGAAAAAGTTTCAAACAGTTGCATGTTCTTTTTCTTTTAACTTAGTTTATTGAATATATATACTTTAGAGTTCCAAAGATGCGATGGTCTACAAATTATGCATTTAATATTTAGTTAACTGAGTTCACACAAGAAGCAGCAAAACCGAAGTGATCTCTTGTAAAACTGAGGCTTGATTGAGTTTCTTTCTTTATGCTTTTCAGCTTTTTGAGCACTTGTAGAACTCGTACAACACTTAAATATCTATCAGGATGTTTTGAACTTGTAAGGTTGAAGTTATGATTATGCGCAACCAGTGACTAAATGTTTATGATTCAGGATGTTTTGTTCATTCTGTTTTTTATTGCTGTTGTATACATATAGGAGATGATGGGGTAGCAGCACTCGCAACCTGATGCAACAAGTTGACCGTGTCCAATTATTACAATAGAATGACAAACACCGAATTGAATATTGATGCTAATGTATAGTTTCATGTCTTCAAAACTCTGCAAGGATATTGGAAGCAACTTTCTACTAGTTAAGGAAGAGTATTTGACACACTCTGCATATTGAAAGCAACATCATGCACTAGTGGAGGAATCGCATTTTACACAAGTTTGACAGCAATTGTAAAAATTCTAAGACAGGCAGAATTAGATGATTAGGATCATAGAATAATAGGAAATTTGTAAATTAGTTATAAGACATGATCAATCATACATCTATTGTACTGTCATTTTTTTATCAGTGTAACATTTTCTGCATTTCCATTTTGTTATCAATGTAACATTTTCTACACTGTTTGTTTGTTTGTAACTTTGTTATCAATGTAACATTTTCTACTACTGTTTGATGAATTAAAAATAAAATTATAATCAACTATATAACTAAAATAATAATTATTGTTCTTACTTACAAGTAAGAAGTAGTAAAAGGTAAGAGAAGGTTGTCTCTTGATTCAATGAATTCAAGATATGATTAATTAAATGAGTGAGATGAGATTTATCCGTATCTATTGAGAAGCAAATAATTGTGTTTATACTTTGTCTCAAATGGGAACATAACAAAATCATATAGTTGTTACATATGAAGTGTGTCCATGGGAGATCCTACTTTAATGGTAACACAACAAAATCATATAGTTACTACATATTTGAAAGTTGACATGATCGAAGAAATTCAAATGCCGCGACTGGATCAGATGCAGAAAGAAAGAAAGACTCTTGTGGATGCTCTGAAACCACCACTGCACGACACACTATGCAGAAACAAACAGAATGATAATAATTATTGAAATCGACTGTTCAAATACACACTGTCTGCAACCACCTCTGCACGAAAAAATGACAGAATAGACAACACCTGAAATTAAATAATTACTTTTCTATCCTCACTAGTAACGACGACACTGATTACGTCTAATTTATTCAATTTTTAAAGTTATTATCGGTGTCGTCGTGTCAGTGTCAGAGTCGTTTTTGGTGTGTTCGTGCTTCATAGCTCCAAACTCATTACTCCAAACATCAACCAATCTATTAAAGAGGAAATATAATCACATTTTCACTCAAAACCTCAAAATATTAACTATAAGAATCATTTCTTTGATGTGGTACTCATGGGTGACAGGCAACCACATGAAGCTATTATGACATACAATTAAAAGAAGCAATTAAGCTTCAAAGTAACACAAATGTTTTACCATTTTCTTCATTTGTTTGGATATATGTTAGTATGCTATTTGAATCAAAACAAAATTTTTACCAAACTTATTTCTTGCTCAATCACCAAAATTACTAGGTATGTATATCTCAAATTCAACAACAAAAATACAAATCATCACTATAATATATATTTTCTGAGATATAATCACAACCACTATGAATAATGTGTATATTTCCATCTCAACATAAAAAATTCAAACAACAATAACAAACTGGTGTATAGTTCTATAGACTATAATCAAACCTTAAAAAAAACCTGAAATAGTGTTGCAAATATCATCATCAACACCCTTGGAAGAATCGATGATCAGTATTATCACCCGGCAGCTCTTTACTAGCAATCATATTCATAAAAAAATTCTTGTCTCCTTCAATTTCCCTAAACTTATTCAGATTCTTCATGACCCTTCCAACGTTTTCTATGGGAAGGAGTCTTTCTTGCAGTAGCCATTATCTTAGGCAAAAGCCCGTAGGAAAACTTTCGCACTAAATATATAAGCTCAATAGAAAATCCGCTTTTTGAAGTCAATACTTGCAATGTGTTATGAACCTAATGACAAAAACTGCAGTACTTGAATCAAGTACTAAAAAATAATAGTTTTGAAAGTGATTTCATAGTTAATGAGTGCCATACAGAACCTGCTAAATATTACCTTTAAAATTAATCACTGCTCCAATCAAGTATCCTCTAAGAATATACTGCTAAAATCTTGTTAATCACAACATTCTCATAACAGATATCCTAAGGTGTTATTACTCAACAATGAATAGTAAGTTTATGAATTTAATTGAATTATCAAAATTGTATAATAAGAAAAAAGAAGAAAAATCACTGCCTCGTTAAAAATCTTATTAGAAAATCCCAAAGAAATTAAAGTACATTGAAGAAAAAAAGAGTGCAGTGATGCAACAAAAAAAATCTAACAAAAGTAATTAAAAAAGCATAGTAAAAAGGGAAATTTCCTACGAATGCAAGCGGTCATTGTAGACATGCCTAGAATGTTCTAAAGAAAACTAATTGAATTTTTTTGATGTCTAGTCATCATTCAGTGTGCCAAGCTTTTTCAGCCTTGTCCATCAAGATCTCTTTATATTCATTGTGGTCACCTAGCAGCAAATCAATCGCCACCTTCATTCTAACAACATCATTCATTTGCTAAAATTAACTAATAATATTAGCACCAAGGCAAATATTTAATATTCAAAAATTAGTTGACCATGTTATCTCTTAAAGATACCCACCATGACATGAAGGTTTGGTGTAAACGACGAACCCATTGCTAGCCATTGTAAGACCCACGCTGCGGAGTGTTGGCTGCTTATTCAAAATGAACAATTATCACATATGATTGAAAGGTGTTTTATATATGGAAATGAATACACAATGGTTAAAATGAATTGAATATTGTAGTACCAAAATCCTTCCGAAACAAATCCTACGGGCTCAGCCATATCCCAATTATCTAAGTGTTGTGCTTCAAATAGAAAGTTGGGAGGAAAATAGTTAGTTTGCACCATAATTTGCACCATTTGAGTGATAACTTGTCACCGCAAAAATTCAATTAGTAAACATTATAAGGTAATAGATTAATGAAATATTCAAATATAAATCATCACAGGTACTTTACCATTTCTTTAATGGTCACTTATCTAGGGATTATAGTTCTTTTTTCAAAGCCCGGATCTAAATGATACAAAATCTGGTCTTGGACAGAGGCAACCATCAGAAACCAATTGCCAACACAATCTTCAATTGGTAGATAAATCTAACAAAATTAAAGTAAGGGTAAGAAAGTCAAATAGCTTTACAAAATATTTACAGTAAATTTAATACTTTATAATACCAAACTCATACATGCTTTAGATTCTCAAAATGGGGCATCCAATTCTTTGCATACTCACTAACCATGTCTTCAATTGTTGTACCACGATATACGTCTCTCTACCAAACATATGTATGAAAAGAATTATTTTAAAAACTATTTTTCACACCATAAATAAGCATATATATGTTAAATTTATTTTCATTAACAAATACATACCACGAACGATGGGAAGTGACCATATAGACGGGAGTGCAACATTCCTCTCAATCCAAGTTATCTTAAGAGACATAATGTGAATGATCTGCAATCAATTAACAAAATTATCTCATAAATGCAAATACTTATTTTAAAAGTTTGAAAGGCTGCAATCATTTAAAGTACCTCAGTGTCAATTATCCTTCCCAGACACAGAGTTTGAAAATTATTTCTTAAGCATGTTAGAGTTTCAATCTTGAACAATTCCTCACTGAATGCATAAGAATATATATACATACGGGGTGATGTTATTAAATGTTACCGTGGAATTAAAAAATGACTACTTTTTCAAAAATAATACTTGGGATCATTCTTAGCATGAAAAACATAATATAAAACATGTTCTTCTATAGGTTGGAGTTTCATTTCTTGGGTGGTTACGAAGTTGGTCTCAACAAACTGAGAATAAGTAATTGATTAGATATCCAAAGTAACAAAATAAAATATATAAAATTATAGTTGATTGATGTTCGCCTTAGATATTATCTTATCTTCTTTAGTCTCTAATTTTGGAACTTTTAATTGTCTCTCTTTGGGTAAAGATGTGAAGGGAAATCTCCTTGATGTTGTTGCTCTCGATAAAGGTGTGAAGGACAATTTCTTTGATGTTGTTGCTTGATTCCTTATCGGAGACAACTTGTGTTTCATCTATGAGAAATTTAATAATGGTTACAGCAAAAATAATCAATTAAACATAAATTCATTATAAATTGATTTTATACCTTGCTTGTTAAGTTAGGCATAGATGAATGCTTAATGTTGTTGTCAACTTTGTTATTTGTGTCATCATCTGATGTGATCAAGATGATGTTATCAACATTATCTTCCCACGAATATTTTGAACGGTTAAATGGCGACTTAGCAGCATGTTTTTGTTTTAAAATTGGAGTTCCGTTTTTGTTGGCTTATCCAACTTGGTCTCTATGATGACAAGTTTTCTCAACATGATGTTAGCCATGGTATGTAACTCAGTAATGTGAGTTTCATGAACCTGGATGATTTATTTTTATAAAGGATAATTAAAAAGGTGAAATTAGAAAAATTTGAATGAAAAAACAAAATACAATAAATGTATACCTGAAGAAGGTTCATGACATCACCAACAGAGGATCTCAAACCATGCAAAATAGTAAGCATTTCTCTTAAAAATTGAGACTGAATCTGGGTAGTAAAAGCATCATATAAGTGTTGACGTGTTAGGAAATGAAAATCAAAAAAGTAAAATCAGAAATTAATGAGTAGAAGGTAACAAGAGATAAGGATTACCTGCAACTCTTTGATTGGTGTGAGGTAAAGTTTCCTTACTAGCACCATTAATAGTCATATATTTATCTTTTCTTGTAGTGTGTATGTCAATACAAAAAAGAAAGCAGAGAGAGATAGTTTTTGTTTCTTTAACTTTGAAACCTAAGGATTTTATAAGAAAAAGAAAGTATTGAGGTTTCAACGATTTGCAGAAAAATAAGGGAGATGGGAAGGTGTTGTGTGACGAGTTCAATTACGTTGCCATAACAAATTCTAATAACAAGTTACTCTTCCCATAAAAATAGGGGAAGTTGGATACAATTTAGATGTTGGGTCTATGTAGGTCTTACTGTGTCAAGGTTAAATGTAAATATATATTATATTAGACAAATTATGTTACTAACTGATACATTAGCACAATGGTAAAAATGATCTTTAAAATCTAAGGGGTACTTTGTTCAAACCCTGTGCCTTGCGGTTCAACTTATTATCTTTTATTAATTACATTTTAATTAATTTATGTCTTGCATTTTTGTTTGTATCTTTTTTTAATTATCTTTTAATTAAATTTTTCACCAAATGTCAAAAGTGTTTTTTAATTAGACAAATTATGGCTTAAGAATTATATTTAGAAAGATTCAGGCATCCAGTATTATTTATTTAGATTAAGTACAGTTTCGAAATTTTAATTTCAACGATTCATATGTTTATTGTTATTAACATGGACTAAGTACGACTTAATAATCCTAATTATGATGGCTCGTATGTCAAATGTTACCTAATTAGACTAAGTAGGTCTTATAATTTGATAATTATGATTTTGACGATCCACATGTCAAGTATGACCTAGCGAGACCACGTACGACTTAATAGTCTGAATTCCGACGACCCATATGTCCAATCTTACCTAGTTAGACTAAGTAGGTCTAACGAATCGGGATTTTGATGATACACGTGTCGAGTCTTACCTAATTAGACAAATTACAACTTAAGAATTATATATAGAAAGATTTAGGCATCCAATATTATTTATTTAGATTAAGTACAGTAGAATTTTAATTCAACGATTCATATGTTTATTGTTATCAACATGGACTAAGCACGACTTAATAATCCTAATTATGATGACTCGTATGTCAAATGTTACCTAATTAGACTAAATAGGTCTTATAATTTGATAATTATGATTTTGACGATCCACGTGTCAAGTATGACCTAGCGAGACCACGTACGACTTAATAGTCTGAATTTCGACGACCCGTATGTCCAATCTTACCTAGTTAGACTAAGTAGGTCTAATGAATCGTGATTTTGATGATACACGTGTCGAGTCTTACCTAATTAGACAAATTACGACTTAAGAATTATATTTAGAAAGATTCGGGCATCCAGTATTATTTATTTAGATTAAGTATAGTTTGAGAATTTAAATTTCAACGATTCAATTTTAATTTCAACGATTCATATATTTATTGTTAGCAACTTGGACTAAGGATGTTCCTTTGATGTTTTTTTTTTTTTTTTTGTTCACAAACTTGCAACGCAATAGATTCATCCAACACTTGAGATTGTGCCACCTGGTTAACATTTTTTTCTTTCTTTTTTAATTAAAATTAAATAAAGTTTAATCAACAATTAAAACACACCCGTGTTCTCCCTCTGTGGTTTAAGATGTCAAACAAAACCTTTTTTTGTCCTCCACTTTCTTTCCACCTTCTGTGAAAACACCCACAACCCACAACACCCACCTCCCCACCTCCATATTTTTCTCAAATACGTGAGTGGCCATGGTATATATTAACATCATGTTCCAATATTCAAACACATAACACTTAACATACCAACATTTGTCATATAAATCTCATCTTATCAGGAAGATTAACAAAGCAATCATAACTCCCTATTCATTTTACATATATCAACTCACACCATCATTTCAAACTAAGTCAGTTTATACATCATTAAAAAAAATGGCCATTAATAGTGGTATCAGACTATAGTAGTATGTGAATGTAACTATGCTAGTGTCTTACTCATGGCATTTTCATTTTTATTGTTTATCTTCCTTATAAGAAAAGGGATGTTGGAGTATATGATTGTAAGACAATTAGTAAGGAATGGAAAAATGATATACGTATTGATTTTATACCATTCAAAATTTAGATAACGTAAGTTAAAATAAATGGAATTTTTTATGAGTATATACTTGACTCTATGTAACATAAATGGAACTTTTTTGTCTTAAGTGAGTTTCAAAGGGATATATTATGCCAACTGGGTTGAACTTGTGGCAATATGTTATATGGCACTATGTGATGGAAGTCTAAGAATGTTAAAATATTCTAAAATGAGGAATTTCAAATTGAAATATTGTCGAAGTCTTTTTGAACAAGTCTTTTCGGTTCCTTCTTGTTTGATTTTCTTTTCTGTACCTCTTTCTAAGAATTGAGATTCATTTTTTAATTGTAGGTGTTAGGTGTAGTAGGATGAGAGAGAACTTTCTGACTGTATCATATGCGGCAGCTGACAATTTAATTTACTGGTTTTAGTTCTTTCTTATTTCATTTGTGCACCAATTAATACATATAGCTTCATGAACACCAGAGATTATTCTATTTACAGCTTTTTGCTTTTATTTTTTAAAAAATGCTCATCTTTTTTGGAAATTAAATGCCTTAATTGAAAAGGCAAAAGTAGATCTAAAGATTAGTGAAAAACCAACTACCACAGCTGCAGCTACACCTTTTAACTGATCTCCATACCCAAAATAACTTCTAACAAACTCTTCCACGGTCTCTCCAGTATCTATATGTTCTTTAACATCACCAAATTGTATAGTTACCAAGCCACATAGAGTCCAAGAGATAGGGCAAATCCAAAAAAAACCATCTCCACCATATTGGCATTCTCTGTTACTTATCAAACAATATGCTATTAGCCTTTTTGATTTAAGTAAGTTTCAGTTTGCACTTGCATGTTCTAATATGAAAAATGAAGCGAAAGGGACATTGTCACACTGATCCAATGCTAACACACAAAATTGAATGTGTATGTCGGGATAAAGGTTGATATCAGTAGTCCAACCATTTCTAATTTCAATTTATGATTGCTAATAATCAAACCAACCCTTGGAAAGAAAGACTTCAGGAACCTGTTAGAAACTAATTAAGAGTTATCATAGATACAACTAACTAAACATATAACTAAATCATCATGGTATCTCAAACCTGAAAAGGTTGTATCAACATCTTCAGTATAATCTCACCAAGCATAACTACTTAAAAGATCATGAACAAAATACTCTTTCAAACAAAATTCTAATAAGCATAATCTTAAATAGTACACATTCACACAACTTTGTGATTCTAACTAAAACTGATATCCATAATCACGACAGTCTAACTTTTAAGTATCTGATTATCACATAAAAGCATAATCTAACTATGGTCGCATAGGCTGATGGCTGATGGGAAACTCTGGATGTTGTTCAGAACGCTCTGGATGTTGTTGTTCGGAAAGCTCTAGATTAATATTGTTCTATCTTCAATCATGATCATTATGCAACTGCAAGAACCATATATAATTATAACTATATAATTATAACAATGATACCATTAAATAATAACATTAAATAAATTGCTTACAGAGTCATCACTGAATTCAATGTTGGGAAAATCTCCGTGTGACGATGTGTCGTGTTAGCATGATGTCGAGGATTGAACATGTTTGCTTATTATGCCCGAATTCTCTGCAAGTACAACATTGAGTCTGCTTCCTTTTTTTCTGACGTGTTGAAGATTCCCCAACACATCCTTTAGTTCTAGCTAGAGCAGGATCCTTCAATGTCTCATGGACAGTTTCACTTGAATTTGTGGCTCCACCATCATGTAAGCCCCTTTTTTCTTCCATCTTTCGGATATTAGCAGCAGCTTGTTTCATATGATTATTGAAATCATCACCATTCTCACTTACTAATTTGCTCAAACGCATATATTGAAACATAAGAGCACAATATCTTGACGACTTGTATGAATCCCAGTATTTTGGAAGATGCTTATTTGTGCTACATATTTCTTCCTTCGTGTTCTTTGTCCATCGATCAGCCACTAGAGTCTTTGGCAATTCTCCGACATCTAAAAAAATCAATAGTGCAATAATATGCTCACATGGGAGGCCAAATGATTCCATCTTCTTCCAAGAACATTTAGACACGTCATCATTATGATAGAATGATACGTTCCCCTCCCTTTATGATGCTTGATACTTGCAAATTGTGTATATAAAGCATGTATAAGTTTGATTGCATGTTGCCACTACCATCTCTGCGGACCGTGCAAGAATATCACGAAACATAAAGAATATTTCTCTTGTAAATAACTTCCCAGCGCAACGCTCCATGCTCTAAAATCTTGTTTGTAGCACAGGATTGCCTTAATTTGATGCAAAGTCAGCTTCGACCTCCTTATAGCGCATGTAATTAAGGCACCGATGAAAATGTAATTAAAATTCAGTTAAATTATATCGTGAGTGAAGAAACTTCCCCATTTCTGAATGTAACCCTTCACACCGGGAGGTAGTTCTGAACCTAGCAAAAAACTCTCCGCGTATATGAGTTGTAGCCCACATCTTTCTCTTTGCATATAGTTCAGTTACCCACTTGTTGTCATGAAACCCAAATGTGTCAATCATGTCATCCCACTTGCGCCGAAACTCGCATAGGTCATAGTCACCCAACATGCATTTCCTAAACTGACTAATAAATTCAGGAACTCCAATGTTAGACATTGTATTGCGAATTAGATGCCAAGCACACAACCTATGATAAGCATTTGGAAACACCCTTTGTATTGCTTTCTTCATTGCAAGATCGCCATCAGTAATGACAGATATAGGCGACTTACCTGACATTGCTTCTAAAATTTGTTCAAGAACCCACACATATGTTTCTTCTTTTTCATTTGCAACAATAGCACCACCAAATATAATATTATGATTATGGTTATTAACTCTAGAAAATATCACTAAGGGGCAATGGTATTTGTTCGTCCCGTATGTTGCATCAAATGCCAACACATCACCAAAAACTTTGAAATCTTGTTGGCTTATACCATCGCACCAAAAAAGATGTTCAAGCTTACCTTCTCCATCAACAGTGTGGCGATAAAACATCATCGGATCATCTGATGCCAGCCCACGAAGATAGTGTAAAGCATTTTTACCATCACATCGTTGCAAAAGGTGTTGCTTTCCTATTTGATTATATATATCCTTCCTACGAAACCCTATTTTTTTCATACCCTCCTGATTGGTTAGCAAAAGAACCATAGAATTGAGACGGCCTTATACCAACCTTCAACATGTCATTCATCTGCATTATATCTTACTCTTTCATTTTTCGATGTGAAGCAAGCATTCCATGATACTCTTCATCTAAAATCTCATGATTGTGTTGATCATTAAAAACTGTTATCCACCAACATTGTAAGGCCATGTCTATATGCACTCGAAATTTTGCTTCACATCCACACCGAGTCTCAGGTTTACACTCACGCTTACGATTTTCTATCGTTAAACCTCTATCCTCCCTAAACCCCTGTCTGTGACAAACAAAT
Organism: Lathyrus sativus; assembly: GCA_963859935.3. Classification (NCBI taxonomy): domain Eukaryota; kingdom Viridiplantae; phylum Streptophyta; class Magnoliopsida; order Fabales; family Fabaceae; genus Lathyrus; species Lathyrus sativus. The sequence continues at coordinate 14,089,495 of OZ012740.1, forward strand.
GTCCACTGTAATATTTCTCCTTTCTTGCTTCGAAGGATCTTACTCTTGCGAACTGCAAACCCGTTCATTTTAGCATACTGGTTGTAAAACTCATAAGCCATGTTGACTTGGAAATTGAAATTTCCCTATCTCATGGGGACTTAATCTTTTCAGGTCCATGCCAAGAATATCCTCCATGCTATCAATATTTATAATTTTTTCAATAGATTCTTCATCCTCAACACTAATGTCATCAACAACAGTGGTCTCACATGTTGCTTCATCAACTACTCCAGTTGACAAGTCTTCTAGTCTCTATCACAATAAACAACATAGTTTTAACATAACTGCCAAAGGACAATAATACTAGTATTTAAAATTTTCTCATTTTACCTCCATACCGCCTACAACTATTCGACTAATAGTACCGATGCTCTTTCTCTATTTCCTACATGAATTATGTAACCAACTATGGGATTAATATATTTTAGACTACATATAACAAACTCATATAATCTAATTGAAAAAATAATTTTTAATGAAATCATTTACAGTTAAAGGAATCAATAATTTCTAACATCTCCAACATGCATAAAATAATAGGCAAGGAAGAGAAGCATAACATCTCCAACGTCTAGTCGTTACTACAGTGAAATATGCAAGGATGGTTCTTTTTATATTCTTATAAGAAGAATCAATTCTTAATAAAAAAATCTCCACATTTAACAACACATGTGGATAACTTGAATAAGAATCAATTCTTAATAACATTCAAAAATCCAAACCACCAACAAGTTAAAACTCAGAATTTCCCAAATTTAAATGAAAACAAAAACCAGATTAAAAGTGGTAATCAATGAACAAGTAGAAAAACAGTGTGTACTACCTAGCAGCTAGCAGTGGCCGGTGAGAAACGAAAATGTGCGGAGAGGATTTGCTTCCTAATCTCTCCTTAAATTTTCAATCTCAGAGTGAGAGATTCCGATATTGCAAATTGAAAATTGCAAAATGTCATAACAATACCAGTGAAATTCAACACAATCAAAATCAAATATCAACATTAAAAATATAAAAACATTGTCATTATTACGATCCACGGATACAAAAAAACGCATTCAATTCACATGAATTTGAACTGAAAAGAGAGTCAACGATCAAAATTAAAAGAGAATAATAATAATTATTATAGAACTAGAAACTTCACCGGAAAATTTTCTTGGTTTTGATTTGAATGAATCTCAGCCTTAGACCTCGCCGGCCAACCTCTTGTCAAGTCGGCGGTCCAATTAGTATGTAATTGAAACCTTATTTTTGGTAGAAAACTTTACAGAGAGAAATTTGTAAAACTTTGTAAACAAATTGTTACGGAAAAAAACTTCTTACAAAAAGTAAGAATATTGTAATATTTGTGTAAAAGAAATTAGTTGTAATTGATTTTATATGTTCTCATCTTAATTATATTAAATCTAAACCATCAATTTAATCTATTGGTTATTGTTTGAAGTTTCACTGGTGAGGGACTTAATTGAACTCTCACCCTAGACTTAACCATAAAAAAAAATTTTAAATTTTCATAAAAAATAAAAGACTAGATACCAATTTTTATCCCTTAATTATATCTTTAGGTTTAAATTGGTCTCTTAATTATTTTTTGTGTCACATTGATTCTTTAACTCTTTAAAACGTGTTATATTGGTCATTAAGGGAACAAAAAGGATATTTTGCCAAAATAAATTTATCTTCAATAATATGGAGTCCGATTTTAATATCATGTTACTATCTTCAATAACCACAGTCAAATAAAAAATAAGAAAAAACGTTTAAATTCCTATCCAACGAAAAACCACACTGTTGTCATTAGGGGTGAAAATAGGTCAGATTAACTAACAGAGACCTACGGCCTAGTCTACATAGATTTGATCGGAACAGACTTTTTTATAAGCCTATTTAATTAAAGAGGTTAGACTATAGGCCGTAAGAAAAGTCTTTTAAACCTATCAGACCAACCTATTTATAAAAAATTCAATAAATTTATTATTATTATATTGTATTTTGTACCTTGAATTAAAATACAAAAATAAAGCTTAGTTATTTTGAATAACTTATCAAAATAAGTCAGAAAAAAATTATAAACAATGTTATAAGTTTTTTTTTTTCATAAGTTCTCTCCAACAATTAGTATCACCAAATTTATGCTAATAGATAAACTTGAATGAGACAACAAAAAATAAACATTTAATCTCAATGATCTTTTAATTTATTAATCTATTTAACATTAGTTGAATTTTTTATTTACAAACATTCAAATGAAATAAACTTTTAAATAGACTAGTAAACCAATCAGACCTTCGAAAAGACCAAACTTAGGCCTAAAATAAGTCTATGATAGACTACAGGTCAAACTTAGACTTCAGACTCAGGCTTTACAAAACCTAACTCGGTCCAACCTATTTCTGCTGTCACAATGAAAACTCACGAACCATTACATTGAACACAATGTCATAATCAAAATCAAAGATAATCTCTTTACCACATTATATGATCACCCATAATGAAAAGTGCAGGTGTGTGAGTAATTCTTCCTTTATTGAATTGTTGTTATTTTCTATTCAATCGAAGTATTTACATAACAGTGATAATACAAAGGAATACCAAGATCCAATGCCTTATCTTTTTCATCAAATGCATCAATAAAGAAATTCAAAAGGGAAGTTAGTTATACATAAATTGTACACATTGTAACAAAAATTGTGAGTTCATAGACATGAAGTGGGCAAATACATAAATCGTATACACATTTACATTTGCCTAGAATCCATCTTCATCCTCATTCATCAAACACAAAATGCAACCCATGTCATGTTAAGCATACATAATTTTTTATCAACCTTACTCGTTTCATTCTTACAAGAATCTTTCCAACTTCATAACACAACTTTTTAACACACATTAGGTCGATTACTTTGCATATGTAAAAAGATGGAGTGATAGCTTTTCTGTCTTGTTAAAATGTTTAAATTTTGATGAAGTGCACTTTGTGGATAGGGAAGGGTATCCTGGCCATATAGAACTGTGTAACAAAACCCTTACAAACACAAATTTATATTAAACTAAATTCAGAAAAAATCAAAGATGGAGCAAACTGACATTTATATTCTAATCTGCAATTTTTACATCTAACAAGGATAGATGCATCAAAGAGATGCAACGCATATCATCATCAATAGGAACAATGAAAAATTCTAACAGTAATCTAACTTGAGCTATTCTAATGATTTCTATGATTCAAAAGGACAAACCTTGAAAAGAACTCCGGCCAATTTTAAAGCACATTGAAATCAAATTCATGAAACAACTGCTTCTGCTATATAGGTTGGGGGATATATGCTATGCCACCCTCCAAATTGTCCATTCTAAAAATCAGGACAATTGGAACGAAAAAGAATTGTTTCAGCAACTCTTAATCATATTTGCGATGTTCATGCCAATCTCTTTCTTGGCTTGTTCGCACACAGGGAGATCTCCAATGTACATGTCAAAGAATGCCCCTACAAGTTTTACAAAATTGATGCTGTTCAGTTTGATGTTCTAGGAGTCTACAAGAGAAATAGAGGAATTCAAATTAGTGCAATACATAAGTTTGAGTATGACTTACGACACAAATCTTTGCTGTGGACACTTCCAACATAACTGCCACCAACTGTACAGTTAAAATTAAGACTTTCAGGTATGAACACTTTCACAATAATAAGTTACAGAAAGATAAGCAAGCAGTATAGACATAGTTTCAAACGTCAATTTAAATGCTAGCTAAGAATTGCTCACTTTCAGTAATCAGACGTCCATCAACTGTCCGTTTAAACTCAATTACTGTTCCCTGCAACATTGCAGTACAACTAATGTAACTATATGTCATGAGTATTTATTTAGTATGATTACAAGAAACATATTTGTTGATAACTTACCAAAGGTATTGGGATATTCTCTGTAAAGTATGAACCAAATGTACAAAGGCAATCAAAGTCTGCGGATGGATTTGTCTAACCAAAAGTGGGGTTTGTGAAAAGTTTGAAGTTAGAACTAATTCAGTGTGCATTAAAAATTAATTTTCCAAGAGGAAAAGTACCTTAACTAGTCGAGCTCTAAGTGATTTCTCAAAAGCACTGCAATGAAATGAAGAGAGAAAATATATCAGTTTCCTGCAGGCAATTTTAATTTTATAAAATCAAATATATCAGTTTCCTACAGGCAATTTTAATTTTATAAAATCGAACATATATGCCAAACATATCTATGCCGAGGCTGGAAATCAAATGTATATGCCAAACATCTCTATGCCAAGGCTGGAAATCAAATGTATATGCCAACCATCTCTATACCAAGGTTGCAGCATGGCATTATAAAAGCAGGTGACTGAGTACTGGGTGGATGAGGGCCTTGCTTCTACTAGGCTCAAAAAGTGGAAGGTGTATGTCGGTAAGAAGAAAAAAAATGAGAAAGACAAGAATGTGGAGCAGTCAAATACTAGTAGTTAGTAGGGCAGAACATGGTTAGAAAGAAAAATTCCTCTCTTATCAGTGGTTGTTCTGGTGTTTGAAAACTAAGTACTAGCCTACTCTTAATTTCCATGCCTTTGCAGTTTACAACAAGGAAAGGGTATAATATAAATATAAAATCAATGAAACATTTACTTACTTTTTCACACTGTTAATTCTCATCCCTTTGCAATTTACGACAAGCCTAACAGTCATACTGATATCTTCCCTGCATAAATAAAAACCCCAAAAGTTCCATCAAAATTAATATTTAATACCATAACCACAAGTTCACAAATCTCACTACACATTATTTAGCCAAAAATCCTGCTTGGGGAGATTTAATCATTGATTCAACCCATTCTTTTATCACCTAGGAATTTTCATAGAAATCCACAAAGTTTTCTGGCGTATTTTTTTTTAATATTACATATAATCGAGTACCATCACCAAGAAAGAGCACTTGCATTCAATAATAATTTAGACACAATACATAAAAAAAAGTTAGCACAAGATGTTTGAAACCTGAGAAGATCCTGGTAGAAATCATTATGGTCATTTAATTCATCGGAAGAAATTGATGCATATTTTGGGCCCAACTTCTCACAAAGGGAGTTCGGGTGAACATCTGTTAAATAACAACCAAGAGTGATTCAATGAAAAGAGGAACTGTTGCTAACAATACCACAAACAATAATCCATAATGTTTCTTTCTCTCTTCAAAATAAATGGGAAAGTTCAAGTTTAAAAACTTACAAAATCCAAAAGCATAGATCTTCAGTGACTTAATCTTAACAATTGTCATGGTTCTAGATCCCGTTCCAACAAGTACCTGATGCAAATTTAAAAGATGAAATTGTGTGAAAACGAAGGCAAATATGGAAATTTCAAACATGTGAGGCAGAGGAATAAAGTCAAATAAGATATGAATACTAATAGTATAAATTACCAAATAACCACATATTATGCCAGAAACTGAGAAGTAAAGTTACATTTCTCTTCCCACCTATTAAGTATTAACTATACTGTTAGTCATTTTTCAGTAGCTTTTAGTACTAATGGTTGAGTTTGGTTAAACTGGTAATTGGTAATTAGTTAGCTGGTGACAGACAAGTTACATGATTATTTATTACCTCTTAGCTAATATAAAAATCATTCTGAGACTCAGTAAATTTCAATTCCTTCTCAAATCATTGTTCACTCAATTTCTACCCACAGCAATACCATTTTTTCTGATATAACTGTATCTTATCCCTTTCCTTCTTTAAGTATCTTTTTCTTTTCTAGATTTTCAATGCTTCTTTTCTAAGAAAATCAATTCAATACCTTCATTTTCCTCATCTCTTGCTTCAATGTTTCCACTCCAAAATACCAGCTAAGCAAATTTTTAATCAACTATATATTTAACAAAAAATAACCACAAGGCAGCAAAAATCTAGCAAGAGTATATAACTAACCCTCAAAAGTCAAAACTAGTGTGTGGTCGATCGAGAAATACATGATTCAACAGCGAAAAGGGATTGAAGAGCCAACAAAGAAGAATAGTAAAACAGATATTAACCTCTGAGTCAGAGCGGGAATTCTGCTCTCCGGCTGATAAATTATCCAGAACCACAGGAAATTCAATGCCTGTTTTAGGTTCCACGGTAGAGTTGGCAAGGTTCAACTCAGAAATTGACAGGCGAGGACATCCTTGGCGCTCAACATCCTTAGGCAGTTGATCCATGCTTCCATGCATTTGCATATCAGGATCCTGCATTGGCCCAGACAGTAGATTTGATGACCTAGAAGCAAAATTAAAACATAATAAGAAAAAAGAAAAACCTGTCAAAAACATAAACTGACGATTTCTTTGACAACTTATACTATCATGAAAACATAAATAGAGGTAGCATTAAGTACAAACATGCATCACGTTTCACCATCATATCATCACATCATAACATTGTTTCAAAAATCAAATCATAATATTAATTCAAGTGACATACAAGTTTTGAATTGGCGGCACCAAAGCTGCAGCAAGCGACAAAACAGGGTATGATTGAATCCTTTTAGCTTCTCTCCAAAACAACCTAACCACAGAACTCGAAATCTTTCCCAAACTCACACGTTCAGAAGATTTCCTCTTTGATTTAAAACCAAAAGGAAACCCAAACCCAACCACATTATTGCCAATCACAGGCTTAACCTTCATATTCATATTCACATTACCGGAACCACCTCCAAATCGAAGAGAACCACCGCACACACTCGATCCACCACCGGAAGCCCAAAACAACACCGCGCCGGCGATTTTCGATACGCGGCCAAAGGTCTCTTCGATTGCCGAAGCTCCTGGAACGTAGAATGTTCTAGAGTTTTGTATAAAGGATTGCAGGAAATGAGAGTGTAGAAAATTGTTGATGAATGGTTCTAACGGGAATAAGTCTGGATCTGAATCCATCCATGGTAACCAATCGTTCTTCATTTGTGACTTTTTCTTCTAATTCGTAAGGGTTGATTCGATTGGGGGAGAGTGTGAAATGGTGGAGAAAGGGAATGGAAAGAACAAAAGGAAATGAAAGGGAAAGGGCGAGGAAAGGGAATATTCGTTGGGCGTGATTTATGGAAGGGAAAAGCGCGGTGGAATCAAAAGCGATTTTATATAAATGCGAAAATGAAATGAAAAAGCACGTTTGGTAATTACTTCTCAAGGAGGAGTTCAATTCAATGATCACAACCGGCCACAATAAAATAAATAGTGGCGTATAGTTTCATACACTGTACTTTGTTGGAGAGACGTACAAGGTTGGGTACAATGGACTATTAATAATACGTACACATTGACATCGTATCTCCAAAATTTAGAGAATGGGAGATATACTCTCCACTAGGAGTTTGCAGAAATCAACCCAACTCAAAAGTTCGTCCTACTCTAATAGTTTCGGGTTAGTCTTTTTTCTGTCTCATGTAAAAAATGGAAAAACATGATTGTCCAAAAATGAACGTGGTATCATGTGAGACGGATTCGGATTGACCCTCGGGTTACCCAACTCGTCCAAATATTATAAATACACATGTGGTAATATTTATTTATTTAATTTATTGGTATATTTAGATTATTTCAAATTTAATGTATCCACTAAATAAATACTAATTACACATCTTCCTACTTTCCAACTTTCACACTTTTATAGTTCTCTTACATCATATTTTTTATTTTACATCTTCTTACTATGTTTTAGAGAAAATAAAAAAGTGATGACATATATAGAATTACATCATCTTTTTTATTTTTAAAAATTGACTTTAGATGTATTCATTGTTTTTCATTCATGCTAATGATTTTATTCATATTTCTTATTTAAATGAATTTTTTAAAATACTATAATAAATTTTTTAAGTCACTAAAATTTTTTTCTCCATATATTTCGGGTCAACCCGATATCGTCTTACATTAATCCGTTCTAAACTAACTTATATATTATCAGGTTTTTTACGGATTTAAGTATGGCTTAAGGTCATTAAAATAGCCCGATCAAAATTTAGCACAGGGTTAGGATTAGTCATAACTCATCCCGGTCCGTCCCTTGCTCACCCCTACTTTCCACTTTCTATAATAAGCAATTCAACTGATTTTTTATGCAAATTATAAATAAATAAATGAAATAGAAATAATAATATTTTTACTAAAATACTCTTATCATATATTAGAAATGATGAAAGTAATATTAATTAGAGAATAAAATTGAAAAAGATGCATTGCAAATTAAAATAAATCATTCATTTTAAGATACTATTTTATTTTAAATTTATCACTCATTATATAACAAAGAAAATATTATTTAAATAGTTTATCCGATGTATTTGAACAAGATAATCATTTTTGAAAAAAATACTCTTCCCTGTGGTACTTATAAGAAACATGGTAAGCATATAACACTACATTTAAAAGTCTCCAAACATAAAAATATTTCATAAATAATAGAGTGAGCTCTCCATGGAAATTCTCATTGTATTCTTGAGTTAAATGATATAGATCAACATTTATAAATATATGCATAATATTCTATACAAAAGACAAACACTTAATATAGAAGCATGACTCTAAATTCTAATATTCCCCCACGATAGCAAGGGGCTTGTAAGAAGTGACTTTGAACTTGGACATGAGATCTTAAAATGCAAATTTGCCAAAGATTTCGGTTACTTCTTTGAGATGATTCTTTCTTATATGAAAGGACTACCAGACTCAAAGTATTTAGTGCGGGCATGAAAAATTGAATTATTGGATAACAAAATTGTACTTAAGTTATCACATAGCAATGCAAGATGATAAAGAGAAATACATAGGTCGGTAAATGAAAAATTTAGTCACATTAGCTCATAGGTTGTGCGAGCTAAGATACGATACTTTGTCTCTACACTAGACCATGCAATAAAGGGTTGCTTTTTAGAACTTTATGACATAAATTTGGGTCCAAACTATACGTATGAGCCATAAGTGGATCGTATACTATTATCTGGGTCTTTAACCCAGTCAGAGTTATTGTAAGCTCTTAAAGAAAATTTATGAGTTGAGGTAGAAGAAGATAAAGTAAGCCATGAGAGAAAGTGCCACTAAGGTACCTTAATATTCTTTTTACAACAGACCGATGAGAATTAAGAGAAGAGGACATGAACTAGCATGCTTTATTCACATTAAAAACTATTGCACTTGTCAACAAATATAAGGTGTGTGTGCCCTCTACAAAGACAGTGAGATTTAGAGGTCTTTGTAGGTGTATTACAATTTGAATAGCAAGGGCTTGCTCACGGCGGAGAGAAGTTTTGTATGGTGATTTTTGAGGTTGTTTAAGGGAACAACTCATGTGATGTGAAAGGCCCTGTAAGTAGTCGACGTTATTGGGTTGCAAGCGGGCGATTAAGTTGACGGTGTGTTAATGCTACTAGGGGCATAGTGCTATTTGAGTAATAGTAAGTGTGTATGGCTTGAGAATCCTCCTTCATTCCCTTGACGGTACAATATTCATATGAGTCCTAATTACATATGGTTTTTACCTCTTGTACATGGTCTTAATCATTCACTGGCCGCTTATTAGGGGAGGTTATTGATAACTTATATGTGTGTGTGTACACACACACGCGCGCGCGCGCGCGCACACACACACACACACACACACACACACACACACACACACACACATATATATATATATTCAAAAGCATTGTTTTATCTCCTCTTCCTTTTTCAAAACTTTCTACTTCAGACTTCATCTTCATAAACATACCATGGTGAGGAAAAGTTCATTCATTCATGTGTGAGACATAGCCTTTTTGCATTCTAGTGTCGATATGAACGAAAAGTTTCGCCACGGTCTCAGTTTTTCTAGCACACACGAGAGGAAGATGTGCTTATGGAGCTAATAGAGTAGTTAGCAGTTAGCATTCTGTTAGTTTGTTAGAGCAGTTAGCATTATGTTACTTTATCTCTCTATAAATAGAGAGTCCCTTGTATTATTCTATCAATGAAATACAGTATGAGATTTCAATCTATTCATTCTCTCTTCGCTTTATCAAACTCTATCATGGTATCAGAGCTTAATTTTTTTCCATCCATGGATTCTTTGTTTCCGTCTTTGCAAGTGAAGCTCTCTCACTTGATCTCTGTGAAGCTTGATGATAAAAACTTCAAGCAATGGAAGCAACAGATCAACGGCGTGGTTCATGGTCATCGCTTGCAGCGACTTGTTACAGTTCTGGTGGTTCCACAGCGGTCACCATTTGATTCTGATTCAGCATCTCACAGTGCGAATTCAGCGTACCTGGAATGGGAACAACAGGACGCACTCATATGTACCTGGCTGCTATCCACCATCTCCGATTCGCTTCTTTCGAAGCTTGTGGATTGCATGCATTCTTGGCAAGTTTGGACGGAGGTTCATCGGTACTTCAACACTCTTATCTCTACCAAAGCGCGTCAGTTGCGCTCGGATCTTCGTCGTCTCACAAAAGGAGCACTCACGATCAACAAACTCATGGTTCGTGTGCGTGAAATTAGTGAATCGTTGACGTCGATTGGGGGTCCTGTTCCTCTTTGTAACCTAATCGAGATCGTTCTTGATTCTCTTCCTGAAGAGTACGATTCTATTGTTGCGGCTATTAACAGTAAAGAAGAGGTCAGTTCGTTAGAAGAATTGGAGTCGTCTTTGCTTGCACATGAGTCGCGACTGGAAAAGCATCGCAAAGCTGTGATTATGGAGCCTGTGACGACGAATCTCACTCAGGCAGCGTCATCGTTTGCGTCAGTTCCCGTTGATCAAACCATCACTGATGCGTTTCCTCAAGGAACGAGTCATGTTACTGCGCATGCTGAGCACCATGGTTATAGCTCACGTGGAGGTCATTTCAGTCGTGGAGGTGGCCGTTATGGTCGCGGTGGAGGACGCTTTGGCAAAACGCAGTGTCAGATCTGTCATAAATCTAGACATGATGCCTATGTCTGTTATTATCGTTACTCTAACGCTAGTGGAGCTGCGTACACATCTCAGAGGGCTCCGTTCAATCCTTTTCTCATGCCACCTCGCTCCACGTATCCATCTCAGTTTGGCTATCCTGCTCCCAAAGGTGCACCTTCTAGACCTTCAGCACCTCAAACCTTCTATGGAGGTACTGAAGCTAATTTCAGTAATCAATGGTGGTATTCGGATTCAGGTGCGTCTCATCATGTTACTCCTGGGGCCTCTAATTTGACTGATTCTGTTTCATTATCTGGCACTGAGCAAGTTTTCATGGGAAATGGCCAAGGTTTGTCAATCAATTATGTTGGTTCCATGTCCTTTCCCTTACTAAACAATCATACCCTATCCCTTACTCTTAGCAATCTTTTACTTGTTCCTCATATTACTAAAAACTTGATGAGTGTGAGCAAGTTTGTTCAGGATAACAATGTTTTCTTTGAATTTCACCCAAAATTCTGTGTTGTAAAATCTCAGGCTTCATCTGAAGTATTACTGTGTGGGTCAGTTGGAAGTGATGGCCTCTACAAATTTCCAAATCCTGCCACTCAACTGTCAAAGTTCTCTTCAAGTTCAATTTCCAGTTCTGCTTAATCTGTCTCTACGCCTAAGTGTAGTGCTAGCTGTAATGTCTCATGTTCTTCTGTAGCACCCACTAATCATGTTTCCAACTGTTTGTCAAATTGTATCTCTCAATGTATTACTCCTTGTAATTTTGATCAATACAATAATAATACTATGAGCAGTTTTTCCAATTCTCCTTCCCTTAATTCTACTACATACATCACTGAGTTAACTTCTTCTCATTCTAATAGTTCATCATCTATAGCCAATGATAAATATGTTTTATGACACACTAGGTTAAGGCACCATAATCACCATGCTCTTGTACAGGTTTTTAAACTATGTAATCTCCCTATTCTTCCTAAACCATCTACCGAGTTGTGTCATGCTTGCTGTCTAGGAAAATCACATAGGTTACCTTCTACCTTATCTACCACTGTGTATATTCATCCTTTTGAGCTTGTTGTTTGTGATCTTTGGGGTCCTGTCCCTATAAAGTCTACAGGAGGATACACATATTTTTTAACCTGTGTAGATGCCTTTTCTAGGTTTGTTTGGGTCTTCCCTCTAAGACTCAAGTCTGATACTTTAACTCAGTTCATTCAGTTTAAGAAAATGGTGGAACTGCAGTTTAATTGTCTCATCAAATGTGTTCAAAGTGATGGGGTGGAGAATTCAAGCCCTTTACCAAGTATCTTACATAATTGGGTATTGTTCATAGGTTTACTTGTCCTCACACACATCATCAAAATGGTCTAGTTGAACGCAAACATAGGCACATTGTTGAAACTGACCTAACTCTTCTTGCTCAATCTACCCTTCCTTTGAAATTTTGGGATCATGCCTTTGTCACAGCAGCCTACTTGATTAGCAGACTTCCCAGTCCCACACTTGATAATTGTTCATCGTATTCTAAACTTCTTAATATGCCTCCTGATTATTCTACTCTTAAAGTTTTTGGTTGCGCTTGTTATCCCTTTCTTCGTCCCTACAATTCACACAAGTTAGCTTATAGGTCCAAAGAATGTATCTTCCTTGAATACTCTACAACTCATAAGGGGTACAAGTGCCTTGTTGCAGATGGACATATTTACATCTCTAAAGACGTTGTGTTCCATGAATCTCACTTCCCTTATTCAACTTTGTTTCCTGCTCAACCCTCCAATCCTGGCCCTTCCCTTTCATCTCCCATTGCTTCCTCTTGGTCTGCCCCTTCTTTATCTCTTTCCCCTGCATCCAGTCCAGTGGACACTCCTTCCTCCTCTACTAATCCCAGTTTCAGTCAGGCAGCCAATCATGTTTCAAGTGATGCTGACATGTCTTCTCATTCTGTAGCGTCTCCTAATTCTTCCCCTGCTGTTACTCCCAGTTCTGGTTCTGCTCCTATTTTATATGAGCAGTCTGCCCATGACCAACCTGTTACTCCATCCTCAACTTCTCAATCTGCTACTCCAGCCTCAACTTCACCTCCATGTTCTTCTGCCCTAATTCCATCTGATATTGCTGAAGCTAGCACCATTTCTCATTCTTCCTCTCAAACAATTTCTCCTAGCCCTCCTCATCAAAATCAGCCTTTTGCTAATCCTCACAATGTGCATTCCATGCAAACTAGAGTCAAAAGAGGTATCATTAAACCTAAACTTCATCCCACACTTCTCTTGACCCATATGGAACCAACATCGGTTGATCAAGCCTTGGCTGCTCCCCATTGGCATTAGGCAATGAAAGATGAATATCAGGCATTGATGAGAAATCAGACCTGGACATTGGTGAAAGAATCTGATTCTAGAAAGCCTATAGGCTGTAAGTGGGTTTTCAGGACCAAAGAAAATCCTGATGGATCCATAAATAAATACAAGGCCAAGTTAGTTGCAAAAGGGTTCCATCAAAGGGCTGGAAGTGATTTTCAGGAGACATTCTCCCCAGTTATAAAGTCTGTCACAGTCAGAGTTGTGCTAAACATTGTTGTCACAAATAAATGGGTAATTCAACAAATTGATGTGAATAATGCCTTTCTAAATGGTACTCTTGAGGAGGAGGTCTTTATGCAACAACCTCTTGGTTTTGAATCAACTGATAAATCTCTTGTTTGCAAGTTAAACAAAGCCATTTATGGCTCAAAACAGGCTCCTAGGGCCTGGTTTGACAAACTCAGGAGTGCTCTAATTCAGCATGGGTTTCAAGCTAGTAGATGTGATCCTAGCCTGTTTCTGCTGAATCAAGGAAAACTTCAGATCATGATTCTTGTGTATGTTGATGATATCATTATCACAGGGAATTCTGCCTCATTCATTAACTCCTTGATCAAGCAACTTAATGACAAGTTTTCACTCAAACAGTTGGGACAACTGGATTATTTTCTGGGTATTGAAGTGTCTCATTTGCCTAATGGATCATTGTTGTTATCTCAAACCAAATATCTTACTGATCTGCTCTCAAAGGTGAATATGCTAAATGCCAATGGTATGCCCACTCCAATGGTGTCTAGCAGCAAATTATCAAAGGTTGGGTCTGACACTGTTGATGATCCGACTCAATTTAGATCAGTTGTCAGTGCCTTGCAGTATGCCACACTGACCAGGCCTGAAATATCATTCTCTGTTAATAAAGTGTGTCAGTTTTTGTCCAATCCTTTAGAAGAACATTGGAAGGCAGTCAAGCGAATATTATGGTATTTGAGTGGCACTCTTCAGCATGGTTTGCTTCTGCAACCTGCTGCTAGTCAACAACCTATGCAGTTGCTAGGTTTTTGTGATGCTGACTAGGCCACAGACCCAGATGATAGAAGGTCAACTTCAGGGGCATGTGTTTTTCTTATTCCAAATGTTGTCTCATGGTGGTCCAAGAAGCAGCAACTTGTAGCAAGATCAAGTGCTGAGGCAGAGTACCGAAGTATGGCTCAGTTAGCTGCTGAATTAATATGGATACAGTCCTTACTTAAGGAACTCCACTGTTCTTTCCAAGTGCCTAAAATCCTATGTGACAACTTAAGCACTGTTACTCTTACCCACAATCCTGTTCTCCACAATAGAACTAAACATATGGAGCTTGACATCTTCTTTGTGCGTGAAAAAGTCCTCAGCAAAAGTTTGTCTGTGGTTCATGTCCCAGCTCAAGACCAGTGGGCAGACATTCTAACAAAACCTCTTTCTGCTGTAAAATTTGTTCCTCTCAGAGCAAAACTGAAGGTGTTCAACAAGACTGACTTGTTCAAATCACCATCAGCTTCTACGGGGGACTAATAGAGTAGTTAGCATTCTGTTAGTTTGTTAGAGCAGTTAGCATTCTGTTAGTTTCTCTCTCTATAAATAGAGAGTCCCTTGTATTATTCTACCAATGAAATACAATATGAGATTTCAATCTATTCATTCTCTCTTCGCTTTATCAAACTCTATCACATTGCTCTAAGGATGAGAGGGCAGACATGGACACTTATGGTGATCCATGTGCTCTTTACTTCCACCTTCACCTCCCTATTATACATGATTTTGGGGTTTTGGTTCCTTTTTCTTCTTTTGAAACGGAGTTCTTAACCATCGTCAATGTGGCTCCTGAAGGAAAATTGCGATCTAAACGCAGCGGAAAACAAAAATTTTCCTTTAGTGATCCTCACGAATGAGCATGGTCAGTGATAGAATCGTTACCTCTTTGTGGCGATTCAGATCTTTGATGCAGCGATCACAAGCGTTGATGAAGTGCAACGCCTCTACTCAGTCCACACGAACAGCTTCCGGTCACAGTGCTAGCTGCTTACGAACGGAATTATTTGAGTGAGAAAAGAGAATCAAAAACGAAATTGCATCAAGTGAAACTTCATCACAAGGGTTCCTTTTATAGACTCTCTTGTGGGCTGCGGGCTAAAACCCTAATTCACATGATCCATAATAATATTATATATTATTATAATAACTATTATTATAATAAATATATTTATTTTATTATTATTTTATAACCATTATAAAATAACAATAATTATTATTATATTATCCGAATTTCTATTTTTCACTTAAGTGCACCGTACCTTACGGTGTTCCTTTTTGATTTCTCTATCTCTCATCAAACTGTCCTTATGTGTGTGACCCTGTAGGATTTCGTAACGTTGGTAATTATATTAAATTATATATTTAACATAATAAACAGTAAGCGGTATCTAGCAACACATCACTGCCACCCAAGTCACGAAAATGTCATGTGATCTGACAAAACCTTTTTCGTGATAATATATGTTTGTACAATTACCCTTTTGCCCCTATGTCTATATTGAACACAAGGCATACACTGTGTCATCCTTGTCCAGTTCAATATTGGGCCCTTAGACATTTCTCCTGTTATGCAGGATTGGCAAATTCCATCTAGGACACTCATGTCCCTCAGCATGCTTCGTGGAGTGCCCATCAACTGTCTTTATGATCATCCAGTTACGGATAATGTTTGATCAGCAATAAAGCACCCGACTCTACATCTAGGGTCCATAGTGGTTTCAGGTCGAAGGGTGGTAATACACCATTATCACCATGAGAATAACTTATGACACTTTGCATAACATACTATGTAGTATTCTCATAGCGGGTCAATCCGGTATAAATATTACTCCTAATATTTATACCTATGTCAAGACTTGATAACTCTTTATCCATGATCCATGAGATGTGATCATCAGTCTATCTTCATAATAGTCTCAATGCTTTTAATGTTATCCCACTTTGCAATAAAGCTTGACTACGGATATTTTAAGAATAATGTCTTTATGTTTAATGGGATCTCATGATTAAGTCACACTTAACATTTCATTAAACAGACTAACTATTCTAGGGACTTTATTATTCTGAAAGACAAACATAATAAAGAAATGCCTTTTATTATTAAACGAATAATCTGATACAAGTACCAAAAAGTATTGGCCTCTAGGGCTTACACCAACAATCTCCCACTAGCACTAGAGCCAATTAGGCATACCCCTAATACCCATAGATCTAGTATGACCATCATGCTTCTGTTGCGCAAGAGGCTTTGTTAATGGGTCAGCGATATTGTCAAGTGTAGGTACTCTGCATATCTTCACATCTCCCCGATCGATTATCTCTCGAATGAGGTGATAACGCCTAAGTATGTGTTTGGATCGTTGGTGAGATCTAGGCTCCTTAGCTTGTGCGATAGCACCATTGTTATCACAATATAAACCAATGGGATCCACAATGCTAGGGACTATGCCAAGTTCACTAATGAACTTCTTGATCCAAACAGCTTCCTTTGCTGCATTTGAGGCAGCAATATACTCGGCCTCAGTTGTAGAATCAGCAACTGTTTCTTGCTTTGAACTTTTCCAGCTCACAGCGCCACCATTGAGACAGAACACATAACCAGATTGTGATCTAAAATCATCCTTATCTGTCTGGAAGCTAGCATCAGTGTAACCAATTACATCAAGCTCTTCCTGACCTCCATATATCAAGAATGAATCCTTAGTCCTTCTCAAGTACTTAAGGATATTCTTGACAGCTACCCAGTGAGCATCACCGGGATCAGATTGGTACCTACTCGTTGCACTTAATGCATACGAGACATCTGGTCGAGTACATAACATGGCATACATGATAGATCCTATTGCAGATGCATATGGAATCTTATTCATGCGATCCCTTTCTTCCTTAGTTGAAGGGGATTGTGTTTTTGATAAACACAGACCATGTTGCATAGGTATGAATCCTTTCTTGGAATCATGCATATTAAAGCGTCTCAACACTTTATCTATGTATGTACTCTGACTTAGGCCAAGCAGTTTTTGTGATCTATCTCTATAGATCCTAATTCCTAATATATAGGCTGCTTCACCTAGGTCTTTCATAGAAAAACAATTCCCTAACCAAGTTTTCACTTGTTGCAAGGTAGGGACATCGTTTCCAATGAGTAATATGTCATCTACATATAATACCAGAAACACGATCATGCTCCCACTAACCTTCTTGTAGACACAAGGTTCATCTTCATTTTTGATGAATCCATATTGTTTTACGGTTTCATCAAAACGAAGATTCCAGCTTCTGGAAGCTTGCTTCAATCCATAGATTGATCGCTGTAACTTGCATATCTTTTGGGCATCTTGTGGTATGTCAAATCCTTCAGGTTGTGTCATGTACACATCCTCAAGAAGATTCCCATTAAGGAAAGCAGTTTTGACATCCATCTGCCATATTTCATAATCATGATATGCAGCGATGGCAAGTAAAATCCGAACAGATTTAAGCATTGCAACTGGTGAAAAGGTTTCATCATAGTCAACCCCATGAATTTGTTTATAGCCTTTTGCAACCAGTCTTGCTTTATAGGTATGTACCTTACCATCCATGTCAGTCTTCTTCTTGAAGACCCACTTGCATCCTATAGGGTTAACTCCTATAGGAGGTTCTACCAAGGTCCAAACCTGGTTTGTGTACATGGAATCCATTTCAGATTTCATGGCTTCTAGCCACTTCTCAGACTCAGGACCAGTTATGGCCTCTTTGTAGGTCACAGGCTCATCTTGATCCATGAGTAATACATCACCCTGATCACTTATGAGATATCCATATCTCTCAGGTTGGTGACGTATCCTGCTTGACCTACGCTGGTCTTGTTCTTCTTGAGCAGGTTGCTCTTCCACAACTACTTGTGTTTCCCGCTCTAGTTCCTCCATAGGTGTTTCAATGTTTTGTGATTCTTGAATTTCTTCAAGCTCTATTTTCCTCCCACTGTTTCCTCTGGAAATAAAATCCCTTTCCAGAAAGACTCCAGTTCGAGCGACAAACACTTTGCCCTCAGAAGGATTGTAGAAGTAATATCCTCTTGTTTCTTTAGGATACCCCACAAATAAGCATTTGTCAGATTTGGGCTCAAGCTTGATTGAAATTTGTCGTTTGACGTAAACTTCGCAACCCCAAATCTTCATGTAAGACATATGTGGTTTCTTACCACTCCATATCTCATATGGTGTCTTATCAACCTTTTTGGATGGAACACGGTTAAGTGTGTAAGCTGCTGTTAATAATGCATGTCCCCAAAAGGAGTTTGGAAGATCGACGTGACTCATCATGGATCGGACCATGTCTAACAAGGTTCGATTTCTTCTCTCAGATACACCATTCCATTGTGGTGTTCCAGGAGGAGTAAGTTGGGATAGAATCCCATACTCTTTTAGATGGTCATCAAATTCTAGGCTTAAATATTCACCGCCTCGATCTGATCGAAGAACTTTAATATTCTTACCTAGTTGGTTTTGTACTTCATTCTTGAATTCCTTGAACTTTTCAAAGGACTCAGATTTGTGTTTCATTAAATACACATATCCGTATCTACTGAAGTCATCAGTAAAAGTGATGAAGTACTGAAAACCTCCTCTGGCTGGTATGTTCAGTGGTCCACATACATCAGTATGTATGAGTGCCAAAAGATCATTAGCCCTTTCACCTTTTCCTGTGAATGGGGACTTTGTCATCTTTCCAATTAAACAAGATCTGCATGTCTCATATGATTCATAATCAAAAGAGTCCAAGAGTCCATCTTTATGGAGTTTGGAAATGCGTTTCTCATTTATGTGGCCTAATCGACAGTGCCAAAGGTAAGTTGGATTCAACTCATTAGGTTTCAACCTTTTAGTATTAATGTTATAAATTGGCATTTCAAGATCAAGGACATATAGTCCATTATTCATTTTTGCAGTAGCATAGAATATATCATTCAAATAAATGGAGCAACAATTGTTCCTTATTATGAATGAAAAACCAAACTTGTCCAAACAAGAAACGGAAATAATATTCCTGCTAATTGCAGGTACATAATAACAGTTCTCTAACTGAATTATTAAACCACTAGGTAAAGTTAAAACATAAGTTCCTACAGCTAAAGCAGCAACCTTTGCTCCATTGCCAACTCGTAGGTCAACTTCACCTTTTGCCAAATTTCTACTCCTTTTTAGCCCCTGCACATTAGTACAAATGTGAGAACCGCATCCAGTATCTAATACCCATGATGCAGAAGTAGATAAATTAATTTCAATAACAAAAATACCTGAATTTGAAGTCTCTACTCCATTATTCTTATCTTCCAGGTACTTTGGGCAATTTCTCTTCCAATGTCCGGTCTTACCGCAATGGAAGCAAGTGCCCTCCTTTGCTATTCCTCCACTAGGCTTCAAAACAGGAGGAGTGGGTTTGGGTTTGGCAACTTCCTTGCCTTTCCCTCTACCACCCTGTTTGATGGGCCTCTTGTTCTGTTTCTTTCCATTACTGACCATCAGAATGGATTTCCCTTTTGTCTTCATATTCTGCTCAGCAGTTCTCAACATGCCTAGCAGTTCTGGAAGACTTTTGTCCAAGTCATTCATATTGAAATTCAGGACAAACTGACTGAAGCTCTCTGGCAACGATTGCAAGATCAGATCAATCGCAAGTTCCTTTCCAAGGGGAAACCCTAATCTGTCAAGGTTCTCCACATACCCAATCATCTTGAGTACATGGGGACTTACAGGGGCTCCCTCAGCTAACTTGCTGTTAAAAAGGGACTTTGAAACCTGAAACCTCTCATTTCTTGCTTGCTCTTGGTAAAGCGTTTTCAGATGTCCGATCATATCGAACGCAGACATGTTCTCGTGTTGCTTTTGCAACTCAGAGTTCATGGTAGCAAGCATGAGGCAAGCGGTTTCATTGGCATCATCGAAATGCTTCTTATAAGCATCTCTTTCTGCCTTTGGTGCAGAACTAGGAGGTTCCTCCTCAGGAACTGGTGTCTCCAAGACATACAGCTTCTTATCGTGCTTGAGGACAATCCTCAGATTACGGTGCCAATCCAGGAAATTTGTCCCAGACAATTTTTCCTTATCTAGGATGGATCGCAAAATATTGTTCGATGTGTTTGTTGTCATGGTAATCTACAAGAGAAATATGAAAATATAAGTATCATTAAAACAACATATTTAATTAGGCCTTTAATCAAATATGCTCCCACTATTTTATTCAAAACAAATGACCCTCATCATTTGATTCGGAAAATCCCGTTGGAAGACTTTCTAGTGGGTCGAGATCCATGTTTCACTTTGTTTTAAGTCAGCGTTAGGCTGATTACACAAAACTAAGTTATTTAGGTAGGAACTCCTTCCAATTGTATCTCATACAACTCTCGAATATTTTCAATTGGGTGAATAACTCCTTATTCTGATCCATCACATGAATCATTCCCAATTCTTGCTTCTAAACATATATAATCTTATTATAATTTGTTTAGTTAAGTTTGACCCATTGTTTTAGCAATTGGATATTACAATTATCCCATCACACCTTACTAATATAGAACATGCACCTCGCGTAGGCGAAACCTACAATGCTCGATACTAGTCTTGATGAGTGCTAAAAATTGGAAAGCATAAACTTAATATTTAATTTTGAGGGAATTTGTTATTAGTTTGATCTCACCGGCTTAACATGCAAAACGTCTCTCACATGCATCAACATACAAGTACATGCATCAACATACATATAAAAAGATACAATTATGGCCCCTAACGCAATTGTTCTCTCAAGCCAATGAGAGAACCTAAGCTAACCTAATAACGATCTAAGCTTCTCCAAGCATGATCTCCAAGGTTATCCTCCTTTAATATTGAATACTTCCTTTTTTTTTCATAACATAATATTACATTACATATAAGAAAACTCGTTTTACATACGAGGGAGTGAGATGAGAAAAGAAGTTACATAAAGAGATTGAGAGAGAGGCACGACACGCAGGCCGTATTCAAAAATCCCAAAACAAAACTAAGGCCATAACTGATCACCACAAATAAATAATAATAAACACACTTTTATTATTAGTTTAAAATTCCGATAATTAAATAAACTAAATTAAATTTCGACTGATTGATCACACTTTGCAGACTTAGCCGGGGGTTCCGCTGCCCGGTCAGCGGACGGTGGTTCCGCTGACCGTTCAGCGGACGGGGGTCAAGGGGGCAGCGCCCCCTTGCGGGGTTGTTAGGGGCAGCGCCCCAGCGAAAATTTTTATGAACACTTCATTGTATTTCACGTCGTTTCCTGCACAACTTTTGTGCATTTACAATCCCAACCGGAAAAGTCTGCGGCAATACAACACTTGTACTGCCATTAATCCTAATGCAACAATTTCATGCCGTCAAACACAACTCGATTGATAACTCAATATGATAGATCAACATATCATTGCTTCACCATACTAACGTCGGATTCCGAAGCGAATGAAAGTGATGATCTTTCAAAAGAATTACAATCCTTATGTGATTGAATGGATGAAATCAAAACAGTATATCCCATATACCATCTTTGCATCAGAATTTCTTATATCTTATATAAAAGTGATCGATCTAATTATGTAACCTATGGATGATCAATGTATCGCACAACTTCACCATACTAATGTCGGATTCCGAAGCATAATCAACATCAATCATCCAAATCGTACACAACAGATGCCAAATTTAATTAATCGTTTATTGTTAAATTCATTCTGTGTTTTAATCGAATCAAATACAGAAAGGACGGAAATTTAACAGCTATCAGATCCATGGTTTCGTAAGTGGCTCTGATACCACTGAAGGAAAATTGCGATCTAAACGCAGCGGAAAACAAAAATTTTCCTTTAGTGATCCTCACGAATGAGCATGGTCAGTGATAGAATCGTTACCTCTTTGTGGCGATTCAGATCTTTGATGCAGCGATCACAAGCGTTGATGAAGTGCAACGCCTCTACTCAGTCCACACGAACAGCTTCCGGTCACAGTGCTAGCTGCTTACGAACGGAATTATTTGAGTGAGAAAAGAGAATCAAAAACGAAATTGCATCAAGTGAAACTTCATCACAAGGGTTCCTTTTATAGACTCTCTTGTGGGCTGCGGGCTAAAACCCTAATTCACATGATCCATAATAATATTATATATTATTATAATAACTATTATTATAATAAATATATTTATTTTATTATTATTTTATAACCATTATAAAATAACAATAATTATTATTATATTATCCGAATTTCTATTTTTCACTTAAGTGCACCGTACCTTACGGTGTTCCTTTTTGATTTCTCTATCTCTCATCAAACTGTCCTTATGTGTGTGACCCTGTAGGATTTCGTAACGTTGGTAATTATATTAAATTATATATTTAACATAATAAACAGTAAGCGGTATCTAGCAACACATCACTGCCACCCAAGTCACGAAAATGTCATGTGATCTGACAAAACCTTTTTCGTGATAATATATGTTTGTACAATTACCCTTTTGCCCCTATGTCTATATTGAACACAAGGCATACACTGTGTCATCCTTGTCCAGTTCAATATTGGGCCCTTAGACATTTCTCCTGTTATGCAGGATTGGCAAATTCCATCTAGGACACTCATGTCCCTCAGCATGCTTCGTGGAGTGCCCATCAACTGTCTTTATGATCATCCAGTTACGGATAATGTTTGATCAGCAATAAAGCACCCGACTCTACATCTAGGGTCCATAGTGGTTTCAGGTCGAAGGGTGGTAATACACCATTATCACCATGAGAATAACTTATGACACTTTGCATAACATACTATGTAGTATTCTCATAGCGGGTCAATCCGGTATAAATATTACTCCTAATATTTATACCTATGTCAAGACTTGATAACTCTTTATCCATGATCCATGAGATGTGATCATCAGTCTATCTTCATAATAGTCTCAATGCTTTTAATGTTATCCCACTTTGCAATAAAGCTTGACTACGGATATTTTAAGAATAATGTCTTTATGTTTAATGGGATCTCATGATTAAGTCACACTTAACATTTCATTAAACAGACTAACTATTCTAGGGACTTTATTATTCTGAAAGACAAACATAATAAAGAAATGCCTTTTATTATTAAACGAATAATCTGATACAAGTACCAAAAAGTATTGGCCTCTAGGGCTTACACCAACAGCTCCTTCTCAGGTTACTCAAATGTTTGGAGTATACTTAGGACCTTCCAAATAATATGTTACAACTTGGGGATGTCTCCTTTTGTCAGGGTGCTTCTATTCTTCTACATAACAGAGTTTCTATCCAACACTGGCTGAGTAATATTGCTTTCTTGAATCCCTTCGTCAATCCTTACGAGGACTAGAAAGACAAATTCATTCACGTAAGAAGGCGCGATAATATGTCTCCTACTATTGCATGGGCGGGAGGGGAGCCTTTGTTCCCCTATCTTGGACCCCAAATCCTAATTAGGGTAGATTCATGGGTTCTTTCTCCTTTGGACCTTGAAGTGATTCAGGTCCTGGAGTGCCTACACCCCATAGAGTCCAGCATTTTCATCGCTCGAGACTGTGAAGACGGACACAGAGTGAAAGAGTATCTAGGTAAGGTTAAATTCTTTTTATCTTTGTTTCACCACATGGTTGTGCTCTAATGGTCTTTTACATTCATATGAGATGTGTTCGGTGCCTCTTGATGAACAAATGGAGCGCCTCGTGAAGATGCAAGTGACCCATCAGCGTGCGATGATGTCTCTTGTTCGTGATATTGCTGATACACGGGGGATGGCGCAGGGCAAAACTTCTCGGGCAGCCAAGATTCCCAAAAGGGAAGATGGTTCTTCTATGGCGTCGGTAAGTTAAGAGATAGGATCCAGTACAGAGAGATTGGAGGATGTTCTAGTTCCTTCTAAACCTTCTCTGTAGAGCATTCATGCCTTTGACATTGTGGCTTTTTTTGGTCATTTCTTTTCCTTTTCTAGAAACTTTCTAGGTGATTGTGATATGTTTTCTGCCTTGTCTCCTTACCGACTATCAAGTTTGATAGAGGCTTATTTGGTGAGATATTTCTTAGTGGAGAAAGTGTTAAGGGAGAAACACTTTGATGCCCTAGGGAGAATGCAGTTCGGGGTACTTAGCTTGAACAAATGTACCCGTGAAGGCGGGGTAGCGCTGAAGCAGATGAAGGTAAATAGGGATGATCTGAAATTACTTGCAGAGGAAATGTCCGCTCAAGCGTACATTTAGCGAGCAGAGGTGGGGGATTTAAGGAAGTTGCTAGAGGAAACTCAGAGCGCTCCCGAAAGCTCAAAAGAGCGGGTTTCCCAGCTTATGGATGATGTTTGTAGCGACCTTTGTTCATCATTATGAGGAGGAAAAAAGGTGGGCGTCCATTCTCTACCCGGCCTGGATTTGAGCCTCTGGGCCTTTTTAAGGTGATTTTGGATAAGGAGCTAGTGGAGGAAAAGTGATTTCCTCCCTCTCCCTTTTAGACTTTTGTGATTATCTTTAACAACATCCCTTTGTGGGAATTTTTATATTAATTGCTTTTAGTACCAACTGCTATGTTATTTTGCATGAATCTTAAAATCTATGTAACTACTATCGCTATGGCTTCTAAGGTGATGAGGATCCCTTCTTCGGAAGGATTCGTATTTATTTACTTATAAACGAGAAGAATCCCATTTTGGGGATCCCAACACATATAACTACCAAGCATAAATTTGACTTGTTATAGGTTTATTTTTAAGTATGAGTCTGACTTTTTCGAATGTCTGATTAGTTTGTTAGCCTACATAAATACCTATTTATTTTAGACATGTAAATATGCAATTCATATAATATTTAAATACACTAACAAACTAAAAGACCAACGAGATTAAAAGTTTGTGTACAATGAGTTATTTTAACTTACCTATTAGCATAACTTTTATGAGACTATTTGCTTAAAAGAACTTATGAAAACATCTTATGAAATTGTTTATAATGTGTTTATATCTTATTTTCATAAGTTCTTCAAGATAACAAAGTTTTATTTATGTATTTTTAATTCAAAATACAAAATATTATATAATGATAATAAAAAAAATATTTATATTTATTTAAATAAGTCGGTGTGATAGATTTAAAAGATTTTTTTATGGCATGAGGCCTAACATTTTTAATAAATAGACTTATAAAAGAAATTTTAGATCTTTTCTATTTAAAAGAAAGTCTGACCTAACCTAAAAAAATCTGACATGATCTGAATTTGTATAGATTAGACTATAGACATTGGTTAATCGATCTAACCTATTTTCACTCCCAATCACAAAATTTATGACACAATATGAAAATAGATAGACTACAATAATGTAGCAAAAGTGCTTCTCAAAAAAGATAATGAAGATAATGTGTTTGGTATTGCAGCGTCGAAAGTTGATATAAATGAATTGATTTTGTAGAATTGATTATAGTTAAAAGTATCAGAAAATTGATATAAATAAATTGATTTTGTAGAATTAATTATAGTTAAAAGTGACTTGAACATAAAATTATTTATGTTTAAATATATTTATGTAAAAATAAATTGACCAACTTTCAGTGTAAATTTAACTTTAAGTAGAAACAATTCTAAAGACGAAATCAATTCTAACAAACCTTAAAATCATTTCAAAATCAATTATACATCTATCTAGAATTTGCTTTTGGCTCTTTAAAAGCCAAACCAAACGTGCATGTCTCGTAAATATTCATCAATTATCCTAGAATCCACAATGTGGCAAACGCGTTTCTCAAATAAGATTTCTCCTATTGGAAGAAATATCTAAATTCACTGAAATAAGCGTAGACTTGTGTGCAAAGTATTATTACTAATAATATTCATAAAGATTAATAGCATATGTGAAATACTTCATATCATTGTTGATTTTCAATCTATAAAAACATAATCACAAATCATGATATCAAATCTTGAAACTTATAATAGAAACAAATTTACCCTTTGAAGATGAGTGTGAAGATCACTATATAAAGGCTTTTCTCCATCCACTCACTCCAACAAGATTTTACTAGAAATAAAATCAACAAATCGATTTACTGTTTAGTATACCCAAAATCTGATATCACCTCTTCACTATAAAAATACTTTATCCCTCTTATAAAACATGGTTCATTCACTGGTCATCATAACAAGCCAGCCTCAAAGAGATTTCTTCGTCTCAAAGTCTCGTCAACGAGCTTGAATGTCTTCTTCACAACCTTCTGATCAAGTGCAGTGGTCCTATAGATTTTGAACACACGGTCTACGCTGTCCGGAGCAGTGCTCTGAAAATATGATTCCTCAAATTTTTTCTTCACAAACCTGAAAAGAGATTGGGCGTGTTGATCAGTTGTGCTGGTTATGAAAAACTATTTACCTATGCCTAAGGCGATAATTAAGTTACTTACTCGTATGCATGCTCAATCTCTTGTTTTCCGGTTGAAACTGGCTGGTAATCTTTGAACCACTCGCATACATTAAGTGGAACCTGCACAATACAAAACATTAGACTAAAACAAGAATAGTATCCACTGCTGACAAAATGTACAATATTAGGATGATTCTTACATCAAGGATCTTCTTCTCAAATATGTCAAACTTGTTCAAAAATAACATGAAGGATGTTTTCTGTGAAAAAAGAAAGACATTGTTATCTTCTGAGACAGGCCAAAATCTTATCTGTTTATGACGAATGAAGCTCTCTACAAGTATCATATAAAGGAAACAGAAAAAGTTGACATAGGGAATATACCTCAAAACATTGTTGCTTCAGGACCCATTCAAAAAGTTCCTTTGTCTCCATCATTCTGTTCTTGTTCTCATCCTCAAAAAGTGTTTGATCGTATCTGCAAGTTAAGCAAGGTGTTAGCACTTTCTTCAGCTTTACACCTTATCTAATTAAAAGAGTCAAATGGTGCCATACTCGCTAATCGCAACACAGAATATTACAGCTGAAACTCCTTCAAACAGATGGATCCATTTCCTCCTCTCATTTCTCTGGCCACCGACATCAAACAGTCTATAGACTTCACCACTTTTCTTGTTTTCTCCAACAGGGCTGTCAAAATAACAAAGACATACCGATTAAGTTGTTGAGTTATTATTGTCTGTATGCTATACTACAATAAATAAAGGGTGAGGGGACGGTATAATGGTAGAATAACAAGATCACACCCTACTTCAAATAATAAAGGTGGCTTGAATCACAAATACATTAAGGCCAGCATGATTTGAATCACACATACATTAAGACCACAATCCATCTTAAGAGGAAGCTGTCAACAAGAAGAGATCAGAAACTAAACAAAATAGCAAATGATGATCCTTTGAAACACAACACAGGAAGAAGCAACACTGGACCATTCTATTATCGTCAAACTCAAAAGTTGCAAGTCAACTCCTAGAATCATGTATTTAAAATCGAATGTGGAGATATCTAGTTAATTTATAAAGAAACTTCTTTTGAATAGACTGCAGATTATGAGGCATAGACACCGACACGGATACCATACTCAATACTGACACTGACACGTCAACATTGGTGATGATTTGAGAAAAGTGAATGATTGAATATATTCATGTGTCGGTGTCCATGTCGTGTCGAACACTAGAGAAGCCTTCAATCTCAAGTTTCAGTGCTACATAGACTACATCAGTGTTTTGAGGGTTTACTTGCTCTCTTCTTTAGAGAAAGTGAATAAATGCAAGGAAAATAAGTAATACTAAAGGACCAAGAGAGCAAAATGGGGACAGTAATAAGCATTTCTGAGTCATTTCAGCATGGCAAATAAAGTTGATCTTCATGTTTACCTGAACTGGATCTCTACAACACCAGTAGTACGAACTCTAGCAAGCAAGACATCCTCCTGAAGTTGTGTAACAGATGGACAAGTTTAGTAGTTTCATGATATGACAATCATTTCAAATTTAATGCATAAATGACTACAAAAAGAAATTAAAAAATGTAATGAATTTTTGAGAAATGTTTAGTATTTTTGTCAGCTAAATTGGCAATTCGGCATCGGGTTACTTTTGCAGAATAATGTAAGACAACAAGGCCATTCAGAACAGACTAGCTTTCAACTAATTATTCATGAGACGAAACCACACTTGATAAAAACAAAAACAACAATTATGCTTTTTAGTCCCTTATACTCACTTTTTATCAACTACAAAATAGAATAGTCATTTGTTGTAAGTTGAGATACACGCATTCTAAATGGCACACCAACAAAAGGCAAAAAGAGAAGAGATGAAAACAAAATGATTGCGCCCTCAAATCTGAAACATTTAGAAAATAAAACATGCTACACCCAACAAGAGGAAATAAATCATATCCACAACATAAACATTAAGAGAAATCATTCTTAATAGTTTGACATATAGTTTTTCTTAGTATCCCTTGGTGTTATGACTCAATAATGGATCCCAAAAGTGGTTTGTTCAAACTCCGCTATGCTACAATGCTGTATCATCGCTATTTGACAACCCTCCGTACTAAACAGCACATCACGGGACAACATCAGATTTGTTCAAATTCTGTAACACTGTAGCTGCTATTAGACAACAGTGGACTACTTCTACCTCTAACCACCAAACTGTTCTCCATCTAACCTATCCTCCTTAGCGGAACTTATGCATGCCTTCTTTGGACATATCCAAACCACATAATTACCATTTTTTCACAATAGGTGTTGCCTTAGTTTTCCCTCTAATGCTCTTATTCCTAATTCTATCTTGTCTAATGTATACACTAATACTGCCCCTGTCCTTAAGTATATGATTCTTTTAAGTTTTTCATTTGTCCCTTTTTTATAAGCCCCCTTTCAAATTTCTAAGAAAGTGGTTGTTTACCACCTGCATTCAATTCAGCCCCATAAATTTCCACAAGTTATATAGTGCATTAAATTTTCCCTTTAGTTTGGTAGGTGTTTTTCTATCACAGTTTAAAACAAAGTATTCTTGCATTTCCTCTGCCATGCTTGAACCTAACAGTTTGCATCTCCACTTATGTGCTTGTTATTTTGTATGATGAACCTGACATACTTAAACTATGGAACTTTTTATATTAAGGGGTTTTTCAATTTCCCAAGACCAACGGTGTAACAAATGCAGACAAAATTATAGGCCGTGAATTTAGGAATATACTTTAAAATCAATATAGGAAAACAATGGCATGCTACTTATTGGATACCTTTGTTGGAACATAACTTGCATCAGACAGCCTCTGCAAATTTTCCATGAAATAATGTGTGCAGTCCGGAACTTGGAGCTCATTACCACGGACATATGTTTCCTACAGAAAGTAAAATATGTGTTTCATACTAATCATTATCTGATATCGAAAAAAAACAATGAAGGACTAAAGAGCAGAATTAAAGTAGTAAAAGCAATCAAAATATGTCATTTAGCCACCTGAATTGCAGCATCCTTCCACAGACTCTCTATTTCCTGTGCAAGTTCCTTGGTGAGACGTGGGTAATCCATCCTGCCACCAATTTCTGATAACTTTTCACCAATGTCCTATCACAGCAATACGAAAGCTTTAGAATTTAGAAGAAAATTTTGACGTAAAATTTGACAAAAAGCAAAAGAGGCAATAACAATGAATTACCTTATTTTCACTTGATATAACATACTTTGAAAAATCAACATCATTCTGTGCAAACTCCTTCGATCCATCATGAAGTAACTGTATAAACACGTCAATCACATAATAAGGATGACAGTTTACTCGGCCAGATCAATCAAAACACAATTCACAGAAAACAGTAACTACAAACAGTGGACACTACAACCACTTTATTTTTAAGAGAAAATAATCAACACACCCTTTCAAGTATTGCGTACTTTTATTGTCTGATATACATTAGCATGAACGACTGGTAGATAGCTTTTTAGCTCTGCCTCATCAAAGCCAGTTTGAAATAAAAGTTTTATCTGCATATTATAGACAAATAAAAATCAATAATCAAGTATAAATATTTATATATACATCGCTATTGCTAAGATATGGAGAAAATGCATTTTCTTGCCTGCTTAAATATTGTGGACTTCCCCGACTCTCCAGCTCCTAAAAAAACAGGTTGTTCAAAAGTTTTAAAAGTGCCCCATAAAGGTAACAAAAGTAAGCAAGTAACCAAATTAGAGACTATTGCGTAGATTATTCAATCAAATGAATATGCAATTATTCTCAACAAAATGATAGATCACTTAAAAGAAGAAGTCGTCACGACAAATAAGAAAAACCCAATATCCATTTTGATCAGTTATTTCAAATCCTAAAAATGTGAGTATACAAATAGTTTATTCAACCATAAAGATTAAAACACTTTCTGCCACAAAATCTTATTCGGAAATGGAGGCAGCAAGGATCAAACTCATCACCGCATGGTCAAAAGCTTGATTTGTCCATGACCAACTATCCCAAAAGCTTAAGACTATTAGATGAAAGCTTGTAAATGGATTTATATCTAAAATACATATTGAATTCTGAATCAAGTAATGCTCAATCAGATTTTGAATAATCTTTTTTCATAATATAGTAAAACACCTTATGCTGCAAAAATGACTGTTTTCTGATTTTCTAAATAAAGGAGACAGAAAAATCAAATGATCTATTCTATAGGGCTACTTCACAGCACTCAGTGTTTAGAAACACTTCAATTTCCAGCAGAAACTAATAAACGATAGACATTCCTTCAAAATTTAGTAAGTGATATTATTCATACATTGTAGATTTCAGAATTGATGAATTTCAGCTTTACAGTCTCTTGCTGAAACATTAAGCATATAAGACTAAGATTAAAACTAAAAGAAAACTGTCGATAAAATATACCTAGTAGTAGAAGTTTCTGAATATGCTTTTCAGCTTTTGTTTCTAACTCTATTCTTCTTTCAATTTCTGCAGTCTGCAAATGCATATAACCTTTACGAAATTAAAGTCTGTGTAACACTTTAAGAATATCAAGAACTTAAAAAGTATATATACTCAGTTGAGTATAGCCGTATAAATGACCTGTGCATTTTCTTCAGCTTTGGCATCATTGTAACGGTTACTTTTGCTACAGAGTAAGCCCATATTTTCTGTTACAAAACACAGCATAGAAGATGACTACTCAAGCTCCTGCAGAAATCACACTGTGTTTCAATGCACTTCTCTAATATATGTATACGCAATAGTCGACTTGATTTCACCTAACAAGAAAACCAACTTAGTGTCAGGAGCAAAAAGAAAAACAAAAAGAGGAGACGACGAATGCTAATTATCTTGGATGACAAAGGTTCGGTTTAGCAACGCCAATTTTCGAGCTTATAACTTCTAAACTCATATGTCCAAAATAGACCTGTTTAACAATTTTCTCGCAAACTTGGAGCTTTTATTACTGGCTTATAGTGCTTTTTTGATAAACTACTTCAAGTAGTGTTTGAGATTATAGCTTATCATTTTTCTTTCTGAATTTTACCCTTACTATCCTAATTGAAAAAATTACTAAAACTAATTAAAACACTACTAATTCAATTTGTTACCTAATCCGCTATAAGCTCTTCCACAGTAAACTATCTGCTACTTTTTATCAAAGGAAAGCAAAAATTCCCCAAAAAATTCATCAATTTATTAAGCCCTATGAAGTTGAATTAAAAGCATGCAAAGTGCAATTAGTCCATGAAAGTTAACAAACACTAATTAAAGAGAATAATACAGTCCAAAACGATACCCTAATCAAATGCAAGATTAGACAGTCACAAAAATCATGAAAAAAAAATAACACTAATCAATGAATAATCCAGCATCTCGATCTACTTAAGCAATTGCAAAATCAATCACAGAAATTAAAAAGTAGGTTTACCTGAAAAGTGTGTTGTTAGATTTGAGTGATGCAGGTAGAAAACAAGTTCAGTTATATTAATAATAATGAAAATAAAAAAGAAATTTTTATGATATGGTTTTGCTTTGCATACAGTGTGGGTAATAATGGGAACAGAGAAACATATATGGTGGTGGTGGTTGATGAGGGTGTGAAAATGAATAATGAGAAAAAGGGGGGTGCGTGGAGGAAAAAAATTGGGATAAAAGAAAAAGAGCGCCGAAAGGTGGTGATGGTAAGGGTTGTTGTTTCGTTGGGTCAAAGATTGGAAAAAGACAGGAAACACAGGTAAGCAGTGTTGTGTTAGTGACAACACTTTTTCTACTGTGTGTCTGTCTTCTCTGTTGGCGAGATACTAATAATTTTATACGGATACATAGAAAGGAATACGTATATTGTACTATTATACTATACAAATATACTAATTTTGTTTCTTTCAAGTTTGAATGACCTTGTTATATTTGAATTTGAAGTTTGAATCTGTGCACTTTACGACCAGAGTTTCTAGATGTGGATGGTTATTCAAAGTAAAAGGTCAGTGGTCTTATTTTTCTATGACTATCTTTTCTTTAACTATCCTTCAAAAACACGTTTTCTTTATTTAATGTCGAATTATTGTGCCCATTTTGACTCAACTATGGGTGTTTAGACTCTATAAATTAAAAAAGAATATGGTTAGGGATAAAGTTGTTTGAAAATCATTAGAGATACATTTGTCTATATCTATATCAATGAAAATGCATAATTAATATTAATTCATCTAATATGGTATTATTACTAAGTTTTGGTACCAGTCTCTCCCACTAAATTCTAATGTTATTTTTCTCCTTTTATAATCTTAATCTCTAAATCGCCTATCCACGACCGACGAAAGTAACAACAATTCTTTCACCCATCCCAATAACAATAATTCTGCAGTTTAATCTCAACCTCTCACTCGTCTTACGCCTACTTCTATTCATTTTGCTTTAGTTGTGTTCAATATCACAAACTTCATCAAATCACATTGAGCATTGAAAAATGATTGTATAATACATGGTCCAAATTATTCAAAATTCATGCTCGTGTCTATCAAGTGCTTTATCATATAATCTCACATCCCCCATCTGCAACACACATGACTCCCTCTCTCAGAGACAAGTGACATTGAACTATGGCTTCGCTTTGATGTGGTCGTGTTACAGTGGATATACGCCACGATTTCTAATGATCTTCTTTATATCGTCATTGAACATGACTCTACTGCATAACTTACTTGGAACAAGTTGTTGAACATATTATACGACAACAAAAAATCTAGGGCTCTTTATTCAAAGCAAGATTTTTCACGCGCTCATATGGAACAATTCTCTGATGCCTCCTATTGTTGTCATCATCTCAAATTCCTCCCCGACCAATTATCTAATGTTGGGGCTCATGTCTCTAATGAACGTTTGGTTCCTTTAATTCGCATCAGGCATAACTGATGCATATGTTACTGTATGCTCACAAATTCATCACAATGATTCTCTTCCACCCTTTTACGAAGCACGCTCCATGATCATTTTAGAAGAAACAACCAGAGTGAAAAAGGAAATCAGCACCACTGACAACACTTCCTTCATCGCCTCACACATTGATGCATCGACTCACACTCCTTCAAACAGCAACAACTGCAGAAGAGGTAATAGAAATCATGGCGGGGGAGGTAATGGTCGCAGCTATTGTGGCAGACGACAGAACAATGAACGCGGTGGTGGTAGCCCTCGGCATCCACAGTGGACTTTACCACCCTACACACATCAACAACAACAATGGACTTATCAATCATATTTCAACCAAAATCAACAATGGAATTTTCTACCGTTGCATCGGCACTGGTCCACTCCGCCATGTCTGTACCCGACAACCTAAACATGCAAAACAACATACAAATCAAGGAGAAACTTCAACCTAACCTAAACATCATATTATTAGTATACAACCATAACCTAAACAAGCAAAATAACATACAAATCAAGGTGAAACCTCACCCTAACCTAAACATCATATTATTAGCATACAATCATAATGTAAACAAGTAAAGCAACATACAAATCAAGGTGAAGCCTCAACCTAACCTAAACATCATATTATTAGCATACAAATATAAGTTAAACAAGCAAAACAACATACATATCAAGGTGAAATCTCATTACAAGAGAAGCAAATGAGTATGAGATAACAATTAATTATTGAAAAATACAAGAAAATTGAATAGACATTGCATAAACTCCTTTTAAAACAACTTGAACACCAATTCATAAAATTACCCTGCAGGACGATCTAACCCTAGTATTTCAAGAATGACACTCATAACAGGTGGTTCAAGTGTAACACCCTTTTTCTACCCCAAAATTATCAAGGCAAAATAACACATAAATCAGAGTGAATAAATAAATCTCATTAAAAAGTCACAAAAGGGCGTACATTTCTCAAAGTCAACAAAATTGGTCAATACTCCGTAACGACGGGTTTTCCTCAAAGTACATCAAACAACATAAAACAGCGGAACTCAAAGCATAAATCAAGGTTTCTCCTCAAAAGGGAACATCAGTAAAATAACCCAATGATATAAAATCAACTCAAAGAACCCAACCCGATGTTACATATCAGAGCAAGACCCTCTAAATCAACCATAAAGGCTAACGACTCTAAAACTTCAAAATACTCCTCGACGGTGTCCACGATTAAACTTGCTCATCTGCACGTTATCCACGTGGAGGTAACATTCAAACAGGCAGAGTGAGTAAAACAATTCATAATAATCAATGTATAACAATTAATGCATAAACGGCATATTACTCGTAATTATATTCAACACATTGATGTCCTTCAAATATGCCTCAAAGGCCATAACGTCATAATTCATGCAAAAGACTCATAGATGCAATGCGACACAACTCAATGCATGTGGTACCAATCATCACAGCGCGATGGACATTGGCCATCAACCCTTCATAGATCCCCATCAATAGGATCGGAGCACATCAAAATACTTCACATCCACACAGTGGGATTGAAGCCAAAGCAATCGAATGCACATGAATGCATGATGCAAACGTCACAATAATAATCCTCACAATACAGCATATGGTGCATCATCATTCATCATACTCATCATCATCACATAAAATCATCATATCTCATGTTATCACATAGTTCATCAAATCATGGTAGTTTCATCATATTAACTCAATCGATACATCATAGAAAACTATCATACATCATGTACACATCACCCAAAACCCACTGTCATACTCGGGATAATTCTCATACTATCACTTATTACTCACCCAACCTCACTGTCATACTCATAGTAACTTATCACAGGAATCTCAGAATCAAACATCACGACATCACTGCACGCGATCAATTTCGCGAACTCTGCTACGCACCAGAACTGATTTCGACCCAAAAACTCATACGATTCACATACTCGATTCCCCCACAACATTCCCAAATCATCCCTAAGGTCATACGGCGATAACGGCACAAACCCGATGGTTCATTAGGCCAAACCGACAATATTTACACTGCCTAAAACACTATTTTCCTACAATTGCTCTGAGTGCATCAGAGTTACTCACATTTGAATATTCCTATTCCTACAGGGTCAAACATATCACAATCCAAGGTTTTGGCCACGAAGGCCTAAGGTTTCCTAATTCTCATGTTTTACATCAAACAGTCAGGGATACTAACCACTAACCACAACCCTCAAGGTTTCATTATCAGTTCCCTTATTTTCCCACAATCAACCAAAATTACCTTAAATCATAAACCACATAAACCAACCATAAACACATCTAAAGGCATACATAGAAAATCATGAAATGTGATACTCTCCATACCTTAGCTGATTCAAAGCTTTCACGATTAACTCCGGCAATCTTCCGAAGCTTTTGCCTCAGCTGATCCCTCCTCAGAGCTCTGGCCTCCATTCTTTCCATGGTTAACAAAATGAATCCTCAACCTTCAGAGTTCTATTTTGTCAAACTTAAACTTGGGCCACACAATTATGCTTTTCCCATAACACCCTTACTAACTCTTCATAATGCCCAATTTACCCTTATTTCACTTATATTCATTTTAATCAATAATAATACTAATATTCTCATATAGTATACTATTAATTAAATAAATAGTCCAAAAATGCACATTTTCTCAACAATCCACAAAACCACCGAAAACCACCCAAAATACGAATATTCTCAATTAAATAATTAATTAAAATATTCCGCTTAAATTTGGGGTGTTACACCAAGCCTCGGGTAAAATAGGAAATAGGAGTTGACTATGGAAATCACTCTCAACCCCTAAAATGATGGATCCAACGTGTAGCACTTCAGCACCGAAAGCATGTTCATACCAAGTCATCGCACACTCGCGTGGGCGTGATCAATCAAGAGAAGAAAATGAACCTAATGAGCCTCACACACCACCATTGCAGTAACATATTACAGAGAAAATGGGATAAAGTGAAAGAGACGATGGTTGATTTACGAGTGATGAATGCGTGTTTAAAAATGGAGAGAAAGAGAGAGGGGGAGAGAGAGAGAGGTGAGAGAGAGTGTGTGTGTGTGTGTGCGCGCGCTTGTGTGTGTGTGTGTGTGTGTGTGTGTGTGTGTGTGTGTGTGTGTGTGTGTGATAAAACAAGTGACAGTTAAGTAAAAAATGTGATTGAACGAGTGATGGTTAAGTAAAAAGTGTGATTGAGCGAGTGTGGTTAAGTAAGGATTATTGTCGTTTCATTTTTTTATTTATTTTCAAATCATTATTTTAATTTTATTATGTACTATTAAAGTATATTTTATACATTGAGAGAGTGAGGGCTACCACATCAAAGATTTACCTTTTATTTTCAACTCAACTAACAACTTTATTAATCAAAGTGAAAACTCAACCTAAATTAAACATCATATAAAAACATCACATTATTAGCATGCGACCATTACCTACACAAGCAAAACAACATACAAATCAAGGTGAAATCTCAACCTAACCTAAACGTCATATTATTATCATACAACCATAACTTAAACAAACAAAACAACATACAAATAAAAGTGAAATCTCAACCTAACCTAAACATCAAATTAAACATCATATTATTATTATACAACCATAACTTAAACAAGCAAAACAACATACAATTCAAGGCGTAAAACTCAACCAAATCTAAACATCATATTATTATTATACCACCATAACCTAAACAAGCAAAACAACAAACAAATTAAAGTGTAACCTCAACCTAACTTAAACATCATATTAATCATCATATTATTATCATACAACAATAACCTAAACAAGCAATACAACATACATATCTAGGTGAAACCTCGACTTAACCTAAAACCTAAACATCATATTAAATATCATATTATTATCACATAACCATAACCTAAACAAGCAAAACAACATACACATATAGGTGAAACCTAAACCTAACCTAAAAATCATATTATTAACATATAACCATAACCTAAACAAGCAAAATAACATACAAATCAAGGTGATACCTCAACCTAACATAAACATCATATTATTAGCATACGACTGTAACCTAAACAAGAAAAACAACATACAAATAAAGGTGAAACCTCAACCTAACCTAAATATCATATTATTAGCATACAACCATAACCAAAACAAGTAAAACAACATACAAAACAAGGTGAAACCTCAACCTAACCTAAACATCATAATAAGCATCATATAATTATTAGCATACAACTATAACCTAAACAAGAAAAACGACATACATATCAAGGTGAAACCTCATTATAAAGATGCAGATGAATCTGAGATAACAATTAATTATTGGAAATACAAGAGAATTAAATAGACATTGCTTAATCTTATCCTAAAATAAATTGAATATCAATTCATGAAATTACCTTATAGGACGATCTGATTCTCGTATTTCAAGAATGACACCCATACCAGGTGTTCCAAGCCTCGGGTAAAAGACAGGTTAAATATGTAAACCACTCTCAACCCCTAAAACGATAGATCCAACATGTAGCAAGTCAGCTTTGAAAACTTGCTCATACCAAGTCGCGACACCCTTCCCGCAGGCGTGATCAATCAAGAGAAGAAATTGAACCTGATGAGCCTCGTGCATCTCCATTAAAGTAGCATGTTACCTAGAAAATGGGAAAAAGTGAAAGAGACAACAATGATTTGCGAGTGATGAATATGTGTTTTGAAACATAGATAGATAGATAGATAGATAGATAGATAGATAGATAGATAGATAGATAGATAGATAGATAGATAGATAGATAGATAGATATATAGATAGGTAGATAGATAGATAGATAGATAGATAGATAGATAGATAGAGAGAGAGAGAGAGAGAGAGAGAGAGAGAGAGAGAGAGAGAGAGAGAGAGAGAGAGAGAGAGAGAGAGAGAGAGAGAGAGAGAGAGTTAAGTAAAAAGTTTGTTTGGACGAGTAACAGTTAAGTAAAAAGTGTGATTGAACAAGTGTGGTTAAGCAATAATTATTGTTGTTTTTATTTACTTATTTATTTATTTTAAAATTATTATTATTTTTTATTATGTACTATTAAAGTATATTCTGAACATTGAGAGAGTGAGGGCCACCACATCAAAGATTTACCTTTTATTTTCAACTCAATTAAGTACTTTATAAATCAAGGTGTAACCTCAGCCTAACCTAAACATTATATTATTAGCATACAACCATAAGCTAAACAAGTAAAACAACATACAAATCAAGGTGAAACCTCAACCTAACTTAACATCATGTTAAACATCATATTATTAGCATACAACCATAACCTAAACAAGCAGAATCACATACAAATAAAGGTGAAGCCTAAACCTAACCTAAACATCATATTATTAGCATACAACCATAATTTAAACAAACACAACAACATACAAATTAAGGTGAAACCTCAACCTAAACTAAACGTCATATTAAATATCATATTATTAGTATACAACCATGACCTAAATAAGAAAAACAACACATAAATCAAGGTGAAACCTCAACCTAGCCTAAACATCATATTAAACATCACATTGTTAGCACACAACCATAACATAAACAAGCAAAACAACATACAAATAAAGGTGAAACCTCAACCTATCCTAAACATCATATTATTACCATACAACCATAACCTAAACAAGCAAAACAACATACATATCAAGGTAAAATTAACCTAACTTAAACATCATATTAAACATCGTATTATTAGCACACAACCATAACCTAAACAAGTAAAACAACATACAAATTAAGGTGTGTTGTGATAACAAACGATACCTTTCAACAAATAAAGATTGAGAAACGAAGTTCTTGGATGAATAATGAAAATATTTAGAACAAAGAGATAAATAAGAAGGATAGAGAAAGAATAAGAAGAAGGATTAGTGCAAATTGCTATATTATTCACTTTCTCAATATTGCAAAAGATTGCAAGTGAATAACACAATCGGTCTCACTCAACAAACTGAGTGATCTAGCCTATATATAGACTAACTAGATAACTTACAACCTAAGCTAACTAAACAATTGGATCCATAACACAAGGCCCAATTCGACAAACATTTCGACAATACATATTAGAACAAACTTCGACTATAATATGTATCCTTCAACCACAACATGCAACCTATCTTCGACTTCATGCTTGTCTCCTGTCAAAATACATGAAAGTTGTTCCTCGACAGAGCTAGAGTTCGACCCAAAAATTCCCAGGGTGAAACCTCAACCTAACCTAAACCTCATTATTTGCATACAACATAACCTCAACAAGCAATACAACATAGAAATCAAGGTGAAATCTAAACCTAACCTAAACATCATATTAAACATCATGTTATTAGCATATATCTAAACAAGCAAAATAACATACAAATCTAGGTAAAAACTCAACCTAACCTAAACATCATATTAAACATCATAATATTAGCATATGACCATAACCTAAACAAGCAAAACAACAAACATATCAAGGTGAAACCTAATTACAAAGAAGCATATGAATCTGAGATAACAAACAATTATTGAAAATACAAGAAAATTGAATAAGCACTGCTTAACCTCATTTCAAAACAATTTGAACATCAATTCATAAAATTACCTTGCAGGACGATCCAATCCTCGCATTTCAATAATGACACCCATACCAGGTGGTCCAAGCCTCAGGTAAAAGAGGGGTTAAATATGTAAACCACTATCAACCCCTAAAATGATGGACCCAACATATAGCACTCTAGCGCCGAAATCTTGTTCATACCAAGACGCAACACCCCTCGCGTGAGCGTGATCAATCAAGAGAATAAAATGAACATGATGAGCCTCGAACAACTTCATTGCAATAATGCGTTACAGATAAAATGAAAAAGGGTGAAAGAGACGATGGTTGATTTGTGAGTGATGAATGTGTGTTATGAAATGGAGAGAGAGAGAGAGAGAGAGAGAGAGAGAGAGAGAGAGAGAGAGAGAGAGAGAGAGAGAGAGAGAGAGAGAGAGAGAGAGAGAGAGATTGAATGAGTGACGGTTAAGAAAAAAGTTTGATTGAACGATTGACAGTTAAGTAAAAAGTGTGATTGAAGGAATGTGATTAAGTAAGTATTATTGTTGTTTTATTTATTTAAAACCATTTTTTTCCTTTTATTAAGTATTATTTAAGTATATTCTGAAGATTAAGAAAGTGAGGGGAACCACATTAAAGATTTACCTTTTATTTACAACTCAACTAACAACTTTATTAATAAAGGTGAAACCTCAACCTAATCTAAACATCATATTATTAGCATACAAATCAAGGTGAAACCTAACCTAACCTAAACATCAAGTTAAAACTCGTATTGTTAGCATACAACTAAATCCTAAACAAGTAAAACAACATAAAAATTAAGTTGAAACCTCAATCTAACCTAAACATCATATTATTAACATACAACCATAAACTAAACAAGCAAAACAACAAACAAACCAAGGTGAAAATTATACTTAAATTAAACATCATATTATTAGCATACAACGATAATCTAAACAAGCAAAACAATATATAAATCAAGGTGAAACCACAACCTAACCTAAATATTATATTATTACATACAACCTTAAATTAAACAAGCAAAACAACATACAATAAAGGTGAAACCTTAATATCATATTAAAAATCATATTAAACATCTTATTATTAGCATACAACCATAACCTAGACAAGCAAATCAACATACAAATCAAGGTAAAACCTCAACCTAACATAAACATCGTATTAAACATCATATTATTAGCATACAAACATAACCTAAATATGCAAATACATATCAAGGTGAAACCTCAACCTAACCTAAACATCATATTATTATAACATAACCATAACCTAAAC
This sequence comes from Lathyrus sativus, assembly GCA_963859935.3. NCBI lineage: Eukaryota > Viridiplantae > Streptophyta > Magnoliopsida > Fabales > Fabaceae > Lathyrus > Lathyrus sativus. The sequence continues at coordinate 14,131,141 of OZ012740.1, forward strand.
AAGCAAAACAACATATAAATTTAGGTGAAACTCCAACCTAACCTAACACTCATATTATTTGCATACAACTATAACCTAAAAAAGCAAAACAACATACAATTAAAGGTGAACCTCAACCTAACCTAAACATCATATGATTAGCGTACAACAATAACCTAAACAAGCAAAATTACATACAAATTAAGGTGAAACCTCAATCTAACCTAAATATCATATTAAAGATCATATTATTAGTATACAACCATAACCTAAACAAGCAAAACATCATACAAATGAAGCTTGAACCTCAACACTAACATAAACATCATATTAAACCTCATATTATTAACATACAACCATAATCAATACAAGTAAAACATCACACAGATAAAGGTGAATCCTCAACCTAACCTAAACATCATATTAAACGCCATATTATTAGCGTAAAACCATAAAGTAAACAAGAAAAACATTTTACAAATAAAGGTGAAACCTCAACCTAACCTAAACATCATATTAAACTTCAAACCAAACATCATATTATTAGCATACAATCACAACCTTAATAAGTAAAACAACATAGAAATAAAGGTGAAACCCGAACCTAACCTAAACATAATATTAATTATTTAATATTAGCAAACAACCATAACCTAAACAAGCAAAACAACATACATATCAAGGTGATACCTCATTAGAAATAAACAGGTGAGTCTGAGATAACAAACAATTGTTGGAAATACAAGAAAACTGAATAGACACTACTTAACCTCATATCAAAACAACTTGAGCATCAACTCATAAAATTACCTTGCAGGACGATCTAATCCTCGAATTTCAAGAATGACACCCAAACCAGGTGGTTCAGGCCTCAGGTGAAAGATGGGATGAATATGTAAACCACTCTCAACCCCTACAATGATGTATCCAATGTATTACACTTCAGCGCTGAAAGCTTGTTCATACCAAGCAGTCGCCCCCTCGCGCAGGTCTGATCAATTAAGAGAAGAAAAGAACTTGATGGCCTCGTACACCTCCATTACAGTAACGTGTTACAAAGAAAATGAGAAAAAATGAAAGAGAAGATGATTGATATGCGAGTGATGGATGTGTGTTTTGAAATAGAGAGAGAGGGAGAGAGAGAAAGAGAGAGAGAGAGAGAGAGATAGATAGATAGAGAGAGATAGAGAGAGATTAAATGAGTGACGATTAAGTAAAAAATGTGATTGAATGAGTGTGGTTAAGTAAGGATTATTGTCGTTTTATTTATTTATTTATTTTCAAATCATTATTTTCCTTTTATTATGTACTATTAAAGTATATTTTGAATGTTGAGAGAGTGAGGGCCGCTACATCAAAGATTTACCTTTTAATTTCAACTCAACTAACGACTTTATTAATCAAGGCGAAACCTCAACCTAAACTAAACATCATATTATTAGCATACAACCATAACCTAGACAAGCAAGACACCATATAAATCATGGTGATACCTCATTCTAACCTACAAATCATATTAAATATCACATTATTAGCAAACAACCATAACCTAAACAAGTAAAACAACATTAAAACAAAGGTGAAACCTCAACCTAACATAAACATTATATTAAACATCATATTATTAGCATACAACCTTGCCATAAACATACTTCATATCATTGAAGTAAAGAAGAAGAGTACATTGCACTCTTTCTTACACATGTGAATGATTAATATTATGTATGGTGATTGTTGTGGGTGAATATTATGGATGATTATTTATGTTGATTGTACTACTCTTGATGTTTTATGCACCGTTAGCTTATGTGAATGAATTATCACCCTCATTTGTTTTCCTCTGGTGTTTTATGTTTATGATGGAGACACTCAGGCAAGGACTGAGAAGACTTAACAGTTTATTACCCTTGGAAGAGGGTGTTAGTGGTCTTCTTCCATTCTATTGTTTATCTGGGGCGTTGTTTAGAAATTCCAAGTGTCGCTCTGAATACTGTAACACTGGGATGAGATTTTCATTAATGTTATTTTGAGAGTTTGATTTTTTAAAACCCTATGGTTTTTGAAGTTGTTTTACGAGTTTTCAAGGATTAATTGAAGTATGTTGAGTATTTATGAATGAATTTCACTTTTTTATTAAATTATTGAGTAAAAATGTTTTATGTAGAGAATTTTGACACCCTTGTGAGTCTATTACTTTAATTAAAATTTCCACATATTTCATGGGTAAGTGTCGGGGTTTGTTTAAGGTGTTACAATTTACGCAATTATTCATCATTCACAACGTGATTCATAACAAGTATCTTATCAAAACATTTGAATCATGTCCTAAGGTTCACTTCACAAATATTTATTAATCAGAATGTAGCCAAAATATATGCAATCATATTAATTGAGGTTTTATTATCTTACAAGCATGACATGCAATACATTACGTTTTCATTATCAATGGAATATGGTACACACATAAGCATGGAAATTCATGGTCAATTCACAAGTAACAAACATACTGTCGCTACTGCGAAAATCGGCGCCGGCTTGACAGGAGAGTCGCCACCGTGCGTTATTTATCCCTCAGAGCGGGAAAGGAAACGCTCGAAGTAAACCTCGCAAAGACGGGAAAAGGTATGGTCATCGCAACCAAAACCTGGATTCGGGAGTCGGTTACGCAAGGGGAAGGTATTAGCACCCCTCACGTCCATCGTACTCGATGGGATCCACGCTTGGTGTTTATAGGTAAAAGGGTGTGTTATCTATCTACGCTAATGGCTGGTCTGGAAAGAAAATAAAAGGACAGGACTCGACAGAACATACGGTGTTCTGGGCCTACGTATTCCCTCGTGCAATGGGAAAGTCAGAGTCAACGTAGTTCGACTGCCTACGTCTAAACGGGGGAAAGGTTGCTCGCCAGGACATCGCGTCCTGTGCCTACGTACTTTCATCTGGAATGAAAGATCAGAGCAAGCGTAGTTCGGCTAACTACGGGTAAACAGGGGTTCTCACACAGCAGTGAGAAAACAAACTGGTCTCTAAGGCTCGGGAACCTACAAATACGATCTGGTCTCAACTGCACTCGGGCAAGAGAAAGGGATAACAATTAGTCGTTAGCGGGAAATTCTCGATCGCACAGCCGCGAGAGAACAAAGGTTAGTCGTTAGTGTGCTCGCTAGGATATCGCATCCTATGCCTACATATCTTCGTCTGGAACGAAGAATCAGAGCAGCTGTAGTTCAGCTAACTACGGATCAAGCTACTCAAAAGCTCCTACAGAAAGGAAAGGGAAACCCTAGAACTATAGCTGAGAAACAGGGGAATCTACCTACTGCTATCACACCTGGTTGACCATCCTAATGTCTATCATAACAACTCCGCAGCGGAGAAGTCAGAGCTCCTAAGGGATCATGGCAACAGGATTAAACTACAAACAAGAAACTGCAACGTAAAGGAATACTGAAAATATGCATGAATGCAACAGCTAAACAAACAAGGCACAGAGGCAAGGGAGCTCAGCTCTACCAAATACCAACAAGCAAAGCCACGCAATAACAAACAAGCAGAAGGAGGACCACCTCAACTTCTCATGCATGCAAAGTCTATTTCTAAGATGCACCTACTCAGAAACTATTTAGATGAACACCTAAATCTAATGCAACATAACATCACACAAGTCAAACAATACAAGGAGACTAACCCTGAGCAGGGCCTCTAACAAACCTGAAACAAGCTTCTAATAACTCTCTAAACAAAATTCTATACAATACCCTAAGCAGGGATCTAAGCAACAACTCTAATCAAAACCCTAAGCAAGGATCTAAACAAACTCCTAGGCAAGAGGAATCAATCCCATTCTCCAAGCTTCAGAACAAGCTTACCAGAGAAAGGAAGCTAAGCAGACAAGCTCATAGTGCTTTCCTCAGGAAAGTACCAGGAGGTTACTACTCAGGAGTCATATCCTATGCGGCTCGACAACTGTGATCAGTTTACATCCCTCCTCAGGAGAGATTAAACTCACATGAAGGCTCCGGCGTCACTGGATATTTGGGAAAGAACCTATATGCACTAAGGGAACTAAGTGAACAGACTCATAGGACCTTCCTCAGGAAAGTACTAGGAGGCTGACACTTAGGAATCGTATCCTACGTGGCTCAACAACTGTGATCAGTTTACATTCCTCCTCAGGAGGAATTAAACTCACAAGTTGGCTCCTACATCACTGGATACTTACGAAATCCTAGACAAACTACTGGAACTAAGTGAATAGACCCATAGGACCTTCCTCAGGAAAATACTATGAGGCTTCCACTTAGGAGGCATATCCCATGTGGCTCAACAACCGTGAACGGTTTACATTCCTCCTCAGGAGAAACTAAACTCACGTGAAGGCTCCAACATCATTGGATACTTACGAAAGAGGTGAGAAGGAGGGATGAAAGTCATTCATAGTGCCTTCCTCAGGAAAGTACCATAAACTCCCTTCAAACTTCAGGATCTCGAACCTCACAAACAGACAACAAGCTCCTAGACTAAGCCTCAATCCAATGCAACCTTGCAAGCTCCAACAGGACCTCCATCAGCTCCCACCTTCAAGAAGAACCCACAGGCCAACAAACTACAAAAGACTATCTCTGAAGTTCAACCACAGTTGAACTCCAAAGTCAGAAGTCATCAAGACTTCCCCTATCTTCAGGCTCAGACAAATCACAGCAGAACACCCTACAAAAATCTAACAAAAATCTAATGGGAGACCTACATGGCTCTAGGATAACATACTAAAAAAAATCAGAATAAAATTCAACACCAGATGAAAGAACTAAAAATCAGCAGCACAGACATATCAACGGACCAATTTATTCAACAGCCATAACAGTGAAAAAATGCAATTAAAATGAGAATGCATGATTAAGCTAATATTTTTGTACTATAAAATTCTACACTGAATCACGGGTCTACAGAAAAAAGAACGGAATTATTTGACTAAATCTACCATTTTTTATGAATTTTTTAATGATATGCATGCATTGAAAATATTAAAAAACAAATCAATTAATTGAAAAATATGCAAAATATAACAAACAAAAATAAAATGTCACTTTTATTTTTATTTAATTTTCTAAACATTTTTCATGAAATGGTGGAAAAAGAATTATTAAAACAATTATTATTTACATTTTTTCTATGAATTATTTGATATGAAAATATAAGAAGAAAATCAAAATCTAAAAGAAAACGACATGGGGTTCAAATAGCAAGATATAAGCCTATTCTACATTGGGCCCACACTCTGGGGGGTGCCAACAGCAGTTGGTGCGCAGGCCCAGGTCTTATTATCAAACAATTCAGAAAAAAACCTATGGGGTGCAGCACTAGCAATTACCTAGTTGTTATCTCAATGGGCTTACGCCCAGGGGGTACAGATAGCCATTTTGGGGCTTAAGGCCCATATCCAAATTCCCAGACCCACACGCCAGGGGGGGGGAAAGCAAATTGGGAGGTGCGGCTTCAGAAACACGTTTGGGCCTAAGCCCAACGTCAAACCCTAATCCAACATTCAGCTGAACAAAACCTATCATCATCCCCCCAAATACCCTGGTACTGTTCACTCTGGGAACCCTAGCCGCTTCTACCCGTTCTTCCTCCTCACTCTCTCTGCAACTCACTCAACCCAGCAAACCCTAACTCAAACCTAAGTGCTAAACGAACCACGATGAAACCCTATATTCAACAGTCAACGGAAAAACGTGAACAAGAGTCGAAGAATGACACACCTGGATTTGGAACACGAATGACTCAGGGAGTTCTTGAGGCTTGTTGAAGAACTTGATAGCTTCACTTCGCACGTGGATCTTGACGAGGATCCTGATGAAGAAAGTAAAGAGCTCTTGGTGTAAAGATCTTTGAACGGATGAAGAAGATGCCTGGTGATCTTGAAGATCTATGACAATCTGGACCGAATCTGGAAAGGTCTATGAAGATCTGGAAAACGCAAGAACGTTTCAGTGAAGATCCGGACGAAGTTCCTTTGAAGATTGATGGTCACGAAGGTTGATGAATCTTGATTCATGACGATTTTGCTTGGATGCCTGGAAATCGTTGATGAACGCCATGAATGTTCTTGGAGATTTTCTGGAAAAAGACCTGAAGAAGATGAACGGATGAACAAATTGGTGGTTCCGGTGAATTTTCCGGCGACACCTTTGGAGGGAACGCGAACGAAGATTGGGCGGTATCCTCAGCGATTTTCCTGAAAAATCCGGCTTCCGATGAACTTCCGGTGAAATTGGCTTTCCGGCGACCGTTAGGAGTTGGTTGCGGTGGATCAGGCGGTGGTCACCGGCGATTGCATGTCGTCCGGTGAGGAGCTGGTAGTGGGATCCAGGTGTCAGTGCATGCAGCGAGGTAGCTCAATAGTGGGACGCGTGTGAGAGGGGAGTGAGGAGAGAGGGACGCGTGTGATGTGCTGGCGCAGAGAGAGTGAGATGAATTGGATGCGTGGCAAGACGAGGGAAGAGAGAGAAGAGCGCTGACAGGCTCTTATATAGCCACGTGTGCAATTCCTGGGCTTCTTCTGACTGGACCTTTTGACTGCACCTGGCCCACTTAGGCTAATGACTCAGACTAAGCACCATTAAAACGTGACTAAAAGTGTAAATAAGGGACAAATGGCCTGATTAGCATATGATTAACTACATGAAAATGATTAAAAATTAATGATGAATGATTAAAATTGAAACGAAAATGAATATGCTAATTAAACAAAAATGCTTAATGAGAAACAATTAAAAAGACTAATACCCTAAAAATCTGACTAAAACTTATAAAAAAAAACTATTAAAATCCATATTAACCTATTAAAAGCTATTTAAAAAATCTATAAAATCCTAAAAAAGAGATTAAACTATAAAAATGTTCTATAACCTATTTAAATTCCAGAAAAATTATAAAGCCTATTAAAAATTCCCAAAAGCCTATAAAAATCCTAAAAATGCAGATGAATGCACAAATGACTCCCGTAAAAGCGCACGAGACCAGATTGAATCGAACGGAGATCCCGGGCATCAGAATATCCTCAAAATCACTGAAAAATCACCGAGGAGCGCACAATTTCCCGAAAATAAAACCCCGATAATCTGGACTGGGTCTGCCATATCTGATAGACAAAAATCAAGCTGTAAACTCTGATATCCCCTGCTTGTGCACAAAAATCATACATCTGAGCTGTGAATATGAAATTAAACCATGAGTCAGCTAGGAAAATCAGTTGGTCAAATTTTAGGGTGCAACAGCTGCCCCTATTCAAGCGACTTGGACCTGAAAGGTTTGAAGAGCGCTCAGCCTTCAAACATCCAGAGGTACGAGACGGTTGAATACAAATAAAACCCGAAAATTTGCCAACCGCGAGCATATACTGTTAACTGCTTGGAGAATAAAGTCCAGAAGACCGAGTCCAGCCATTACGGCACCAAACTGATCAATCATCTGATAGAGAACTCCTGATTTGAATACCCGTCGCTTGTGATACCCCATGTAACAGAACCCTGATGGTTGCAACAACATACCTGATTCTTTCACATTGCCTACTGACAGGCAGGAAGAGAAATATACTCACATCGCCCAAAGATGGACGGGAAGACACCCTGATTGAATACTCACTTCGTCTAATGATAGACGGAAAGACAACATTAATCTCCAAATTCACATCGTCTAAGGATAGACGGAAAGTTACCATAATCTCCACATTCACATCATCTAAGGGTAGACGGTATCACCATAATCTCCATCTTCACATCGTCTAAGGGTAGACGGTATCACCATAATCTCCATCTTCACATCGTCTAAGGGTAGACGGTATCACCATAATCTCCATCTTCACATCGTCTAAGGGTAGACGGTATCACCATAATCTCCATCTTCACATCGTCTAAGGGTAGACGGTATCACCATAATCTCCATCTTCACATCGTCTAAGGGTAGACGGTATCACCATAATCTCCATACACACATCGTCTAAGGATAGACGGAATCACCCTGATTGATGAACAACTTAATATTCTCATCGTCTAAGGGTAGACGGAAAGTCACCATAAATCTCCAAACTCACATCGTCTAGGGATAGACGGAATTATCTTGATCGATATTCAAATCAATTCACATCGTCTAAGGGTAGACGGGATCATCCTGATTGATGAACAAACCAACATTCACATCGTCTAAGGATAGACGGGAAGAAGTCATTAATCTCCATATACACATCGTCTAAGGGTAGACGGGATCATCCTGATTGATGAAACAAAACAATTCACATCGTCTAAGGATAGACGGAAAGTCACCATTATCTCCATATTCACATCGTCTAAGGATAGACGGAAAGAAATTCATGATCTTCATATTCACATCGTCTAAGAGTAGACGGAATTATCCTGATTGATAAAACAAATCAATATTTTCATCGTCTAAGAGTAGACGGGATCATCCTGATTGATGAACAAACCAACATTCACATCGTCTAAGGATAGACGGGAAGAAGTCATCATGACGCAATTCAACACCATCCTTTGAATTTCAGAATCCTTCTGTCTACGGGAATTGATGGAAAAGATCAACATCCTTGAAGGGGCCACATCGTCAGTATGGACCGACGGTAAGAAAAACCACCTTTTAAGGAACCATGTCGCCAATAAGAATCGACAATCACGAAAACTGAACATTCTTCGAAGAGCCTCGTCATCAATAGGGATTGATGGTCAGAAAAGTCCCTCTTAAACGTCATCTCATCCAATAACCAGAAAGAGAACCAACATTCAAAATCATTTTGAAACCCCTCAACAACTAAGGATAGCCGGAGAAGACTCGCTGGGGAAACACCTCATCATATGTATGATCTGGCAATAAGAAAACCCGCTGAACAATAGCTCGAAACTTCACATCGTCTGCTGACAGACGGAAAGGAAAGCTACTTGCTAGAACAGTTCTATTTTGAGCTCCATTGAAAATCAACCCAAAACTTCACATCGTCTACTGATAGACGGAAAGGAAAGCATATCCTGGGGGAACCCCTTCTTGAAGCCTCACCGCGATCACCCGCAACTTCACATCGTCTATGGATAGACGGAAAGAAAACCCCATTCATACTCAAGACGTCTAATGCTAGACGGAGAAATCCACTTATTGGGGGAACACATCGCCAATATGAATTGACGGGAAGAAAAGCTTGTCAACATCAGATGACTGACTGATCAGAGCATAATTGCTGCCTGATCTGATACAAATAATCCGCTGAATCGTCTGAATACTGTTGCTGGATAAATGCCTCTGAACTGATCACAGAGTAATTCACGCGCCATATGCGGCTGACAGAAAACCTGACTTATGCTTTGTATGCACATGCAAATGCTTTAGTCTTTCTACAACGTAATGCTCCATTCTAGATGGAAATGCTACGCATTTTGAAAATGTCATGCAGGTATGATGCAGGTATGATGCATGCAATATGCTAGTGCAGGCCCGAGCTGCCGGAGAGGCCGGGTACAGAAAACCATTTCAGCAAAATAAATGCTGAAGGCGAGGCCAACTTGATATCACTGAATCGTCCTAGCAAAATAAATGCTGGGAGAGTGAAATCAACCCTGCTGGGGATACCGGGAACTTAACCGAACACTTTGACGAAGCAATACCCTGCTGGGGAACATAACTCCGTTGTAAAATAGCAGACGTGCTGAATATGATTAGACTCCTCTGGGAATAGCTTACCCATACCAATGACCAATTGGACTTTGCTGGAGAAAATGGAGGGAGTCTTCCTGCGCTCTGATGAAGCTCGGATCTGGAAATTGACGCGCCAACACGGATGGGCTTCACAGTAATCGCAAACATGGATTTGAGCTCTTAAGCTATCTTATTGGGTCAGGTACACCTGACGCTGGAAAATATTCTGCCTGAATACACAGCCTTTTAGTGAAGGGTCAAGGGATAGTAACACGACTTCCCGTATTCATCTCGCTCTCGAAAATCGACTGCATCTGCTCGAATAACTCTGAATGACCCTGCTGATACAGAGAACAACAATCCTTTCGCTTCTGATATGCCTCAGCCTACGGGACCTCTGTGGGGATAGTCCCTGAAAGGAGATCTGCAAATCTGTTGCCCCGATGGCCTGATACAACATGCCTCAGCGTTCTGAACTTCTGAGATATACTTCACCTTGAATGCTTCTCGAGCAACCTTTGCGTGCTTAAGATGGTCTGCCCCTGACTGCAATGACCTTGCCCCGATTATCTGATTCAGAGTAGTACCTCCTGACTGCGGCGTATTTCACCAGACCTCAACCTGATTGCCCCAGGATAACTGACTTCGAAAGGCTGACCTGACTGGGAATCACAATAAAGCTTGCCCCTGCTCTCGGAACATTCGGGCGCTCTGCATTCTATCTTGACCATACTTTCCACTGTAGGAAGCTTTTCTGCTGTCAAGCGCTTACTCGCAAGTAAAACAAGTTGTTCTGCATAAATGATGTATTAATGCAACACATATGACAGCTTTGACATCCAATCTGTTCACTGGGAAAAGGAAAAACAATTTATGGCATATAATGCGTAAAACATTTATCAACATCAGTACCGACATGGTAAGAGGAACCTTTTAGGAGTCAGAATCGACGCGACCTTTACCGGAGTATGCTTTCGAAACAGCCTGCTTCAATTAGGACTTTTGAGGGTTGTAACGTGGTCGGGTTCACGGTTTTGAAAGAAAGGATAAAGGCTCAAAGTTTACTTTAACCCACCCGTTCTCCTTGATGTTCTCCCATCCTACGTTCAGCTAATTCGACCTTAGCGCTCACCTCTCAGAGGCTTAGAAAATAGGAATGATAGTTCGAGAAACTTTTGGATCTTGGAGTGACAGCCGCTCGCTTTTCATCTTTGACACTTGAGGTCACACGACTCGTATTTCTATCGAGGATTTTTCTTTTGATCCTTTTCATCTTTTTCTCTTCATATCCCTAACTTTTGCCTGGACTGACTCCTTTTGAGTTTCTTTTGATTTTTTTTTAAGTCTAGCGGGATGCCCTCATTTTTGCCTAAGCCATTTGTTTTGAAGTTTTCTTGACTTAGCGGGCTTTTGATTCTTTTTTCATTTTTTTTCCGAACAAGTCGTGTGACACTGGTTGTCTGACTCTTTGGGAAGTGGTGTGGCTGTCCCACTCTTGATTGAACCATTGTGGTCTTTTAGGCACGACCTCTAGGGACGTGATTGATCCTCGAACGGACACTCCTTCTGCAATTTGGACGCTCGGTCAAATTAGCTAACACCTACCCTGCCCCAGGTTAAGATTGAGGGTTTTTCCGTTCACAGAAAGAAACTCCTACTACAAGGCTCAAAGGGGTTAACAAGGGATTATCTTCCTTATAACTCCGGTGTTTAGGGATTTGAAACAATGCCTGTACATCATCAACAGGTTTATTTCAAAAGCATACAATATCGGAATTTGCATGTCGGTCATTTTCGTCATCCTCCCCAAATTCTACTTAACCAAGTGGTGGATATTTGCAAAACAGTTAGTGAACACGAATGGATTCAATCAAAACATGCACATTTATTTCATTATCATCAATTTGACTGAAAACAACAAGTTTTACAAACAAGTTTACAAATTCAAACAGGAAAGCAATTACAAATGCAAAGAAATGACAAGCTAAAACAAAGGAAATATGCTAGCTTCCGAGAACTGGGCTTTTGCATCTGCCTTGCTGCTGAACCAGTCTATCCTTATTAGAGGCAACCCAATGCTGTCCTGATCTGCTTCAACGACCCAGCCAAATTATAGAGCTCTTTCTCCTTCATTCAGATGATGTGGGGACCTCCCGGCCCGAAGCTAATTGCCGCACTATCAAGCAGATCCTGCACTTTGTGCTTAAAAGCGTGGCAGCCTTCTATATCGTGACCCGGGGCTCCAGAATGAAACTCACAGTGCTTGCTTGCGTCATAACCAAACGGGGGAGTTCCCGTTATTGGTGCCAGAGTTCTTGTCTCTACCAGATTCAATCTCAACAATGTCTGCAACAACTCGGCATATGTTGAGGGAGGCTTCTCAAACACTCTTCTCGGCTTGCCACCCTGGAATCGTCGCTGAGCCTGCTGTGCCCCCTGCTGAGGCTGCTGCTGCTGGTACCGGGTTGACCCTTGAACACCCTTTGTATCAAATGCAACATTAGTTTCGTGACCTTCAATACACTGAACACTCTCCTTATGCTTAACCATTTTCTTTCTCAGGTCTGCCCCAGGAATAGGCAACAATTGTGGGCCTGGAGATTCTGACACCATGGATTCCAGGATACGCTTCTGACCCACTGCAGCTTTAGAAACATCTGTCATCTTAGCATCGACTGAGACAGGAGCAATATGCACAGCTACGCCGCCCGGCGTGAATTCAATATCGTGCGAGTCAATCAGGTCTTGAACATTGTGCTTAAAAGCATGACAACCCTCGATGTCATGTCCGAATGCCCCGGAATGAAATTCACATTGCTTACTAGCATCGTACCCTTGAGGAAACGCTTTCGTTGGTTGTGTCAACGTTCTTTTCTCCACCAGATTAAACCTCAATAAGATCTGCAAGAGCTCAGCATAGGCCATAGGTGGTGCCTCAAATATTCTTCTTGGCTTTCCCTCTCTGGATCCTCTGTTGAGCCGGATGCATCTTCTGTTGCTGCTGCTCAGGGTCCACGTGCACAGGTGGCACGAGCTTCTTCATTGCGGCTTCGAATAGCTGATCGTCTTCTTTCCTAAGCACATTCTTGACTACTTCCATGATCAAGCTCACTTGGGTCTTCAGCTGACTGTTCTCCTCTTTGAGAATCTTCTGCTCTGAACGCATCTCTTGCATGTCTTTCATCATCTGCCCCAGCTGGCTTTGGACTTCGGTCAATTCAACCTGATTCTGTTCCATATCTCTGAAGGAGTTCCTGCAATAAACTGGACGATGAGGAAATAAGGCCCACGGTTCTGATATACCTGCTAAATGATAATGCAGCGCGTAGCAAACAAACACACATTCATAACGCGACAAAGAGAAACTCAAACTATAAGCACACAGACGAATATCTCCCACACATGTACAACCAACAAAATCAGCAGGTAAGCACAAATGAGTATGACTATAACGACCCCAGCCAACAATCCTGGTGGTGGTCAGCAAATACTGATGCACAAAAGCTAAACGGGTTAAGCAGAGAAAACAGATGCGGCATCCGACGCGAAAACCTCTAGAAATTTCTCCCATACAACCGAACTTTCTGATTGGCAATCTTCAGAGCACACACTTCCTGTGGAGTCTTCCATGACATTAACTGACGAACCCGCACAACTAGAAGACGGAAAATCATTAATCTGAACACAACCTTGAGGAGTGATGCAAATACGGCTAGAGTCTAACAGATCCTGAATCTGACTTCTAAGCACTTTACAATCATTCGTTGAATGCCCCTGTGCCCCGACATGGTACTCACAGCGGGCGCTGGCATCAAAACCTGGAGGATACGGTGGAATCACCGGCTTAGTCTCTTTCGGTACTATCAATCCGCTTCTGACCAGATCTGGCAACAACTGGCTGTATGACACCGGTAGCTGAGTAAACTGCCTTTCAGGCTTCCGTGGTCTTCGTGGAGCATGCTGACGCGATCGGCGATAAGATGACCGTTGACTTGAAGTGTCTGAAAACTGATCCTGAGATGCTAGAGATTCTGAGGTGGCATCATCTCCTTCCCACTCTTCTTGAGAACTGACAACTGACTCAATCCTATCAACTGGGACGTAAGGAACACCTCGAAACTTTCCACTCCTGAGTCCTCGCTCAACAATCTCTCCCAGCCTCATCAGGCCCACAAAGTTTGTGCAGCTGAACAATTTGTCAAAATAATGGCCTTTCAGAGTACCCAAGAAGATGTCAACCAGTTCCCTTTCCGGAAGCGGTGGTTGAACGCTAGCAGACAATTCTTTCCACCTTCGCAAATACGCTCTGAACGATTCATTCTCTGCCTGAGATAATTCTTGCAGATCCACGAGACTAGGAGTCAAATCCAAATTGTAATCGTATTGCTTTATGAAAGCTCTGGCTAAATCCACCCATGATCGAATCTGATTACTTTCCAATTGCATATACCATCTCAGGGATGCCCCAGTCAGGCTATACTGAAAGCAATGGATCATCAATTTGTCATTTCGCACCAACGAAGTCATCCTTCGGCAGAACATCATCAAATGCAATTTTGGACAGCTATCTCCTGTGTATTTTTCAAATTCCGGCATTTTGAACTTGTGCGGCAACACGAGGTCAGGGACCAAGCACATGGCTACAGCATCCAGGTTAACGGCATCTTTCGCTTCCAAGGCTTTCATTTGCTCTTCCAACACTCGGAGTCTTCTACCATAGTCAAGAGCTCTTGGATCTACTAACCCGGTCATTAGATTATCTCCTCGGTAATTCATCACAGGGAAAGCAACACATTGCTTGTTAACAGGAGGATAACGTTCATTTCGGGCAACAAACTGCTCATGCTGATCTCGGTTCTCAACAGTTGGCTGCACAACTTGGGCTGCAGTAAAATTGTTTGCTTGCGGGAAGCCTTCCATAGAATCATGCTGATGGTTGGACGCCATAGTAAACCCTGCCTGGGTGTCAGGAAACTGGAAATTGCCTTCAGACATAGCCACCAATTACCGGTAACTGATTACACTGCTTGATTCTGCTCAAATCTGCTTCAGCCCCTTGGTCGTCTTCAACACTCCACTCTTGCCTCAAACAATTCCCCGAGAATCACCTTCTGGTGAAAACAAAGGCTGGATAAGTGCTCTGACCTGCTAAAGAGATGCTATGCAGTATGATTTATGCAAACAGAAATACAAAAATGCTAACGTGCATGTGTGCATTGGAGATATTTTCCCTCCAATTCCAGTGTCAGTGGTAGCAAGACGAGATGAACCATAAAGACAATATTTGGAAAATCCCTCATATATTGATTAGAATAACAGTCTTGTCCAGAAATTACATAACTATGCTCCATACAGCTGATATGACAAAGAGGATCCCAGCCAACATGCCTGGTGGTGATCTCAACATACAGAATATACGAGAGAAATCAAATACGGGTACGGTTGCGGAAGTCCTCGACCATCTTCTTTGTCTCTGCATGATCTGGTTGATAAATCAAACCTTCTATCAGTCGATCCCTCTTCCTGACCGTCCCCTGGATGTCTCTGACAAAGTCTTCCCAAGCTTTATCATTAGCACCATCCCCAGGTTTGGGTCTCTTGGCATCTGCTCTATGCTGGAAATCTTCCAAATTCTTCATGGCATCTGTCAACTTGCGCTCGGCCTCGTATCGGCGACAGGCTTCTTCTTCAAGCTCTTCATTCTTCACTTTGACCTGTTCTTCTAACTGAGCAATCTGTGTCTTCAACCCTTCTTCTCGCTCCTTGCGCTTGGTCATAGTGAGATCCCAGTGTTCTCTGAACTTGGCTAGCTTGGTGTAGGCCCTTTCCAGCTCTTGCTTCTTGGTGGCCAACACACTACTAACTGAGTCTACATCTAACTCCAGACGCTTCTTGGTTTCCGTCAATTCCAATAACGTAGCCTTCAGATGTTTCAGAGTTTCATCCTGCTGCTTAGAGATATATTCTGTTTCATTCTTTTCATGCCGAAGCTGGGCATTCTCCCGCTCTAAAGCCTCTTTAACCCTTGCTAGTTCTTCTTTCTCCGCCATCAACTGCTTGTAGACCTGAATGTCCACAGTGGTAGGCTCCTCTACCGGAGGATGCAATGGCTGAACCGCTGGATACGGCATAAGGAACTTCACAGCTCGCTCCCGAATCCATTCTACATATGGGCTAGGACCTCGAGTATCCCCTCTGCTACCTGAAAGCTTCCCTCTCTTGTGCAAGTTTTTCCAGGCTTTCTCAAGTTTGGTCAGCATCTCTTTCCCTATTGCCCCGGTGAGATACAGAGATTCCTGTATCTCCTCGGGCTTTGGCGCTCCTTGAGGTATGTACCCAAATTGCTTGATCAATAAGGACGGGTTATAGTTGACACAACCTTTCCTTCCTATTAACGGAACATTCGGGAATCCTTCGCCTTTGAGTATGACTTCAGCTCCAAATACTTCTTTAATGACCCATACCACGTTCTCAGCAGTTAATCCCATCAAGCGCTCGGGCCATCCTAGAGAATTGATAGACGTGACAAACGGGCCTGACTTAGGCAAATGACTGGTGAACCACCTGCATAGGAGAGGGACACAACAAGACACATTCCTTCCTCGTCGCTTTTCATTCTGATAATGAGTTGAATGGTGGATATCTCCCAGCAAAGTAGGAACTGGGTTTCCCGCAGCCAAAATATAGAAGGCATCTGAATCAACGAAATCAGGAATATTCGGGAATAACACGATGCCATACACACATACAGCAAGAATGACGTCAAAAACCTCCCATTTACCCTTCTGGGCATACTCTCGAACCTTATCCACTAAGACATCCAACGGAAATCCCCATACGTCTCCTCTTCTGATCATCTTCCCAGACAGCTCAGACTCTTTCAAGCACAGGATGGTAGAAAGCTCAGCCAGCTTAGGCTCAGCGTCCGGACGATAAAAAGGCATCTGATCACGGATCGGTATATCCAGAAGTGCAGAGTACTCCTCCAGGGTAGGAGCCAAAACAAAGTCGGGAAATACAAAACACCTGAGCTCCGCGTCGTAAAACTGTAACAGAGTATAGATGCCGCTGGTCTCGTAGACAGATGGCTGATAAACGTAGGTCAGAATCCTCCCATATCTCTTTCTGAAGTCACCCATTCCCCTCTTCTTAGCAATAGCCATCAATTCTAACAATGGACTGATATTCGGCGACGGAAACTTATAGGGCAATACTCTCTTCAGGTTTTCCATGTCTTGCTAGGAACGAACACCAGAACTGGAAGGGAAAATATGCACCTGCAATACACACACGTTAGTTGAATGCAGATGGTAATGCAATGATGCAATATGATAAATAATGCAATCTGCGAGCACAGGGGCTATGCTGTAGCCTGGAGAGGAATATCTCTGTGATCAAGAACAGAAAACCAACACGGTCATCAGAATCTCATGCCAATAACTACCATCTGATACTCCAAATATCAATCCCCTGGTAAGAAAACCATCTGACCCTCTGTATCTGACGAAAATATCATCTGATAATAGCCTCAACCTCAGATAAGAAACCCATCTGACCCAGACAACACACCTGGAGATGAATCAAGAATACCATCTGACAAAGATACTGAATCATGGTTTCTGAAGGCCAGTTTTCCTGCAATAACCCAGTCCCTCTCACAGGTAGGATAAACCTAATCCACGGACAAAGGTACGGCATCCTATGCGGTTATCAGCGTCACAGACTTTCATGAGTGACGATGCGATTCCCAGAAGGAGTGGCATCATCAAATCATGAAGAGGCCTCACTTAGCTGACTTCCAAATGATCGGTCCCCAGAGTCGACAATCCTCACGTCTGGACTCCCCTCAGATCCTCAGGACCGGAAAGGAGCACCTCTGCAAGAATCTCGTCTGAGCGCAGATTTTCGTAGGGAACTGTGCCTGCTCAGCAGACAGGTTCGTCTACTACTTCTCCACAACTACATCTAGGTGTGTACTCAAGCCCAGGTCCGGCTTTCCACTCACAGTAACCTCCCTTTGCCCACAGCAATAATCACAATAATGTAATGCTGGAAAATAAATGCGGAAAGGTAAAGGTACAGAAAAGTAAAGTGCAGAAAAGTAAAATACAATATGCACAACACCCGACCAATAAACATCCAAGCGCTAGGATTGACTCGCGTAGGGGATGGGAAACGGTCCCAGCATAAGGGATGGGAAAAGTCCCTAGATGCCTTTATCCCCAGCAGAGTCGCCAGCTGTCGCTACTGCGAAAATCGGCGCCGGCTTGACAGGAGAGTCGCCACCGTGCGTTATTTATCCCTCAGAGCGGGAAAGGAAACGCTCGAAGTAAACCTCGCAAAGACGGGAAAAGGTATGGTCATCGCAACCAAAACCTGGATTCGGGAGTCGGTTACGCAAGGGGAAGGTATTAGCACCCCTCACGTCCATCGTACTCGATGGGATCCACGCTTGGTGTTTATAGGTAAAAGGGTGTGTTATCTATCTACGCTAATGGCTGGTCTGGAAAGAAAATAAAAGGACAGGACTCGACAGAACATACGGTGTTCTGGGCCTACGTATTCCCTCGTGCAATGGGAAAGTCAGAGTCAACGTAGTTCGACTGCCTACGTCTAAACGGGGGAAAGGTTGCTCGCCAGGACATCGCGTCCTGTGCCTACGTACTTTCATCTGGAATGAAAGATCAGAGCAAGCGTAGTTCGGCTAACTACGGGTAAACAGGGGTTCTCACACAGCAGTGAGAAAACAAACTGGTCTCTAAGGCTCGGGAACCTACAAATACGATCTGGTCTCAACTGCACTCGGGCAAGAGAAAGGGATAACAATTAGTCGTTAGCGGGAAATTCTCGATCGCACAGCCGCGAGAGAACAAAGGTTAGTCGTTAGTGTGCTCGCTAGGATATCGCATCCTATGCCTACATATCTTCGTCTGGAACGAAGAATCAGAGCAGCTGTAGTTCAGCTAACTACGGATCAAGCTACTCAAAAGCTCCTACAGAAAGGAAAGGGAAACCCTAGAACTATAGCTGAGAAACAGGGGAATCTACCTACTGCTATCACACCTGGTTGACCATCCTAATGTCTATCATAACAACTCCGCAGCGGAGAAGTCAGAGCTCCTAAGGGATCATGGCAACAGGATTAAACTACAAACAAGAAACTGCAACGTAAAGGAATACTGAAAATATGCATGAATGCAACAGCTAAACAAACAAGGCACAGAGGCAAGGGAGCTCAGCTCTACCAAATACCAACAAGCAAAGCCACGCAATAACAAACAAGCAGAAGGAGGACCACCTCAACTTCTCATGCATGCAAAGTCTATTTCTAAGATGCACCTACTCAGAAACTATTTAGATGAACACCTAAATCTAATGCAACATAACATCACACAAGTCAAACAATACAAGGAGACTAACCCTGAGCAGGGCCTCTAACAAACCTGAAACAAGCTTCTAATAACTCTCTAAACAAAATTCTATACAATACCCTAAGCAGGGATCTAAGCAACAACTCTAATCAAAACCCTAAGCAAGGATCTAAACAAACTCCTAGGCAAGAGGAATCAATCCCATTCTCCAAGCTTCAGAACAAGCTTACCAGAGAAAGGAAGCTAAGCAGACAAGCTCATAGTGCTTTCCTCAGGAAAGTACCAGGAGGTTACTACTCAGGAGTCATATCCTATGCGGCTCGACAACTGTGATCAGTTTACATCCCTCCTCAGGAGAGATTAAACTCACATGAAGGCTCCGGCGTCACTGGATATTTGGGAAAGAACCTATATGCACTAAGGGAACTAAGTGAACAGACTCATAGGACCTTCCTCAGGAAAGTACTAGGAGGCTGACACTTAGGAATCGTATCCTACGTGGCTCAACAACTGTGATCAGTTTACATTCCTCCTCAGGAGGAATTAAACTCACAAGTTGGCTCCTACATCACTGGATACTTACGAAATCCTAGACAAACTACTGGAACTAAGTGAATAGACCCATAGGACCTTCCTCAGGAAAATACTATGAGGCTTCCACTTAGGAGGCATATCCCATGTGGCTCAACAACCGTGAACGGTTTACATTCCTCCTCAGGAGAAACTAAACTCACGTGAAGGCTCCAACATCATTGGATACTTACGAAAGAGGTGAGAAGGAGGGATGAAAGTCATTCATAGTGCCTTCCTCAGGAAAGTACCATAAACTCCCTTCAAACTTCAGGATCTCGAACCTCACAAACAGACAACAAGCTCCTAGACTAAGCCTCAATCCAATGCAACCTTGCAAGCTCCAACAGGACCTCCATCAGCTCCCACCTTCAAGAAGAACCCACAGGCCAACAAACTACAAAAGACTATCTCTGAAGTTCAACCACAGTTGAACTCCAAAGTCAGAAGTCATCAAGACTTCCCCTATCTTCAGGCTCAGACAAATCACAGCAGAACACCCTACAAAAATCTAACAAAAATCTAATGGGAGACCTACATGGCTCTAGGATAACATACTAAAAAAAATCAGAATAAAATTCAACACCAGATGAAAGAACTAAAAATCAGCAGCACAGACATATCAACGGACCAATTTATTCAACAGCCATAACAGTGAAAAAATGCAATTAAAATGAGAATGCATGATTAAGCTAATATTTTTGTACTATAAAATTCTACACTGAATCACGGGTCTACAGAAAAAAGAACGGAATTATTTGACTAAATCTACCATTTTTTATGAATTTTTTAATGATATGCATGCATTGAAAATATTAAAAAACAAATCAATTAATTGAAAAATATGCAAAATATAACAAACAAAAATAAAATGTCACTTTTATTTTTATTTAATTTTCTAAACATTTTTCATGAAATGGTGGAAAAAGAATTATTAAAACAATTATTATTTACATTTTTTCTATGAATTATTTGATATGAAAATATAAGAAGAAAATCAAAATCTAAAAGAAAACGACATGGGGTTCAAATAGCAAGATATAAGCCTATTCTACATTGGGCCCACACTCTGGGGGGTGCCAACAGCAGTTGGTGCGCAGGCCCAGGTCTTATTATCAAACAATTCAGAAAAAAACCTATGGGGTGCAGCACTAGCAATTACCTAGTTGTTATCTCAATGGGCTTACGCCCAGGGGGTACAGATAGCCATTTTGGGGCTTAAGGCCCATATCCAAATTCCCAGACCCACACGCCAGGGGGGGGGAAAGCAAATTGGGAGGTGCGGCTTCAGAAACACGTTTGGGCCTAAGCCCAACGTCAAACCCTAATCCAACATTCAGCTGAACAAAACCTATCATCATCCCCCCAAATACCCTGGTACTGTTCACTCTGGGAACCCTAGCCGCTTCTACCCGTTCTTCCTCCTCACTCTCTCTGCAACTCACTCAACCCAGCAAACCCTAACTCAAACCTAAGTGCTAAACGAACCACGATGAAACCCTATATTCAACAGTCAACGGAAAAACGTGAACAAGAGTCGAAGAATGACACACCTGGATTTGGAACACGAATGACTCAGGGAGTTCTTGAGGCTTGTTGAAGAACTTGATAGCTTCACTTCGCACGTGGATCTTGACGAGGATCCTGATGAAGAAAGTAAAGAGCTCTTGGTGTAAAGATCTTTGAACGGATGAAGAAGATGCCTGGTGATCTTGAAGATCTATGACAATCTGGACCGAATCTGGAAAGGTCTATGAAGATCTGGAAAACGCAAGAACGTTTCAGTGAAGATCCGGACGAAGTTCCTTTGAAGATTGATGGTCACGAAGGTTGATGAATCTTGATTCATGACGATTTTGCTTGGATGCCTGGAAATCGTTGATGAACGCCATGAATGTTCTTGGAGATTTTCTGGAAAAAGACCTGAAGAAGATGAACGGATGAACAAATTGGTGGTTCCGGTGAATTTTCCGGCGACACCTTTGGAGGGAACGCGAACGAAGATTGGGCGGTATCCTCAGCGATTTTCCTGAAAAATCCGGCTTCCGATGAACTTCCGGTGAAATTGGCTTTCCGGCGACCGTTAGGAGTTGGTTGCGGTGGATCAGGCGGTGGTCACCGGCGATTGCATGTCGTCCGGTGAGGAGCTGGTAGTGGGATCCAGGTGTCAGTGCATGCAGCGAGGTAGCTCAATAGTGGGACGCGTGTGAGAGGGGAGTGAGGAGAGAGGGACGCGTGTGATGTGCTGGCGCAGAGAGAGTGAGATGAATTGGATGCGTGGCAAGACGAGGGAAGAGAGAGAAGAGCGCTGACAGGCTCTTATATAGCCACGTGTGCAATTCCTGGGCTTCTTCTGACTGGACCTTTTGACTGCACCTGGCCCACTTAGGCTAATGACTCAGACTAAGCACCATTAAAACGTGACTAAAAGTGTAAATAAGGGACAAATGGCCTGATTAGCATATGATTAACTACATGAAAATGATTAAAAATTAATGATGAATGATTAAAATTGAAACGAAAATGAATATGCTAATTAAACAAAAATGCTTAATGAGAAACAATTAAAAAGACTAATACCCTAAAAATCTGACTAAAACTTATAAAAAAAAACTATTAAAATCCATATTAACCTATTAAAAGCTATTTAAAAAATCTATAAAATCCTAAAAAAGAGATTAAACTATAAAAATGTTCTATAACCTATTTAAATTCCAGAAAAATTATAAAGCCTATTAAAAATTCCCAAAAGCCTATAAAAATCCTAAAAATGCAGATGAATGCACAAATGACTCCCGTAAAAGCGCACGAGACCAGATTGAATCGAACGGAGATCCCGGGCATCAGAATATCCTCAAAATCACTGAAAAATCACCGAGGAGCGCACAATTTCCCGAAAATAAAACCCCGATAATCTGGACTGGGTCTGCCATATCTGATAGACAAAAATCAAGCTGTAAACTCTGATATCCCCTGCTTGTGCACAAAAATCATACATCTGAGCTGTGAATATGAAATTAAACCATGAGTCAGCTAGGAAAATCAGTTGGTCAAATTTTAGGGTGCAACACATACGTACATGAGTATTATCTTACTTCACTATGGGATAACTCTTTGAATTAGTTTTCTAATGCGTTTGACCGCATCTCATTCCGAGTTACGAAACTCAAGATACGCCATTTTCAGTTCTACTCCAAAAAGTTTCTTGTCGATCTGCACTAATCGATTACCAACCTAAAAAACAGTCTAAAAACCCAAATTTTTTGTAGGTATCGATTACTAATATATGGTAATTGATTACCATAGTACTCAGGACAAAAAATACTCGATTTTCTGTATATAACTCATTCCAAACCCTAGTTTCAATACCATTACGAAATCACTGTCTAAAACACAATTCGAGATCAAATTTTCATCAATTTAACATGATTAATACATCACAATACACCAACATTTAATCAACACATGATATCAACATTAAAACATATGATCGATGGAAAACAACATCAAAATTTTGCAATATAACTAAACCATTGGTGATAAGAGAGAAATTCATAATCTATGGTCTGTTATTCATCTTCTCACTGGAAAATTCACATGGAAATTCATACAATTCAGAGTTAAAGGGAAACTCTACTATCCTAAATGCTAAAAATTCAAAGTTATAGAGCAATCTCTCCATCTTTACCTTGTTAGTGCAAAATTTCTACGCGAAACTCCTAACGATGGTGGGAATCCTCGCTTGCACAATCTCTAATGTTATTCTCTTGGTGAATTAGACTTTTTTTTTTGAGTTTTAGATAAGAAGAAGTGACTTTTGTGTGTTAGGGATTTTTTCTCATTTTTCTTCCAAAAGAACATGTACTTCTCATTTTTCTCTATAATTCTCCATTTTCATTTTCAATCTAAAATTATGATGATTAATCCCATTCATTCCCCTTAATAGAATTTTGATTTTTTTATATCTTTGACTCCCCCACTAATTTTTACTTTTCAACTTCATTCTTCCACTAACTCTACTTAATTCTATTTTTTCGAATTAATTCCCATAATATTTATCCTTGATAATAATAAAATAATAACGCTAATAATAATAAATCATAAAATGCAAAATCATATTATTATTAAAAATAAAATTTGAATAATAAATTTTTTGGGGTGTCACATTTTTAGCTAGATTTTTTTTTCTATATAAAGGAGGGTTCTCGTTATTTTAGAAATGCACTAGTTTTATAGAGAAAAAAACACCTCTCTCATCTTCATATTACTCATTCTTTTATAAAGTCATTTTCACTAGTTGCCTTAGTGCCGAGAGAGTGAAAATTTTCTTCTGAGAGTTGTGTTGGTTTTATGTTGTAATTGTTTATTCAAGAGTGTAGTTTTCTTGTGATATCTTTTGTAATACATTTAATAGTTACAAGCTAAACATGTAAAACTCTTGGTTTAAGGTTATTAAGTTGTACTTGTATAAAAGCTCTGTGTGTTTTGTTTAAGGTTGTTTGAGCTGATCCTGGGGAAAAAATCAAGGTTGTTTATGTAAGGTTGTTGGACTGATCCTATGCAAAATCTCAAGTTGTTTATGAAATATTGTTGGGTTGAACCTCTACAAAATCTCAAGTTTGCTTTATTGAAAATCTCAAAAGGAAACTCTTGAACACATAAGTAAGCCACATGGTTCAAGTCGAACCAAGATAATTGTGGATCTATGTGCTTGTAGATACAACTATATGTACATGTTCACGATAGTTTTAATGATGACGATATTGTGTGTTAAACAACATGATGTGAAGTATTCATTTGCAAATAGAGTAATGACCAAAATTTTCTATCAAAATCAAGATGTTCTATGTGAGATCAAGATGTAAAGTCAAAATCAATAAAGACAACACATAATGTCAAATGGAGTTCAATGGAATCCCTGATGATGGTGTCTATCAAATAAGTTGTATAAAGCCTTATCAATCAAAATAGTCAAGTCCTAAATAAAGTGTCGAATCAATGACGAATCAAGCAATAGATCTTGAAGCTTTAAGGTTGCGAAAGAGAGAAAGTGTGAAAGCTCACTTGGTCTATGTATGAGTGATCAATGTATTATAAAGATATAAGAGTAATTCTAAAATTACTAAGGAAACTCACACACTCACCTAAAATATTTTATACCACTTTGAATTTGCTAAAACACCTTAAAAACAATGGAAGAACTATCAAGGTGCATGTATAATTGATCAAGAGCATTCATAATCATTTATGAAGCATTTGTACACTACCTAATTGACCAGGGACTTAATCCAATCGATTAGAAATAATTATAACCATTGTAGGGTTTCTATTTTAAGATTAGGATTCTCGTATTTTTGAAACTCTTAATCGATTAAACTTAGTACTTAACCAATTAAGTCATTATAAGGTCCATGTATCTTTTCCTTTTTGAGCCAAACTTTTTTCCTCTAAATAAAGAGTTTCTCCTCATTTTAAAATACACAAAAAAAAACTTATTTCAACCATACTTTCTCACATTCTACTATCTCTACTTCATTTCTTTCTTTTTCTTTACAAAATTGTCTTAGTCTTTGAGAGTGGAAAATATATGTATGGTATTTGTTGTTCTGATGCAATAAGAGTATTGTAATTTACTCAAGAGCTTCATGCCTATTATGTAATATCTTTGAAAGGAGTTGTTATTTGGTTCTTGCAAGTAAACCAATTAAAAACTTTGTTTTATTCTTGAGATTAACCAGGTAAAATCTATGTTTAGGTTTGTGAGCTAAGCTTGTTAAAAGACCACATTTGGTTATTGAGTTCAGCCGTTAAAAACTTTGATTGGTTCTTGAACTCAACCCGGTGTAAAAGTTCTGCTAGGTTATATGAAGTTATCCCATTATAAAAGCTCACATTTTGTTTAGGGATTAACACATATAAAATCTTTTGTTAGGTTGTAAGAAGGTTCGTGGGCATAATCTGTGAAAAGCTCACATCTCATATAGTGAAAACTCTTAATAAGAAATTATTGGCGACATGACTAAGTCAAGTGGTTAGGCAGAACCTGTCTAAATCTAACATGTCACATTTTAATTTAGGTGGAGCAAAAATACTTAACTAGCAAAAGCATGTAAATTGTGTGTTTGGTTCTGCGGTGAAAAATTGATCTAAAAGTGAGTTGAAGATAAAGTAGTTTATGTTTGTATAAATTCTTGCAAAATTGATTTGAACAATAATTTTAGTGAAAAAAAATCACATTTAGACTTTAAAGCTATGAAACTTACCTTCAAATTGAATCAATTAAAAATAAATAAATTCTTCTCGAAACCAACTAAACATATCAAAACTAATTATACACATTTTAAATCAATTTTGAGTGTTCCTTCCATGAAACTAAATATGCATTAAATTAAAGACAAAATAGTTAAGACTCTCTTTTAATAAATTATAAATTATTGTGAAAAACGATATCTTGAAACAAAGTATAAACATTTTCTTTATGATCAAGAAACACACAAGGGTTAGGGTTAACAAAAAAACAAGAAGAATAACAAGGACTGGTTATAATTGCTATTCTTTACTTTCTCTTTGAATCAGATTACAAGTACTCAAGAATAACAAATAACCCTCTCACCCTAATTAGGATTTGCCACGTACCTGCTTATAAGGATGAGAGACTATCGTGCTATTTATAAGAAAACTAACATACTAACCTAATGGGTTTTTTCACATAGGCCCATTACAGAAGTTAACTTAAACAATTGGGCTTACAACCAAGACCCAATTCAATATACTAACTTAAATTACAAGTTAATATATTAACAATATGCTTAAATAGACTTCGACTACAACATACAAGATCAGTATGTGAACAGACTTCAACTTCATACTAAACCTTCTTTCGAACTATGAAACTATCTTTGTTGACACTAGAGTTTGATCTAAATACCACAAATCTCCACCTTGAAACAAACTTTACACTAATAAGGGAACAAACTAGTTTTCATCATGCAGTTTTATCAATTGCATACAGTGAAAAAACTTGCTACTCGACAATGTCTTCTCCTTCTCCGATAGGCCAACGTCCATCTTCTCTGATCCTTTCAACGCTTCTAACAAATCCTACTGAACAAGAAGAGTTTGCATTTTCAAGCGCCACAAACTGAAATCATTCACACCGGTGAATTTCTCAATCTCATACTTTGTTGATGAAATCTTATACTCCATGTTCACCGCACTAATTTGTTGTGAAAAACGATGTATTGAAATAAAGTATAAACGGTTTTTTATGATTAATAAGCACACAAGAATTAGGGTTAACAGAAAAACAAGAAGATTAACAAGGATTGATTATAACTGCTATTCTTTACTTTCTCTTTGAGTCAAATTACTAGTACTCAAGAATAACAAATAACCTTCTCACCCTAATTAGGATTTGCCATGCACCTGCTTACAAGGATGAGAGACTAACATGCTATTTATAAAAAAACTAACATACTAACCTAATGGATTTTTACACGCAGGCCCATTGCACATGTTAACTTAGGGAACAAACTAACTTAAACAATTGGGTTTACAAGTAAGACCCAATTCGACATAATAACTTAAATTACAAGTTAACATATTTTGACAATATGCTCGAACAGACTTCGACTACAACATACAAGATCAACATGTGAACAGACTCTGACTTCATACTAAACCTTCCTTCGAACTATGAAACTACCTTTGTCAACACTAGAGTTTGATCCAAATACCATATAAATCGATTATATATTTTATTTTTAACATACATCAATCAAACTTATCATTTTTTTTCTCACATCTTATTTATGTTTTTATTAGTTTAAAAACACCAAAAAAAATCAACTCATTATTTAACCTTTTTTATGAGAAATTAACGAAACGCACAATGAAAATATTTAAATTCTTTTTAAGACGAGATCACTTAAAAAGAATCACACTTGACAACTATTAGTTAAATTATCGACTAATTTTCAAATTCTATAATACTATTTTTTGTTTGTTTTTTATATTAAATAAACTAATATTATTCTTAATCTAGCAATCGCACCCTATAAAATAAAATTATTTTTTAAAAATGTTATGATTATTTTTAAAATTTAATCAAGGCAAAATATTCTTTTCCGTCCTTTAACTTTACTTCGCGGTCCATTTTAGTCCCTTAATTTTAAAAATTTTCAAATTGATCATTTAATTTTTTAAACAACTTCATAAAAGTCATTTCCGTCTATTTTGCTCAAACGACGTTTGTTTATGCATGCGTGACAGACGAGTTGACAATGAACAATCACTAGAAATCCAAAATAAAATTCCAAAAATTTTCCCTTCAGTAAGAATCAGATTAGGTTCATCATAATTACATAGAATGATGGTGTACCAATAGGCTATTTCATATTTGTTTATTTTTTTTACAAACAGTACCTATAACACAATCTTAGACATCATTAACTTATGTATTAGAAACATCACTGCCTCTATCTAACCAAGATTTTATGTCACCTCAGAGGGCATCACAAGTTCTCTGGCACACTGAAATGCTTTCAGAACCGATACCAAATGGGTTATACTTAGTTGTTCTGGTGATGATTGATTCATAATATATTACTTTACTAGTCAGATATACGTAATTATATTTGGTATGAATGCATGAGCTTGGAGTATTTTGGTCGATTATGTCATGCCACAAATTGGAGATATTAATTGATTTGGTATGATTTAGAAACAAGTTTATAAGAAAATAAAGTTTCTTTAATTAGTTGAGACATGAGAATAATTAATTTAGTTGGAACTCCTAATTATTGTCGCCTAGGAGAAAAATAGAAAATAAAATATCAATTTTCATTTAATCATCCTTTTTGAGAATTTTTTCTTTGATTATCTTCGTGTATTATTCTTTCTTAATTATAAATTTCAATAAAAATTGAAAAGAAGACCCATAAGTGAAACATTTTTTTTATGAAACTTTCAGAGTTATTCAAAGTTTACAAAATGCAACATTGAGCTCAATTAATCAATTATATAAGTTGTAGGAAAAATAATATACCATCTTCTTTTTCTATACCCTTTTGCTGCAATTGCCAGATCTCTCGTTGAAACACTAATTTCTCAATACTCTTTCTTAAAGGATTATCAGCAGCATCGAACAATTGTCCAACACTTACACAGTGTGCAAATTTTGGTGAGTTGGAGAAATATCCTTAATCTCAAACCTCGAACCCGTAAACCTAATTCAAACCATGGATTTCTCTCAACAACTTCAATTTTTGAGTTTCGTATTTCAACTTGATTTTTTTAGGGTTTAGGGTTTGTTGTTGGTGGGGAGTGGGAACAGGGTTGAAAAGAACAAAAGTGAACAAGATGTCTTTTTCTTCTTCTGAATTTTGCTATTTTTTCATTTTATAGAAATATTATTAATTATGAAGTATATAAAATGACATTCATCTTGACAAAATAAATGTACACATGTCATTTTAGATTTCACGTCAGACCCACATAGATTATTTAGTTGACTTTGACTAACAGTAAACGGAAATAACTAACGCGATAGTATTTGAACTATTAAAATATCAATTCAAAATATTTTAAAATTAAAAGACTAAAATAAAATCCGACAAAAAATTAAAGGAAAAAAAATATTTTTCCTTTAATCAATTAAAAAACACTAGAATATAAATGTTAAAACCTTTTAAAATCTTAATTTAAACTTTGACACATATCATATAAAATCAATAATACATGCCTATATACAATTTTAAATATCATTATACTAATAAACAAATAACAAATAAAAAAACGTAGTATTAGATCTTAGAGACAAACCCTGCAGTGTCTCACACAAATGCTTGGTTTTACGGCAATGGCATCAGGGGAGTCAAAATTGCCACTTCAAACTCAAAGGTTGCAAATTTACCCCAAACCAAATTCTGGGGTCTCCCCCTTTTGGAGAGGTACTTGTTTCTTTCTCACGCTCTTCCTTCCCAGTGAATTCCTGAATAAAATATTTATCTCTTTGCTTTTGGGTTGCAGAAAAGTATGAAAGAGAAGCCAAGCGAAATTGGGATGTTTTCTATAAGCGCCACAAGGACAAGGTTTGTGTTTTGTAACCAATTATTTAACTTGATTTGATGTGATTTGACTATAGTGATGATACTTTTCTTTCTTCAGTTTTTCAAAGATAGACATTACCTGGATAAGGAGTGGGGAGATTACTTTTCAGTGAGTTGAATGATTAATAGCTTAATTTTTAAGTTGATTTATGTTTTTTCAATGCGTTTTTTCTTTTCTTCATGTGCTAATGAGTTAAGTAATCTTAAATTTCAGGGTGGAGGGAAGAAAGTGATTTTGGAGGTAGTGAATTTGCCCGCATTATGTTTTTTCACTTCTATGGTTTAGAACTTATAACTTTATTATATATAGGATTAGCCTGATCGGTTTGACTTATTCGAGCTTATCTGCTTATAAACATTCGTGAGACTGTTTGGGAGAATTTATGTAAACAACTATTGTTTGACAAGATATTTCAAAAGTTATCCGTTGTTTTCAGCTTATTTCTATAAGTTCTCTGGGATAGTCTATGAAAATAGCTTATAGCTTATACGAAAGCAATTTTACTTATTTATCTTGTGTTATAGAAATAGCCTATAAATAAGAACTTATATCATAAGGGCTTATGCTATAAACACTTAATTAAGTTGGTTATTCAAACATGACATAAATAATGATAAGAGTTGTTTATTGAACAGGTTGGTTGTGGAGCTGGAAATACCATCTTTCCTGTGATTGCTTCGTATCCAGATGCTTTCGTTTATGCATGTGATTTCTCACCAAGAGCTATTGAATTGGTTAAGGTTGAAAATCTGCTTTATGTAAACTTAAACTCTCTGTCAAATCATCATTTCCTTGTTGTAT
The DNA here is from genome assembly GCA_963859935.3 of Lathyrus sativus. NCBI lineage: Eukaryota > Viridiplantae > Streptophyta > Magnoliopsida > Fabales > Fabaceae > Lathyrus > Lathyrus sativus. Next base: position 14,161,671 of record OZ012740.1, read on the forward strand.
AATGTTGCATAGTTACTTGACTTGGCCATAAGCTTTTTGATTCATTCTTGATCTATTCTTGTTTTTGTTTATATAGATCTAATTAGAACAAATTCGCATTCCTTATGGCAGGCGCATGAAGATTTTAAGGAGTCCCATGTCCACGCTTTCGTTTCTGATTTGACAGCTGATGACCTATGCAAAGAGATCACTCCATCTTCTGTTGATATTGTTACAATGGTATCTAAAATTCTGTATGACAGATATACCTCATGTTTACAGTTTATGTAGAGTGATTATGTGATCGTATTACCTTTGTATGTTCGAGACTATCATGTTCTATGAAGCACTGACACATGCACAGACACGATACTGACATGTAGACGCTTGAAATAGTTTAAGAAAATGACAATGATTGAATCTAACTATATGTGTCAATATCGGTGTTGGACACTGACACGCCTTCAACCTATAGTGTTAGTGCTGCATAGATAATTTTCTTGCCATATTTCATATAACTTCGGTTTTACTATTATTGAATATTATTTATGACTCTTAGTTAATTACCTGACATGGTAAGCAGATATTTATGTTATCTGCAGTGTCCCCGGAAAAGATGCCTCTAGTTTTGCAGAACATTAGAAAAGTTATCAAAGTAAGAAATAGTTACATTTAGTACTTGTGAATTCGTTATAATTTTTCTCAAACCTTGCTAAATAACTTGTTCATGTGTGAATTGTGATGATAATAATACCCTTTCTCCATTTACAGCCAAGTGGATATGTGCTGCTGCGAGACTATGCTACTGGAGACCTTGCTCAGGTTGATTTTATCGTAACTCTTCTACTAGAAAACATACAAGTTCTCAATTATTATCCAGATCATGATTTGTATATGTATTTTTATGTTCTATAGGAGAGATTCTCCGGCAAGGATCAAAAGATAAGTGATAACTTTTATGTTAGAGGTGATGGCACTGTAAGTTTTCAGTTCTGTTCATGTTAGCGTAGTTCACATGCGAGTTTCTTATTTTCTAATGTAATACTACTTTTTTGTTTCGTATTCAGCGCGCTTACTATTTTTCGAACGAGTTCTTGACAAGTTTATTCAAAGAAAATGGTTTTGATGTTCACAAACTTGACGTATGTTGCAAAGAAGTTGAGAACCGGTCAAGGGAGTTGATAATGAAACGGTAATACTTTATACTACATGTCCGTTTTTGCTCGATGTATCATGAGACCAAAACTTTATGAGTTGTCTTTTTTTCTTTCTTTGTTTGGCGGTTTCAGGCGTTGGATCCAAGGTGTTTTTCATGTTTCAGATGGTTCCGTCTCTTCTTCCAGTAAAGAAGCGGAGGCCAATCATCTTGATAGCGATAACAATATTGGCACAGCAATCAATCAAAATGATTATGGTAGTTTAACCGAGACTGTAATTGACATGTCCGAGGGAGTTGCGGCTGACATGTTTGGCGTCTTGCCTTCCAATGAGTATGAGGTTATTGAGATCAAACTTAGAGGCTGGAGTTTCAAGATTAATTTACTCTCAAAAGAGTACCAACACACCTGCAAATCGACTGGTTTGATGCTTTGGGAATCGGCTCGATTAATGGCTTCCATCCTTGCAGAAAATCCCAACATTGTTGCAGGAAAAAAGGTATTGGAGTTAGGATGCGGCAGTGGTGGAATTTGCTCTATGATTGCTTCTAGACACGCCGATCAAGTAGTTGCTACAGACGGAGATGATTTTGCACTTGACCTATTAGCCAAAAACGTTGCATCGAATATCGAATCACCACTGCTGGATAAACTAACTACGAAAAAACTTGAGTGGGGAAACAAAGATCACATAGAAAGCATAAAGAAATTGAGCAACGGAGGGTTCAACGTCATCATCGGCACCGACGTTACATATGTTCACGAAGCCATATTGCCTTTATTTGCAACTGCGAAAGAACTTATTGCTTGCAGTGGAAGTAATACAGACGATAATGTTTCTGCACTTATTCTTTGCCATATTTTTCGCCGTGTTGACGAACCGACATTGCTTTCAGCTGCAGCGCAATTCGGGTTTAGATTAGTAGACAGGTGGCCTACTACCGGAAATTCGACCGAAACGTCTCGAAGCGTTATTGATAATTGGTTTGTGGAGAATGATTTGAAGAATGATCTTCCTAGTGCAGCATTAAACATCTTGCTCTTCTGCAAAGATTGAAATCAAATTTTGTACTCTAGCTTGAACTAATGCAAGGTGTTTTCTTGATTAATTTATTAATTGTGGAGTATTCCACATTCCATTTAAGCTCATTCTTAGAACTTAATAACTCAACTTATTAATAAGCTCATTCTATTTTAAATTTTTTTATCTCCTATCAAAAGTTATAATCTGTCAATATGATGACACAACTCTCCAACAATCATTGTTCCACTAAATTTAATGTAAAAAGTTTGGTAACTTAATTAAAAAAAATCATTTTCCAGAAGAAAAAAAATGATAAATTCCTGAAATGTTGTTGGATAAGTCAAAATAGTGTTTAGTGATGACCAGCTTAATGGGCTTTTATCCATTCCTGTAAGAATAGTGACTGAGATGATTATTTGTCTTTCAAAAATATATTTTTTAATCGAAATAATAATTCACTCTTCTGAACATTTTCATTAAAAATTATTATTGTTTAATAATTTTTGTTTTATGCTGCCTAAATAATGTTTTGTTGTGAGAAATATAAGGGATTGAGAATAGTTGTTTTGAATCTATCTTTTCTTTTTCATCAATATTTTGAAGGAAAGGAAAATAACTTAGAATATATCAATTTTTTTTTTTTAATTTTTAACAAATGCTTAGACACAATTGGTTTATAAATTTTAATGATGATTGAATGATCGACAATATTCGACTTTTTATATTAAAAATATTATTATTTGAGTTATGTTTGAAAAAGAAAGTACATGTAATAGTGAGTTTATACTAAAAATAATTATAACCATACTCTTTTATATATTTGTTTAAAAAATTAAATTATAACACAGAACAAAAGTCATTTGGATTGAGTATTAGACAAAATAGAGGTCAAGTCAATTTAATTGACGTCTCCTACAGGCCAAGCCAATCTAATTGGCGCCTACGAATAAGTTGCAGGAGGTGACGTCAATTCATCTAACTTCAATTTAAATTTTTTCGTAATTAAAATAATTAATTAATTAAAAAATTGAATAAATACTATTAATATTTAATTTAAATTGGATTACATACGAGAATATTTTTTACACTAATGATAACGACCCGCTTGATCATACATTTCACGGTTCCACACTTTCGAAGTACCTTTTCTCGTACAGGTCTCGATTGATTCACATGCTGAGGTGTTCGATACGAGGTCCCTGGAGTGTCATCATCCCAGATTCCCTAAGAATTTATTGTAATTCTACGTGGTCTGGTGTATGCATTAACATGTTGCCGTAATCGAGTTTGTTGCTCATGTTGTTGTAGTTGGATTATGTTGTTTGGGTTGATGAAGTTATTGGTGAGCGCCCTGGTCGAATGAATGACGACATGAGTGTGAATGCTTCGTTGGAGAAAGGTAGAAATGGTTCTTATGGTAATTGGTAGCCATATGCTTGTTGGATGTTTTGGTGATGTGATGTTTGAGTGTCTTGGCTATGGTAAAAAATGTTGGTGTTATACGTTTCTTGGGTGTTTTGGATATGGTAGAAGGATGTGTTTGTGACATATGTTCTTTGGTGTTTTGATAATAATCGTGTTGTTGTTGGTGGTATGTGGTATACTCTTGGTTTAATGGTTAGGTGTATGACATGTATTAGTTGTGTGTTTGGATGTTTGTGGGCTGGTAATTTTATTGGATAGTGTGTTATATGTTAGTGGTTTGGTAATTTTGTTAGGGGTTAGATGTTGAAGTTTATTGTGTGTAAATGGTTTGACATGGATTGTATAAATACATATCTTTAGATAAAACCCTATTGTAATCGATCTATACCAATACATATAATAATGAGTTTATTTAGTTTGAGTTGAAATGACAATGTCAGTTAAGACCAATTGATGACGGTGCCTCCATTGATGACACTCAACTTTAACGAAGTATTTTTAATTGTCAAAGTTCCATTATTCCGATACTATACTTTGATGTCATTGTTCGAGGCACCTTGGGGGATTTGGGATTTTTTGATGCATGCCGAACTACAGTTTCTCATGATCACTGTGGTACATCTCCACATTGGTGAATCTGATGATTGATGTTGTTGCATTCTAGATGGTTGCATCTTCTTCATTCCTTTCATGTTCCAGAACCACATATAGCCTTCAAACAAATTGTTGAGGAAAAATAAATTAGATCAGTAAATATTTAATATTAAAAATAAATTATTATAAAATGATTAGTTTAGTGACAATACATTGTTGAAAGCCTATTATTCAAATTGATGGAACATGATTGTATGGGAAATACAAGGGCACATTACATATGGCAGTGGCTCAAAACGGCAACAGTAATATCTTTTCCATTGTCTTCGCTCTAGTTGAAGGTGAAATTGGTGGTGATTGAAGTTTCTTTCTCAAGAATCTCATAAATCACATTGTTCCACAACCCAACCTCTATTAGATTTCTGACATACACACATCTATTGAGAATACATACAATAATACTAATAATGATTGAAAAAATCTTCCTTCTACCCATGTTTAATGCATTAGACGTATTGCACAAAACTTCATTCGAGAAATCAAAGATAAGAGTCTTCAAAAAAAATTGTGAACGCGAGATATGCTTTAATTCAATCATCATTCAGACACTACCACGAGGAAATTAGATTGTCAAATGCAGATGCATTAAGGTGATTCGATAATATTTCAGTGGAGAAGTGGACTTGGGCACTTGACAAGGATCAACGATGGAGCCACATGATAACAAACCTTGTAGAATAAAATAACTTTGTCTTCAAAAATATTAGAAACCTATCCATAATTGCGTTGGTGAGAGCAACCTATTTTAGGTTGGGATCATTGTTCACAATCAGAGGCAAAAAATAGAGTTCAGTGTTACAAGTGGTGCAATTGTTAAGTGAAAGCTGCATGAAATTTATAAAGAAGGAAACTATCAAAGCTGACACACATGTGGTTACAAGATTTGGCCATTATAAATACAATTTCAGTGTAAAATAGACAATTGACCATAATGAGGAGAGCTCAAAGGGATACTATCAAGTCGACCTACATAGAGGTTGGTGCGAGTGCAAAAAGTTTCAAGCATTCTGTATGCCTTTCTTACATATCATTACGGCATGTTAAAGTATTCTCTAAGACACTTTCTTGCATCTATCTGTCGTTTACAAAGTCATAAATGTATTTGGTGTATACAACAATAGCTTCCGAATGGTAGCAAAAGAGGAATATTGACATACATATCACAAAGATATACTTTGTCCCAACAGAAATATGAAAAAGAAGAAAAATGGTCGCCCCAACAACACGTGTATTAGAACCGAAATGAATACGACTGACAAATTAGAAATAAAGTGTGGTATATGCCGTCAACCCGAACATACGAAAACATCTCTGAATGATAATTTATTATGTTATTAAATTTTATGTAACCTTGGAATTTAACATAGATAACAATTTTCGGTTACAACAAAATGAACATAAACACACCTAAAACCACAATACAAACAACAAATAAAAAGACTTAACATCATAACATTTCCAAAAGATTACAACAAACAAAACAATATCATCTGGTGCAGACATCATATCTCTGACATCGTTGTCATCTTTAGCAGGTATCCACATACACTGAATATCATCATTATCATCCACAATAGAGATGGATGAAACAAGTCTATAAATACTTCTAATTCATTCACCATCATTAATCTCTCCATCTAATCAAATGATCAAGTTCCTCTCAAGTTGCTCGAAATTTTGGATGTTCCAAAAACGCATCTTCATCAGAGGTGTGGTTCCTAAAAAACAAACATGCCCATGTCTTTTACTATTCATGTTAGAGCAAGTAAAAAAAAGATTTAAAAAATGAGAAGATGTGTGAAAAAAAATGGTAAAAGGCACACCTTTATTTATACTAAATAATATCTATTAAAATACATTTTAAAAAAAATTGCAACACATTGAAGCCTATATATAGTCGCCAATTAAATTGACTTGTCCCATAAAAGACACCAATTCAATTGATTTGACCTCTATTTTGTCAAATATATGCACCAATTCTATTAACTTGTACTTTCTATTTTGCAATTATTTTGTTTGAAATATAAATAGTTTGAAAATTAATAAATAGTATAAAAATTAATGAAAAAACATAATTATTTGAGAAATTTTATTGAAAAACATGGTTATCATTTTGATTATTATTTATAATTATGGAACAGAGAGTAAGATACTAACATTTGTTTATCCTCATCTCTTGTTCCATTTCATCCCAAACACTGCATTAAGAAGTATTTCTTGGAATGTTACTTTAATTCAACAAATCAATTAAACCAATTAAATTTGATCTCTTCCACTATACCACTGAGAAATGAAAACAAGGACCACTCTATAGCAACATTCACTTTCTCTGCACTCAAACTGAAACATTTTATTCCATTTTTTCCTATTAAAAGACTATAAAATGAAGCCTTTAAACAGTTATAAATTCATCTTCTATGACCAATAATAGCTCCAAACTGCATGCACATGTTACCATAGGATGTACCTCACTGTATTTCATAGTTACCTTTATATTACATTTTTTTAATAAGTACCAATAAATAATAAATAACACGATGAATTCACCATAACAACCCTCTTAATTCCCACACCATTGAAGCTTCTACATATAATTTTATATACAAACATCATCAGATATGTCAAAAATGCCATTAAAAAATATTAGAAAAAAATGTCAAAAATAGATTCTGCATCCAGACACCCAAATGTGCCTATACAGAAATATAATCATAATTTCAAATTGTATGATATAAGGGACTGAAAAAAAACAGTATATAGAAAGAAAAAATGGAGATGGGGTGACAGATAGAGAGTAAGCACGCATAGCTTCAAATATGAAACATCATATAAGAAAATACCATGTGTGCTCACTCTCTTCTGTCACCTCCCTTACCATTGATGGAACCAGAGATGCATTATTGATAAACTGCAATCTTGAGTCTTCAAATGATCTCTCTTTATTCTATATAACAGAAGCTATAAGTGTTTCTTATCTATGGAACAAATGAGAAACTTGTTTATGTCTGAGGAGATGAAGGGGGATACAAGGGTATATATAGTGCCCAAAAGATTGCATCATGTATGGAAGGAATAAATGTGGGGTTTCTCTTTTTTTAATTTATTATAAAAAGTTACATAAGGTATGGGGAAAAGAGAAATTAGAAAACAAGAAAAAAAGTATATACATCCAATATATAGTCACGATTTAACACAGAAACGAAACTCTCGTTTTTTGAATAATAAACTGTTAATAGTAATTAGTATTATGTTTATATTTTTATTGGTGATTAAATCCTAAATATCTTTGATAAAAAAATATTAAATCTCTAATTCTTTTAATTTTTAATTTAATTAATTTAAATCAGTTGAACTATCTCTTTCATATGAAGAATCCTTTCATCAATTTCTGTCTCTTAGTAAATGGTAAGAAAATTTTGTTATGTTACCAAAGCATGTTCTACTGAGTTCATATTATAGGGTTTAAATTTCATCTCCATTTCCCAGTTACTGTGTACTGAAAAGTTTAATTCCAAAGCATCTTGTAATTCTAAATATGTTGACTCCCCAATCACGTCTTGAAGCCTCTGTTGCAAGCCCCTTCAAAGTATTAGTTTCTTATACCCATGACCATGGTGAGGGAAAAAAGAAAAAAAAAAAAAAAAAAAAAATATATATATATATATATATATATATATATATATATATATATATATATATATATATATATATATATATATATATATATATATATATATATATATATATATATATATATATATATATATATATATATATATATATATATATATATATATATATATATATATATATATATATATATATATATATATATATATATATATATATATATATATATATATATATATATATATATATATTCATATTAATTTGAAAGAATATTATTAAAACAGATAATAAATATGATCAATAACAAAAACAATGTTAAGCAATAATAATAACAATTTATATTAAGTAAACAAACAATCAAATCAAAGTACTTCTAAGATATTGAAAGAAGATGGTCACTTATAGCGATTTGTATATCTAATATGATTCAAAGATGATTAACATTTAAAAGAGAAAGCAACACTCTAACAATCTGATCCACCATGAATTAGTATTTATAAGAGTTATAAAAAAGTTATAAAAAATTAATTTTAAATATTTCATAAGAATAAATTATGATCTCTCTCTTTTCGCTCAGCCCATAAGAAGATCGTAAGAGAAAATAAAAGAGAGATATGATAAGATCCTTTATCTAGTTAGATTCCACTAACAAAGATATTTATCCTGTGTTTTCTAATCCGATAAATCCCTCTCTAAAATATTCAACCCTTAATCATTACTTTTTATTTATTTATCTTTTTTGGTCTCTCATGTTTACTAAAAAAAATGAAATGAATGTTTAAATATGGATCAGAAAATGAGGTAGACACTTGATCAAAAAATGAGGCAGGCGCCTCATGTTTCAGTCCATCCGTCTTGCGGGTTTGATGTCACCTAACTAAACCCTTTAGACATTATCCTTTGCATTGAGAGGTTTTGAGGTTTACACAACACTTCTTCCCATTACATTTCCTAATTGATAGTGATGTTAATTTAACCATCACCCACCTTGTTCACTCTTAAATCTTTGAATTACTATTTAACAATATTGATAAAGTTCAAGCAATGCTTGAACCTTGATCTATATATTGATTTGGGGAACACGTCACTCAGATTGTCTTTCGAAACAACTTTCTCAACTACAATCTTCTTTGATTCAATCATGTTTTTAACAAAGTACAAATGAATGTCAATATGTTTTTTCATTTCATGACACACTTATGATTATCCAAATGAATTATACATTGGTCATCACAATGTATTTTCACACCAATCATACCTTTCAACAAAATAACTTCTTTCACCCCTTTAACAAAAGCAATACATAAATTGAGTTGTAAACAATGCCACATAAAATTGTTGATTTTCCTTTTAACTAATAGCCTTCTCAGACAACATAAACACACAAATCGATAAGGATTTCTTAATGTCCACATTTCTAGCCTAGTCTCCAACTATATTGTAGCTTATGGGTGATAAGTTAGTGTTGTAGCAAACTCTTTCGAACCAGTAAGTGTCGAAGTCGAAGATATGTATGCAGTAGTCGAAGGTCGTTCTTGCATGCATATTTATGTTAGCTTGTTATATAGGTTAACATGTCGAATTGAGCCTTGCTTGTAAGCTCAATTGTTAAGTTAACTTGTAACCTAAGTTAGCTTAGTAGTCTATAAATATACTAGTTCCCTCAGGTTGTTGAGAGAGGTTAATTGCTGTTATTCACTTGTAATCTTTGATTCTTAATGAGAAAATGAATACTAAAACAATTTTAATCAATTCTTCTTCCTTCTTCTTATTTTGTAAAACCTAAAAGGATTTCTTGTGTTTGTTCAAAAAACTCAATATTTATCTCATAACTTTAATCTGTAATTGACGAGATCATTTCACAACATATGCATCCCTTAAAAATGGTTTCCTCATCATGAGTTATTCTTGTGTATTTCTAACCTTATTTCAATGATTCTTTTAAGTATCTCAAAATCCATTTCAAATCTTGCCATTGCACATTAACCATATTTTCCATAAATTAAATTACAAACCTAATCATATGTGTTATGTTTGACCTATTACATACCATGTTATACATGATTCTATTTTCCATATTTTTCTTGTTATCTGGATTGAGCTCATTGCATGACCAAAAACCTTGTGATGATCAAAAATGATGCTAACAATCTTAGAATCATTCATCCTAAACATCTTCACTAATCTTTTAAAGTATCTGTATTGAGATAAGAATAATTCACATTCTTCCCGATTTTTTTACAATATATCCATCCAAGTATCCTCTTAGAAACATCAATATCTTTTATTTTAAATTCACCATCTAACTTCTCCTTGAGCATGTTAATTTCATCCTTGACAGAACCTTCCATCAAAATATTAGCCATTTATAAAATTAGTTAGAGAACGACTTTGTCATTCCTCTTCAACATGTAAATACAATTGTCTTACTCACTTCTCACAAACATTTCTTTAAGAAAAATTCATCAAACCGACAATACGATAACCTAGAGTTTTGTTTCAATTCGTACAATAATTTATTCAAAAGACACACCTTATAATTGTCATCTAAAATGAATTTCCCTATTCAAAACCTTTAATAATTCTTACTTTCTTTGCTCTCAAATTCCTCCCTAAAATTCTCCGGTTATGAGTAGCAATTCTAGACTTGCATTTAGAGTAGAACAAATAATGTCAACATAATTTTTTTTAGTGAAATGACATCCACTTCCCTTAAGATCTATTAAAATGAAATTGTTCCCCGTCTGCTTTAAAACAAATACAAACCTCTCATAAGTTCTCATCAAATAGAAAAATAGCTCTATTGTTTGTTAACACACTACAAAAAGTTGACATATACATACACAACCATATTTAAATGTCATACATACCTATGCTTTTTTTTTTCTGTCACTAAAACTTTCATTGGTATATGTCAACTTTCTTGTAGTATGTTAGTGATAAAGTGGGTTATTTGCCTATTTGATGAAAAATTAGGGGATGTTAATGTATGTTTTAAAAGTAAAAGGGGTGTCAATGTCATTTTAATAGACCTTAGGAAAGATGAGTGTAATTTATTTGTTTATTCTTAATGGAACACTATTCCTCATTACCTTATCCTAGCCAACTGATAGTTAGAATCCATTATAGGTTTTCTTCCATATGAATTAGAAGTTGTTGTCGAATTCTACTCATCATCTCTCGCCATGCTAGTGGAAGCATTTACCTCAAGCTGAGTCTTATCCACCATTGTTTTAGAGTCTAGATTCTTAAAATATTTGCACTTCATTCAAATAATTGTAACATTCATGCTTATCAAAAGTCTCGATCTTCCTCAAAAGCAACATTCATGTTTTTAGAGTCTAACCTCATCAAAAGCAACATTCATGCTTGATCTTGACGGCTGATCAGAACCTGAAGTGGGCCAGAGACAATCGTCTATGATGCTGGATGTGAAAGATGAGGATAGGGTGTACTTGCAAGGTACTCTGATGCTAAAGTAAGAATCAGGAGAAAGAAGGCAAATGCATAATATGTGTGTATCAAGGTGAATATTGAACACCTGACCCTCTCAAATGAGAGGGTTTTTATAGTGCCCCAACGCTTAACCATTGGTGCCTATTCTCAGGACGAGATAACTGTTTCCCAAAGAATAGGTAACTGCCAGAAACTAGCCGTTGAAATGGGCTGAGGTGCCCATAACTAGCCGTTGCTATGGGCAGAGGCGCAGTTACGGGCATAAGCGTCTAGGCTGTTTCTGGATGGTGGAATCGTGCGTGACAGGCAAGGACTGACGAGGAGAAGTGCTGGCCCAGGGGTAAACCGGTCAAACTCCTCTGTTAGAGGGGTATAAAGGTAAATGTTCCCCCAAATTGGTTGGACTTAGGCAATTGGGCCGTTCTGGGAGCAGAAGTGGATTGGGCCATGCCTAGCCATTTGCTCGTTTGGAACATGAGAGTGATGACTTAAGGACAGTTTGTATTCCGGGCAAGGTCGTCGCTAGCCGCAAAGATGGGGTTGTTACCTTGCGACCGAGGGAATCTGTGCCTGGGCATTTGTTACACTGCTTGTCGGGCATCTCGAGGTACGGGGAAACCAATGGTTGATGGGATCTGAAGAGGGGAAGTGCCATGTGTGCCTCAAGCTGTGTGTTGCATTTAATGCGTGATGATGGCTATGCTAGGGTCATGATGATGCCCCTAGCCACATATGCTCGTGCACGTGCCAGGAATTGCCTATAAATAGAGCGAGAAGCTTCTCATTTGCACTTTTCGCTTCACTCTCTCTCTCTCTCTCTCTCTCTCTCTCTCCCTTTCTCTACCTTCAATCTCTGTCTATGCTTTCTGCCGTCCGCCGCCGTCAAGTTCTGACTGACCGCCGTACCTGCACCGGCCATATCCGTTCGACCCCAAAAACACATCCTCGACCATGTAAATACACGAATTCCTTGTTTGTTGTATATTTCATTGATTTCTGCTGTTTAGAATTCATGCAGTTATGGTCGTAACGAAGTAGCTTAGGGCTGTTTTCCGATGGCTGTTGGTGGGAGATGGTGGTTTGGCCACTTTCTTCTACTGCCGGCGTCGCTGGAGCTTTTAGGAGCTTAGGACTTATAGACTTTAGGCTTTAATTGATCCTGATGCTATAGCGACATGGAAATGTTCGACGCTGGCGGGAACCATTAATTTTCGGTGTGCTTATGAGCTTTCCGGCGGTTTCTCAATGGAGATTATGAGTTTTGTACCAGGGGGGCTTTTCCCCGAGTGTGTTAGGGAGATTACCCAGACATACCCTTGTTGTTGACTGTGCCATTTGAGTAGGGATTAGGTCAGGGCGTTGTCCTCGGGCCTTCGCGTGCCCTTTCACTTGACTAGCGGTGGAAGGGTGGATTTTATTCTGTCATCAAATTCACTTTTATCCCCTGCTTTTCAGGTTAAGGAGATGTTGCAGGGAGCCGAAGAAGAGATTTTGAGATATTTGTCCGAGGTGTGCTCCTCGGAAGACACTGAGACCTACGACAATTCCACGCCTCCTGATGCTAGGGAAGTGCCCGTTTTGAGGACCACTGCCGATGAATGGTCTGTGGCCGAGCCAATGGAGCACGCCTCATTTTTCGCTTCTTACACGGGGGACGTCTTCACGACGGTGAGGGCCGAAGGGGAATGGAAAGTCCACTTCCCCCAAGAAGATGACCTCATATGCTTGCCTTACAGGGAGAGGTTCCCCATGTACGAATACATTTTCAAGGAGATAGTGCTAAGGTTGCCCTTTTCAGATTTCCCGAGGGAAGTCTTCGTGCATTTAGACCCGGCGCCCTCACAGCTACACCCGAACTCGATTGCCTTTATGCAGACATTTGAGTTAGTATGTGAGTATTTGGAGATTGGGGCTACTCTCCCCATCTTCTTCACCGTCTTCCACCTCCAGCGATAGGTATCGGGGAGAAAATTTGGTTGGGTCTCTTTGAAGTAGGGGAGAAAGTTGTTCAAACCTTTTTTTTAATCTATCAGGACTTTCAAAGAAAGGGTCTATGTTATTGAGCCCGTGTTGGAGAAGGCCACAGATTCAACTTTCGTCTGGAAGGTCTCTACGGATGAACACGAGGAAGACTTGGTAGACGAGGATGGCAAGATAGTTGCCCAAAGGTTGTTTCAGTTCCCTTTTTGCTGGAGTGGGACCCATTTTACCCGCTCAACCGACGAATACATCGTCACTCTTCATCAGCAGGTGGATGATGATCAGGCCAGCTATGCCAAGCTAGTGGCCTTTGTGGACGACTTTCTCCCTGCCTAGTGCGTGACTTATGCTGGGAAAATTATCTACAAGGAAGATGGGGGAGCTCAGGTGAAGGCCCGATATATTAACACGAAAGAGCTCCTTGAGTGTAGCACTCGAGCGAGGGCTCCAGAACTTCTAGGTAGCCTTTTGTTTCCTCTTAGTTTATCTAAGTTGTTGCTTCCTTCGTGCATTAACGTGTCTGTTATTTTGCAGGTAATATGTCTTCTGCTCAGGAGCGAATGGTGAAGAACGCTCAGGGGAAGATGAAAGGAGGTGTGATGATACAGAAGAGCCATCTCAGCCAGCGGGCGGCTCCTTCTTAGACCAGGTCGGGGACCTCTTTGTCCACCCTTCATGCTGCCCAGTTGTCGCCGCTGCCTATGAGTTCGAGGCTAAAACATTCACGTACAAATGAGGTTGTATACCTCAATAAGGAAAGAGAGAAAAACAGGTTCGAGCTGCCCCCGTGCTTGTATAACAAGAGGTTCTTCGAGGGGTCTTTTCTGCCAATTCCTCGGGCGGAGTCCCTAAAGCTCGAGGAGATGGATCGTCTGAGTAAAAAAACCATGCTCACGCAGGATGCTTCCGCTCTAATGAGGATCCTGGAGATGGAGGTCGTTTACATCGAGGAAGATTCTCACCATGAGTATGAATTGAAGAAAGCTCAAGCTGCAATGACGGACCTGGAAGAGAAGGCAAAGAAGTCCCAGGATGAACGGGTAAAGGCCATCGAGGAAGCTTGAAGAAATATCGGGAAGAGATATCCGCGGAGAAGGATGTCCTTGCCGCCCAGAAAAAAGCTGCCGAAGATATGGTCGAGCAGCTGAAAGCCGCTGCTGCCCCTGCCGGAGATGAGAACGATGACGTGAAGAAGTTGACTACCCGGGCAGAGCTAGTCGCGCGCATTACTCAGGTCGAGGACGATTTCCTGACCATTAGCGAGGAAGTCTTTCAAAACATTGTGGATCAGCTGAAGATAATGAATCCTTGTATTGAGTTGTCCACTTAGGGCACCGGGTTTCTCTATATCGTTAGAGATGGTAGGATAATCGTTCCCGAACTCCTTCAGATCGGTGAAGAGCACGCGCAGGCAGGCCAGAAGGAACTTTAGCATGTGGAGCAGTGAACTCTCTTTTGTTTGTTATTTTAGCCTGCGTGTCATGTTCATTTGTAATTTTATTTTTGTGGGGCTTGGCCCCTTTGTAATGTAATATGCACAACCGCGCCCCTTGTGGCCGTTTTATATTAATATTTATTTTCGTGTATGTTTGTATACTTTGTTTAGATTTTTTCTAAGTGTCATACGTTGTCTAACACTCGTCGTATGAGATACCTTAGTGATTGATTGTTACGTTTCGGGTGTGCTCGACAAATGATGTTCGACAGTGAGAGGAACTGGTCGAAAGGTCTGGGTAGTTTCAGGGCAGGGGAGCGGAGCTCAGGTCGTGTTTGGGGCTTGAGTTCGCGGTGTGAACTTCCCATTGCGAGCTTGGTGTTCTTCCTTTCATGGTACTTCAGCGACAGTGGGTTCGGTCGAGGGACCGTAGTCGGGCATGGGTTTCGTTTCTTCTTGACTAAAACCTTGCTTAGATTGGTGGCGCAGCGCTTGTACCTGGGCGCGCGCCTATGGTCGATACGTTATGTTCGTCGCATGGGCAAAACATGCAGACAGTAAAGGCCTTAGTTATAATATTGTTTCAGCTTTTTGACGTTCCATGGTCGAGCGAGTTCTTCCCCGTTAAGGTGTTCTAGGTAGTAGGCCTCATTCTTTGTTTTTGCTCTAACACGGTAAGGGTCCTTCCCAGTTCGCGGCGAGTTTGCCTTCGTAGGAATCTTTGTGATTCCTTCTTAGGACGGGACTGCCTACTTGGGATTACCGTCTCTGTCCCGTATGCTAGGAGAAAAGGGGTTTCCCTGAAATAACATCAAGTTTATCTAAGTGAAGACACATTAAATCAATTACAAAGTCTTTATCAAAAATACTCAACTGACAATTCAAATACACATATGAGATAGTTAATGAACCTATAGCAAGAGTATCAATAATTATACCTCTACTCATAACAGACAACTCAAGATTTAATCTCTTAACACAATCCAAACTACTAAATAATTATTTTATTTTTTATTTTTTATGTATATATTAAATTACTAAATAATTATATAAATGGTTTTATGTTTTATTTTTTATTTTTTAACTTAGTTTTTTACCTATTTAGACTAAAATAGTTTTTTTAGTATAATTTTATTTTTAAAAAAATTAGGAAGCCCGTGATTAATTTTTTATTATTATATAAATGCTCGTTAAAAGTTGAAGTTACCTTGATTTCGATGAGTGAAATTCAATTTATATAATTTTTTTTTTAAATATAAGAAAGAGATTTTTGTTATGAATTATAATGTCAAACTCAATGCGTTTTATTTTATTATAATATTACACATTTGACATAATATGCTTTACATTTGTCGAGCAAATTGTTGCACGACACGATGTACTATAACCGCAGGTTTCCCTTCTTTAATTAAAGTGAAAAAATTGGGTTTATGAACTAATTAGCCAATGACTGATCAACACAGACACATAAACAAGAGATCTAATGCGGCGTTAAAGCAGATTAAAGCACATTTTTTTATTTATTTGACTAATAAAGTATAGCTGCTTTATACTTTAACTATATTGTATTAGTATTAATTCACAACATTATTGATGCAAAGTAAATATGTCAATCTTCCAACCTGGCCAATCATCCACGTCATGCTAAAGAGTGGGAAATAGAGATATTTATTAGAGTAATTTTAATATTAGAGTACATAATATATAAGAGTATGATGCTTTTACACATAGTACATAGTTTTTTACTAACAAAGGCAATAATTTTAAACAGCATCTGAATTCATTATAATTTAAATTTGTTATCATTAATATGCAATATTATTGATAAATGGATCATAAATATTTACTGTTAACGGATAATACACAACAAATGTATAAAAGTTAATAGTAATATGTTGTTGAGTTTAAGCGTGAATGATTAAATTTTATCGATTATGAATAAATAATATATGGATGTATAAGAGAAGTTATTCAATTAGAAAATGAGGTAAAATTTTGGTCGGAGACGTATCGCTTTTCTTATGATTTTGAAACATTTGTCATGTTATTGATTTTGTCTTTTTTTGGGTATAATTTGCTTCAGTATGCTGATGACACTATATTAGTGTGTGATGGGAAGTTGAGTAACTTGCGGGCCTTGAAAACTATCCTAATGGAGTCTGAACTAGTATTAGGATTGAAGATCAACTTTAACAAGAGTTCTCTATATTGTATTGGGGTGGATGAAATATTCTTGAAGACTGCTTAAAGGTTCTTGTAAAGGTTCTTGTCATGCAAGATTGATGAGCTCCCTTTTAAGTTCCTAGGGATAATGGTTGGTGGAAATCATAGGTCAATTTCATTCTGGAACCCTGTGGTGGAATGTATGCAGGCCAGACTTGCTACTTGGAAGGGCAGGTTGTTGTCTACGGGTGGGAGGGCTACTCTTATAAATTATGTCCTAACAAACTTATCTATTCATTACCTCTCTTTATTCAAAGCTCCTTCTAAAGTGATTCAAAAGTTTATAGCTATTCAGAGGAAATTCCTTTGGGCAGGATGCAAGGATAAGAAGTACATATCTTGGGTATGCTGGAGTAAGGTGTGTAGATCCAAGGCAGATGAAGGACTATATATCATATATTTAGGAAGGTTTAATAAGGCACTGATGGCTATATGGATATGGAGGTTGGTTAATGAGAAAGGCAGGTTGTGGGAAGGGATTTTGGTGAGTAGATATGGTAACCTAGCAGCCAATATGTGGAATGGAGTTATGTCTAATCTGAGGGAGACACTTTCTCTTTGGTGGAAGGACTTGTTTAAGGTGATGAATGGTTTTGGTGGTTCATCTTTCATGAAATTGGTTTCTGTCAAAATTGGTAAGGGTGATAAAGCCTTATTTTGGCTATCTAGATGGCTAGGACATTTTTCACTGGCCTCCTTATATCCTATAACATGGAGTTTTGAGGATAACAAACTGGCATATGTGGCTGATATGGGAGCTTGGGTGGGTGATACATGGCTATGGCAGCTGAACACTACTTCTTCTAATGCTGTTACTGAGGCACAACATGAGCTGACAGAAATTCAAGAGTTGTTGCAAGAGGTTGTGGTTGACAGGGAGGAGGAAGATAACTCAAACTAATATGCTTGATCATTTTCATGCACAACCCTCATCTTGTTATCATCTCTCCATCACTAAATAACTCAAACTACCATTCTTGGTCATGATCTGTCAAAATAGCCCTCTATTTGAAGAACAAATTAGGGTTCGTAAATGGATTTCTAATTTTCCCAGAAATTTGAAATCAATCACCATAACTTGGGATCTCTGTAATACAATTGTAATGATGTGGATTAGAAACTTTATTAAAGTCGAAGTATCTGAAAGTGTCCTTTGGATGGACACATCATAAGAAATATGGAAAAATATTCAAGATCGGTACCATATAGACGATATCTTCCACATATAATACCTCCAAGAATAAATATACTCCCTCAAGTAAGGAGACCAAAGAATCACTCAATTCTTCACCACCCAAAAAAAAAACTATGGCAATAGATCCAAAACTTGTGTTCAATCCCTACATGCAGATGCAACTTCAAATGTGCATATCTACTCACACCCAACATAAAAAAATATCAGGAAAACAATTACGTCATTTGGTTTCTCAAAAGGTTAAATGAGCAATATGAAGGTGTCAAGAAACACAATAAATAGGGGTTTGAATTGGGTTTTCAAGATTAAATTTTTTTAGCACCCAACCATACGAAAATAGAACAAAGAGTAAAAATAAATGAACACAATTATTTTTATACAAGTTCACTGTTAACGAAGCAGTCCACCCGGCAAGGTGATTTTGACTTCTCAATAAGGACTTAATCCACTATAATCACCAAATCACAGACACACAAATACTACCCGTCTTTGTCTTCTCGAGAATCCTGATTAAAACCATAGCCTCTCAAGGAAAACAATCTTAAGTAAAGAGATACAAGTATTTTGTTTACAAAGTTCCTTCAAAAAGAATATTACACAAAGTTTAAGTAGAAACGAGTATGCACACAATAACGAACAAAATATCTATGTGTGTTTTCTATATATGTTCATAATAATAGTATGTTCAAAAAAATTATTGTTCCGTGAATACAATAGTGGAATTGACAACTTCATTCATTCTTCCAAGTCTCCTTTATATAGGCATGAAAAGATCCGATGGAGAGAGACTTAACATCTTCAAAAATGAGTTGTCACCTTGCATAACAGTCTACCAAGGTGGAAGACGAAATGGTACAAATAGTACAGTTCTTACTCCACGAAATCAACATAGTGGAAGGAATATATAATCTTGTATTGTGTACTATTTTTCTCACGTAAAACCTTTTGATCTTATCTTCTAATCTTCAGAGGCTTCTGGGTAATTGTTGTTGTTGTTGTTGCATGTTCAGAAGGATCAAAAGACTGGTTGAAAGATGCTTCAGAACTTTGTCTTCAGAGTTTAGCTACAGTTCCTTAGAACCTGTCTTTAGAGTCAGAACCTGTTAGCAAAATCTACACACTAGAAAAAATCATTAGGGTACAAATTTTTTCTCTAAGAAAAAACGTATTGTTATCACCAAAACTAAATTCCAGATGCATAACCAAATTTTGTTCTTACACAATACACCCCGTCCTACCAGATCGTGCTAATGAACCCGCTCTAACACATCAACAAAGGTTTTTTCATGCTCATACAACAAGGGAGACAATATAACACTCCTCTTAGAGCAGACAATCTTGTCACTCAACTCAATAAACCTTTCAACAGAGGTCGCCCAACAAATTATAGTCCAATAAACTACCTTACCGACGGAGGTATCAAAATCTGCACTTAATACCATAAACCGAGTCAAACAATATATGTG
>OZ012740.1:14186294-14287827 GCA_963859935.3 Lathyrus sativus
TTAGATGCCAAAATTTTCTTATTTGCTCTATCAAATGTTGACATTTTTCATTCCTTATATAGATGAATTAAATTAAATCACTCTTGTTTTTTATGATATGCTTCATTGTATGAAAATGTCTTGGTTGCTTTGATTTGTGTGCTATTATGCAGGAATTAGGCACAAAATAAGAAGAGTAAGACACAAGGACTTGACAAGAAAACCAAGTCAACAGCAAAACATCAAAAAGTTCGCACATCGAACTTCCTAGCGAAGTTGCCCAGAAAAAAACATCATCAAGTTCGCACAATGAAATTGCCAATGAAGGCCATTGGGAACCAGACACTTTTCATACAGAGAGAAAAGGCATCTAAATTCACTATGCAAAGGAAGTAGTGAATGGTTCGCTGGAGTGAAGAAGAAGCGAAGACCTAGCGAATACCCCCAGACCTGAGGCAATAAGTATTTGAACAAGAGTTTGTTGTGCGAAGGATTGCTCGCACAACGAATATTTAGAAATATCTCAGGGGCGGTTTAACTGTACACTGGCACTTCAAGTGCCACTTTTGGTTGTTCGGTAGATGAAAAAGAGCTTCGCAATGCGAAGTTGACAGCACAACAACATGTCTATAAGTACTTGGTGCCACTTTTTGCCAAAATATCTTTTTTTTTGTACTTTTCATATTTTTGTATTTTTCAGCACATAAACCCTAGGTTCTCCATTTACATCATCTCTTAGCCATATTTCACAAAAAGAAGATGGATTCCCATCCAATCTCGATTATTCGGCTTGGATGTTGATCACCCTTCTTTTGAAACTTGTTGCTCAAGCCATTATAAAAATGGGTGGCTAAAACCCCTCTTCTGTCAAGATTAGAGGTAGCTAGTTCTGATTTTATGTATTCTTCTTAATCTTTTGTATCAGAACAAGGCTTTGATCAATATAGATGAAGTTATTTGCTATCTTTTGTTATATTTATGGTTCAGATTGCTTTAGACATGAACTTTTAAAGTCATGACCTAATTTCTTCATCTATCAATTACACAAACTCTAGACATAGATTGGGATGTTGATATTTGCATTGTATTGATCTTGATGATTATTTTTTCGAGTTTTATTTAGAGAGATCATTTAACTATCAAAACAAATAAAATTTACGAAATCTCTTTAGAGATGAACGTTTTTGCGAGGATACGCGATTATATTGGTTAAAACTAAGTTCACATATTCGATTGATTGAATACATTTAAAAAGGGTTAGTGAACCCTAATCTTGGCATGCTTTTTATCAAACTAAAACCAATTTTACCTTGCTTTATTTCTTGCAAACTCATGTTACAAAATAGAAAGCAATTTCAAAACCCCCCTTCTTAAATCACTAAAACTTTGAACGATAAGCATCAAATATTCTCATCAATCCCTGTGGATACGATAAAACACTCCTGACTTATACCATCTAACAGAGTCAAGCCTCAAGGGCAAGGAAGAGGATCCTACCTTTTGCCGAGGAACACTCATCAGTGACGTGAAGCACAATACAAAGTACTATTATATGACTTCGACTTTGTCGATCCTAAGCATTGCCTCAAGGAACTCAAGCAGTTCGTCAAATGCGACATACAAATTGGTATACTAATACAACAAACACTAAACACACTAAACAAGTACAACAATAAAAAATGGTGGCTAACATCATTCATTGCACCAAGTTACAAAAATTAATAAAATTCCATAGGCATGTTTGGCATTTCGTTCCAATCAAATACATTATTTACTTTGTAAAGCCAGTCATTATGGCTTTCATGCCCAAAACAGACATACTGCAGTAGCCGATGACCATCAACGATCCGACCTAAACTCGTTTTCAAACTTATGTCAAATCTATAAGATATGATAATGGTCTTGAGTCTATCCTAAAATGCTTTTACATGATTTACGGGATACATCGCCTGAAATATTGCACTAACATACTATAGTTGGATGTTCCTAATACATTTGAGGGGATCACTCCAATGCAGTCATTTTATTTCATGTCTTATCACTTTTATCTTTGATTTGCTTTCGACTATTGAGTCACCTTCATGATTGCATGTCTCTGAATCAAGTTTACAATTATTCGTTTTAGCATGCATAAACCATTAGTTAAGTTTGATCTTTATCATGATGTTTTTAGTCAATTGTATGAGTAAGTGGAATAAGAACCTTTTATGTTTTTAATCTGAGTTGGATACTAAGAAAAATCTCAAAGTGTTTTTAAAACTATGAAAATTTGAGATTTTATGTATTTTTTATTCGAATCATGGAAATCAAACACACCTTTTATCAACCGGAAAATGTTGAAAATCTGTCTGATTTGAATCATGTGTAATAAAATTTGCACATGATTCAAATCACGAGGTCCTAGATTCGAATCACACTTCCCCCTTGATTTGAATCAACTAAAAAATGGGTCAAAACTCTGTTTTTTCTTTTATTCCACTTCACTTGTTCATTTGATTTAAATCATGAAATGCTCTTTATTCAAAACTAAATAATTTTTTCAACCATTTTAAGTGCTTAATCTCAAGCACATATAAAACCTTTTCTTCATCATTTTCAAAAACATGATATCATAATTAACTTTTTGATTTAGTGAAAAATTAATTTCCTCTATTTTGAAAGTTCAAAGTTCTTGCAACAAAACTCTTGCATCTTCAACTTCAATTTGATTAAGATATTCATAACGAGAGATTTATAATTAATTGAAGGAGGTGCTTTCTTGAAACTAATCATTCTTGAAGATTTGGTTAAGATCTTCAAGTTATTTACAAGATTGAGGGGATTGTCAACAGTGATGAGAAATTCCATTGAAAATAAGTAGGTTATTCTTAAGAATTGCCTTAGTAGTGAGTGTGTGGAAGACTGCGAATAAGATGGAGTTCTTCGCAAATATTTGGATAATTCATCGCTCAAGGAATCATTAGGATCAAGGGGTTGATTGTTACATATTAAGTATTGGAGTAGATTGGTGATATTGGAATGTCAAGAAGCATTAATCGAGTAAAGGTTGTGTAGAAGAGTCTAACATTGCGTTATATACTAGTCAAGATCCAAAAATGAGATTTTAGTTTTTTCAGTTGTATTATGGATTGGTGATTGCATGAACTCTTGCAAATATTTGTCAATAAAAAGGAACTATGTAAGTTCCAATGGAAAACCATTGAAGAGTGCACGTAGGCAAAGCGAGGATGAACGTCGAAGCACTATAAGTCGCGATGTCGTTTCTCTCTCTCTCTCTCTCTCTCTCTCTCTCTCTCTCTCTCTCTCTCTCTCTCTCTCTCTCTCTCTCTCTCTCTCTCTCTCTTACATTTAATTTCATAGTATTTGGATGTTTAGGTATTTCAATTCTAGTGTAGTTTATCGTTGATTCAATTGATAGCGGTTTATTACGTAAGCATTAGGTTTTGTTGGAATTGGATATCTTATTGAGTTGAATTGGTGATTAAAAATTATGATAAAAAATTTACATTAGAACTCTCTACATTGAATACCTAGTGTTTCATCATATTCATCTTTGATGCTTGTGAAGCGATCTAGTGTTAATGTGATCAAAATGTCTAATAGTTTCACATTTTCACATCAAACCTTCCGCTCACAATTTTTCAAAAACATTTTGATAATTTATGTAAATGATGGTTGAAGGCCTCCTCGACGGCCCCTAATAAGTCATCCTTATCTTAGTTCATATGTGGAACGAGCTTAGCACGAGTCTTCAGACTCTTCACCTTATCGCTCTCATCCTCAACAGGGGCCTCAGCAGCCCGCAGAGCAATGACCGCATCCTGTGCAGCTTTCATCTCTGTAGCCAAGGTATCCCACTCCCTGGTAACCTTGGCCAGAGTCTTTTCCATCTCATCTGCCTCCTTCGCAACCTTCAGTTTCTTCACCGCCTCCTTTGTAGCCTTCAGTTTCTCCTCTATAACTGCATTGACAACCCGAGTCTTCTCCAGCTCCACCTCCTAGAGGGCCCCTTCCTCCATATAGACCGTTGTCATACCCAAGACCCTCATTAGAGCAGCAGCTTCCTGGGCCAGTAGCGCCCTCTTGATCAGACGATCAAGCGCCAAGGATTCTGTCCGATGGAGGGTAAGGGAAGATCCCTAAAAAAAGTTCCTATTGTGGAAGCAAGGGGCACCTCAAACTTTCCTTTCTCCCCCTCGTGAGTCAGGTTAATGACGTCTTCCATCTAAGGATGCTTGGACCTTGAGGCTATAGGTAGCAGAGAAGTATGGATGACAGTCGTGGCAGAGGAAGAGGTCCTCAATCCTGCTGGAGGCTGGCCTGCTTGCTCGCCAAGGCGACTTTTACCAGCTTTCTTCCCTAGCTTAAGCTTGGCCACAACATTTCTCACCAAATACTCATAGGCCATGGACATATTGCCTGCAATACAACTGACACACGTTAGTAAATAGAAAACAACGACACAGGACAAGCTAAAAAGAAACAAATAGCTACCCAGAAGTTCCAGAGCCTCCTCGCACGTGCTGCATTCGAGGAGTGCCTTAGTATTAATATATCGGGCCTCTACCTTAGGCACCCCTTCTTCTTCAAGAATAATGTCCCCGCCCTTGGTCACGCATTGGGCAGGGCGGAAGCCATTAACAAAAGCGACCAGCTTGTTATAGCTTGTTAGATCATCCTTCTCTAGCATAGGCGGCTTGTCTATGTATTCCTTGGTCTCATTGTTAAAGTGGCCTTCGCTCCAAGAGAAACAGAACTTTAGCACCCGACGCCCTCTTATCTTGCCCTGTTCTTCGTGGAGGGGCTCCCCGTTCTCATCTATATGAATCTCTCAAAGGAGTGAGGAGTCTTTAGTCCTCTCCGACACATGTTCCATTATATAATGCCGCTCCTTAAACGTCCTGATGGAATCAGAGAAGGCTTTGAACAATTTTCTCCCCTACTTTAGGGAAACCCATCCGAACTGCCCTCATACGACCTAGTTTTGGAGGTGGAAAACTGTAAAGAAGAGGGGGATGGTGGCTCCAATCTTTAGATACTTGCATGTAATACCGAATGCTCGGATGAAGGCAATCGAGTTCGGGTGTTGTTGGGAGGGCGCCAAGTCTAGATGTCCAAACACTAGCACTTGAGAATTCGTGAAGGACAACCTCAGTCGAATCTCCTTGAAAACAAACTTATACATGGGAAACCTCTCACTGTAAGCCGAGAAAATTCGTTTGTCCTCCTTAGGAAAATGGACTTCCCAGTCTCCCTCAACCCCCAGCGTTGTGAAGACATATTGAGTATGAAAGGAAAAAAGGGAGGCATGCTCTTGAGGCTCAGCAGTGATCCACTCTTTCCTGGTACTACTTGGAGCAGCAATTTCATCGACATTCCTGGGAGCGGCGATTTCTTCGGAACTACTCTCATCTGAAGATCTCCTCAGATAAATCCCTCTCGAGCATGACGTTGTTGTCAAGTTCACGAGACATCTCCTTTACCTGAAAAACAGAGGACAAAAGTGAATTCGATGGCAAAATCAAATCCACCTTTCCACCGCTAGTCAAGTGAAAGGGCACACTAATGGCCGAGGACAACGTCCTCGACCTGAGCCCTACTCAAACGACACAATGAAGGTGCGAGGAGATTCTCCGGGTTAATCCCTTAAGCCCTTACGGGGAGATCTTCCCCGACACTTTACCCTGAATTCTGTTGAAGGTCCACCACAAACTTTATAAGTTCCATCAGCGACAAACTCCCTCATCAATGTAACGGTGCCGAAATAAAAAAAAAAAACCTAAATTCCTAACACTCTGACGATGGCGCCGGCGGCAGGAAATGGCTCAACCACCGTCGTACACCAACATTCTCCAGAATGCACCCCTACTCTACCCAGTTTCCATCCTAACCACATGCAAATCTAAGCAAAATAGGATTGAAACTTGCATAAAATAGAGAAGGATGAGAAACTTACGTGGTTGAAGAGGTAAAAAGGGTGGTTGGCGAAGCTGAATTGGTGCTCGTGCAGCTGTGTGCAGGGGTGGGCGGTGGAAATGACGACAGCAACTGAAGAAACTAAAAGCAAAGGAAGAAGAAAAAGAGATAGAAGCGAAAGTAGACATGAACTCCCCCTCTATTTATAAGCCACTTAGGAGCACACGCGGCGTAGGGGCGTCATTTCGACCCTAACATAGCCATCATTATGCATTAAATGAGGCACGTGGATTGATGCAAGTGTGGCACTTCATCCCTTCAATTCCTATCAACCGTTGGGCTCCCCATTCGTCGGTCACACCCTAGACAACATTACAGGTTCCTCAGACAGATGTGTCCTCGAGCACCATGGAACGACCACGTCTTAGTAACAAGTGTCGACCATGCTCACTTCTCCTCGGGATCACGGGCTGCCTTTAAGTCATCACTCATATGCTCAAGAGCAACGACTTAGGGGGGGCTCTTGTTTCAGGCTGGCCCAATGGCTAGGCGTGGCTCAATCCAGTTCTGCACCTACAACGACCCAATAACCTGAGTCCTGCCAATTGAGGGAAAAGGAAAACACTTTCTCTTCTGCCCCTCAACCGAGGAGATTTGGCCAGCTGACCCCTAGGATCTGCTGCCCTTCGTTACATATTTTCCATTCACGGAAGTTTCATCCATTCAGGAACAATCACAACGCCCTTACCTAGAACCACGCCACTGCTCAAAGCAACGACTATTTCCGAGTATGTCTATCTGTCTTAATGACTAGTTTTGGGCAATTACTTATTCTTTGGGAGCGAATATCTCACTCCAAAAATAAGTGTAATGCCCCAAATTTTACCCTTAGATTAGTCAATTCATGTCGCATAATATCTCATTTTTGCATCAGCTAACTATTAACAGGTTACGCATGTAGTACCTCAAATTTGTCCTACCTTTACATGGTTTCTAGTGCCACTTTATTTCGAATAAATAAAATAGCACAATTGGCAAGAGACTGTGTGTAAGGAGTTGTGAGTGTGAGAGGTTTAGAGTTCGAATCCTACCTTTTTCACTTTTTTTTTGTTTATTCTAACTTTTCTATTTTTTTCATTAAAAAAAAATAACAAAAATAGTTTTTTTAATTATTTAATTATTATTTTCGTATTTAATTTAAATTATTTTTTAAGAAATATTATTTTTTCACTTTTTTCCATATTATTCATAAAAACATCCAAAAATCATAAAATTAAAAATATTAGAAAAGATTTTACTATGTTTAGTAAAAAAATAGGGTTTTAAGTTTGTTTTAATTTGTTTGTTTTAAGTTTGTTTTAATTTGTTTTATTTAGTTTTGACTAATTATTTAAGTTGGGCCTTTAAGGTGGGCATTAGGTTAGAGATTACCCTAATTTGTTACCTATATAAACATAAGTGATGAGAGGAAACTTCATCAACATCAAAAAATCAAGAGCAGGTCATCAGGGGAAGGAGACAAAAGAGAAAAACGGCGGCCGTTCTCGCGACTTATCAGAATAGGGGGAAATTTTTGAAAAAACCATCATCGTTCATCATCAACGAACTCCACCGTAGAAAAGCCGCTTCAAACCTGGGAAAGGTGAGCAACTCTTATTTCTAACGGATGTTTTCTTTTGATGTTTTTTTTTTACAGGAAAAGAAGAAGGGATCGTGGCCATGCAAAGAAGAAAAAAAAAAGGCTTGTAACCGTAACCCTCCCCCAATTTATCTCCTCTTATTGTTTTTTGTTGTTTTCTATTTTTCTTTCTTTTTCATTTATCATTTGTTTGTCTCATTTTTTTATTAACTTGAAATGATATTATAAGGTAGTAACTAGTTCTACAATTTTTCTTTTTGATTAAAATTAAAAACTCTCTATTTTTTATAATTAATATTAAAACTTCTCTTTTTGTTATAATTAAAAATTAAAACTCTTTTTGTTATAATTAATATTAAGATTTCTTAACTCTTTTTCAAATAAATAAAAAACTTGATTTTCTAATTAAAAATTCAATTCTAACTCTTTCTTTAAAAAATTAGTTTTTTTATAAAATTAAAAACACACTTTTTTTTTTCCTCTTCAAAAATTAAAATTAACTTCCTTCTTTTTTTAAAATAAAACTTCCAACACCTCATTTCTTTTTAAATTAATATTTACCTTTCATGTAATTAAAATTCTAATTGTTTCTTTAAGTTAAAATTTCTAACACTCCTTTTTTAAATTAAGATCCTAACACTTTAATTTCTTTTTCATATCATAAATTTCTAACTTTTTATTAAAACTCTAACTGTTTAACTCAAACTTTTTCTTAATAAATTTCTAACATTTCTAACATTGTTCTTAATAAATTTCTAACATTTCTAACATTTCACACTTTCATTCCAATCTTCTAATTAAAAAATACTAAAATAAAAATGTTTAATATTCCCGTTTAATTTTCATCTTTTGTCCATGGGTATTAATCCAGTACTTTTGGCATTTTATTTTCTTTGGGTTGTAATTATGCGAGGCCATCGTCGCAATTATTATTCTTGTTTATTTCCATGGATGTAATTTACGCGAGGCCATGGTCGCGATTTATTTTTTTATTTCGCATTTTTTTGGGATTTGTAATTTACGCGAGTGATCGTCGCGACACTTTCTTTACTTTCCGCATGTTAATTTCTGTCGTATAATAATTTGCTATATCTTGCATGATTTACCGTTAGAATTCCCTCCGAAGGAATTAGGTTTAGCCGTTTGACCGCCGAGTCAATAAATCTAATTTTTTTACCGTTTCAAACCCTAATAACCTAGGTGTCCCGCCGTGGACAAAAACGCCCTTTACCCTAACTTTTAGGTCAAAGAGCCGCCGTGCTCTGTTTAGGGTTTCCCGCCGTGGAATCCCTAATTTAACCCTAATTTAATTAACAAATTCAACATAGAAATAGGAGTTTCAAAGACTCCACGTAAGCGTGTCCTTAAGATACGTTTACTCCCCTTGAAACCTTGACCACAGTCAAGAAGTTTCTAACCTCCCTAATTAGGGGAACTACGATTACTCTGATTCCATTCCCTATCCAGGATACGTAGGCACAAGATGCGACGTCTTGCCGAGTAAACTTAGGACTAACCCTTAGGTCTTTAGGTCACTCTATCCCTTAGCTCAATATATATAAAGCAGATAATAAATAAAAATAAAAAAGCATACAATAAACAAAAGGTTCCTGTAGAGTACTACAGAAGTTTAGGGTGCTAATACCTTCCCTAAATTTAACCAACCCCTTACCTAGGTCTCTCCCCGCATTGTGTTTACGATGCAAAATTAGGTTTTTCCTCTTTTGACCTTTTCCTTCGGATAAATCAAAGAGCGGTTGTGAATTAAGAATTGTGATTCAAATTAATTAATAGTTTGATATCCTATTTCCACCGCAACAGAAAATGGCGACTTCACTGGGGAGACTCCTAATTTTTAAGGGTTGCCCCTATTTTGTTTATCACATGATTTTATTTTTATTAATTATTTGTATATAAATGTTATTGTGCCTTACTTTGTGGGGATATCCTTTCATCGTGAGATAAGTCCTACACCCGGACTTGAGTGACCTTATTATAGGATGGTGAGATAGTCGATGAGGCTTATAGGGAGTTGAATCCCGACCAAGCTGACTCGAGAATCACCGCTCAGTTGAGACCCTTTCGAAAATGGTTCGGTTGAACG
Source organism: Lathyrus sativus (assembly GCA_963859935.3). Classification (NCBI taxonomy): domain Eukaryota; kingdom Viridiplantae; phylum Streptophyta; class Magnoliopsida; order Fabales; family Fabaceae; genus Lathyrus; species Lathyrus sativus. The sequence goes on from OZ012740.1 coordinate 14,195,933, forward strand.
AGTAATCGTGAAAACTTTTTCCATGGTCGATTGGAGTCTGTGATACTGGGAACCGTAGTACCTTAACACTACTTTGGCCTTATATAGGACGTAGTGCGGGAATTATGAGGGAGTAATCCCAAAATAGTTGCTACGCGATACTACACTCAAAAGAGGTTCTCTTGATAATATTATTAACCACCGAGTCAATCGGGAAATTGATAATATCCAAAAGATGGACTGATGACTTTGGGCACCGATTTAGAACCTTTGTTCGGCAGGTACATCTAACCTTAGTACATACCTTATTGGGATGGGTAGACCCTAACTCCTTGCACATACCTTTAACCTAGGACTTTGTGTATATTTGTGCATTGCATCCATAAAACATTACATTGCGTCACATTTCATGGAATTCAAACCTTATTTATGAATATTGCAGGATACCATGAATTACAATAAAAAAACACTTTGAGATATTCTTTTAAAAAGTCTTAAGGAAGCTAGGAGCTTTGGTTCAAGATCAACAAAGGATTCAGAAACAAGTATAGAAGGTCGTTATCTCTGTTGAAACTTCAAGTAGACGAAGGTTTCCTTTCGAATTTGTTACAGTTCTAGGATCCAAATGATCTTTTGCTTTACATTCCTCGAGTATCAGCTCTTGCCTACCCTAGAAGAGTACTCTTAGTTGGTGGGGTTACCTATTCTGAAGGAGTCTTCGTTCCCTTTCTTGGAGAAAGACCCTAAAGGACAAGACCGTTGCTAAAGCCATATGCTCGAAGTCATCCGACATCAAGGACACTAATCACCAACAATTATGAAGACTTTTCTAACGTACCCTTGCTTGGTTTTGATGAAGGGTTTATTTTCCTCCAACTCTCGATCAACCTTTTAAACATAGGCGCATCCTCAAAAAAAAAAAAGGCCCAGCTAGAAGAGCAGATCAAGGGGCAAAACAGGAAGCTTCCTTAGGGTCATTATTAGCTTTTATTTAGCTATTATGCCAAGACTTTTCTAATAATATTATTTGTAATCCATTTTTAATTAATAAATAAAAATTCTTTGTTATTCTACAATATTCGTAAATATTTGAATTCCATGAAATCATTCCATTCGCATTTCGCATTTTTGCATCACATGTGTCTCCCGGTTTCTTATTCTCGGTTCTCTCGCCTGTCAGTTTCTTCATCCTGGGTCCTCCACATCAGTACAATACTAGAGCCCAAGCTCGAAAAAGGATGGAAGAACAAGCTCGAGAGATAGACCGTGTCAGCCATGAACTCGAAGATCTTCGAGGAAGTGTGGGGAAGATTATGGAGATGCTACAAGCTCTTAATGCAAAGCTGGATTCTCAACCCATTGTTGTTTCTGAGATCACCCATATTGTTGTGGATCCTCAACCAGCCGTTACTGTTGCGAATGTACCTCCTCATGGTTTTCAATCCAGTTTGGTGCGTCCTACCATCGCTCAAGCAGTTCAACGAGTTACTCCTCCAAAGTGCAAAACTCCGAGCTTTGACCATTACAAAGGACCTGCACGTCTGAGGAATCACTTGATGGCTACTCATCAATCTTGGCAACCTCAGCAGAATTATGTTCAAGGTTATCCAGTTCAGTATGCTCCCCAACCCTATGTAGCTACTGTTGCACCTCCTTTCAATCAGCAGCTTCCTACCTATCAGCCTGTGCAACCCGCTCCGGTCTATCAACATCTGGTAAATCAACAGCCTCCTGTTTATCAGCCTACACAGACTCCTGTCAACTATCAGCGAGCGCCCAATGCTCCTGCTAATCAACAACCTAAGAAGCAAGTACCTCGTCAGAATGGTCCCAGGAGGCAATACAAGCCTTGTCCTCCGATTCCGATGACTTTCACCGAGTTATACCCCTTCTTACTACGACAAGGTCAGATCACTACCCGAGCTTTGGGTCCACCTCCTAATCCGCTGCCTGCCCATTACAACGCCGCCGCTCAGTGTTTATTTCATGAGGGTGCGTCTGGTCATGATTTGGAGAATTGTTTTGCTTTCAAGGACATCGTCAGAGGTTTGTTGGAAAAAAAGATCCTATCTTTTGACGGTCCTCAGCCAAGGGACAAGGTTATTCTCAGTGTTTCCCAGGTGCCAAGTTTAAGCTCTGCAAAGCCTATTTTCAACATATCTCATACAATGAATCATCCGAAGCCGTCAGTTCTTCAGCTGCCTATGACCCTGATTGACAAAGAATCTGGGAAAGTTAGTTTGAACGAAGATTTGAAGACTGACAATGAAGCAGTGACGGATATAGCTGGGGCAAGCGAGATGGTTTGCGGTGATCCTACTCTCTATGTCCTTGAGGCTTCGCCAGAGGAAACCATTACCACCATGCCAGTCTTGACTACAAAGACTTCATAAGCCGCTTTAGACAGTTTCATTTTGTTTATTTATATTTTGTTTCTTTGATTCTGCATAATTAGCATGTACGGACTTGTTATTTTGATTAATTAATGCAACACATATTTGTCTTGAATAAATCCATTCGTTTCACTCATTAAAAATATTTTTTTCATAAACTTTTAATGCCAACTTTAACCAATCTCTTGCTATAATAAAGATTTGGGAGGAGGATGATGAACCAAAAACATCGGATCTCTTGTCGTATGCTTTCGATTGAAACCTGCTAATGATGTAAGGCATTGTTTCAAATCCTAAACACTGGAGATATAAGGATGATAACCCCTCTTTACCCCCTTTGAGCCTTGAAGTAGGAGTTTTTGTTATTTTCTAAATAAGAACCCTCATCTTAACCTGGGGCAGGGTAGTTTCAGTTAAACTGATAGAGCAAGAGCGAAGCTTCGAGGATCTATCCTTAGCATCTTAAGAAGTCAAAATGCAAAGACTATCCCTCGACCGCTTAAAGAGTGGGGGCAATCACAAGCCTTTCAAAAAGAGTAATACGACTCATTCACAAAAATATGGAGCCCGCTAAGTCACAACCTTTGAAGGAGACTTAGGCAAAACTGGGGCATCCCGCTGGACTCCAAAGTCAAATCCAAAAGACACCGTCCAGGCAAAAGTTAGGGAATAAAAGCAAAACAAGAGGGTACAATAAATAATCCCTAGTAAAGAACAAAATCGTGTGACCAATTGCCATTAGAAATAAGTGAGTGACTGCCATGTCCAAAGCCTTGATAAGTTCTCGACCATATCAAATCCAATTGAGGTATGAGTGCTCGCATCCGATTAACTGAATTAGGATTGGAGAACATCACGAAGAATGGGTAGGTACAAACAACTTTGAGCCTTTATATTTTGTTTCTTAAACCCGTGAACCAAACCACGATACAACCATTAAAAGACCTAATTGAAGTAGGAATTCTTTTGAAAGCATACTCGACGAGATAACGTTTCCTGACTCCTATGAGCTATGCTCAATTTAACATTGGCATTATAAATTAAACTTATATCCTGACTAGTGATTTGAGTCACGAGTTTTTGCGATATCTTTTTCAAAACAAAAAAAATTCAAGACAAATATATTGTTGCATTGATAGTTTCTGGATTAGCATTTCACGCGTGTTGGTTTTGCCTGATATCATAGAAACTTACATATAGATGTCACGAATCCTGCTAAACAGGGGCAGGTGGTTTCCAAGCCATTTGTTGATGCAAGCTTGATTCTCTCAAGAGATACTTCTGAAAGACTCAGTCATGACACTATTAATCTGAGCCAGTTAGGTCGATATCCAACAAATCTCTCAAAGAGTTTGAAAACAGTGGGGGCAACCTGTCTCCATGTTCTCTGTAAAATCCTCTTGAGATAACTTTTCCTCACAAAGCAGGTACTCTGGGGCATGATCATATTTTTCAAAATGGCGACTACTACAAAGTCCATTAAGATCAAAACTAGTTTCACGACTTTCTTCAGGCACCCGATGGATCTTACTCCCAGCGGTCTTTATTCCCCAGTAAATCTCATCATTGCAGAAGTACTTTAAACCATTGCCTCAGCACAGTCCCCAGCGAGACTATAAACTGACAACAGGTTGGGCTGAGCCGGTAATCTACAAGACAGCAGAGATCATACCAGCATCTTCCCAGTAACAGTCCCCAGCGAGACTATAAACTGACAACAGGTTGGGCTGAGCCGGTAATCTCCAAGACAACAGAGATCATACCAGCATCTTCCCAGTAACAGTCCCCAGCGAGACTTTAAGCTGAAAACACTTTTTGGATCCATCCGATAAATCCCCAGTGACTCTCAAGACTGCATAGATATCCCCGGTATCCTCCAAGTGATATATGTTCTTGAACCCCATTCTCAGCGGAGTTATCTGTTCCTTAGTGAAATTGCCTTACTTTCCTCAGGAAATACTTCCTAGGAGACTGCCATATTCTCCCCAAGAGGTCAAGATACCTTCCCCAGGAATGTCTGTTGATTTCTCCCCAGTAAGTCTGATGAACTCTCCGTAGGGAAGTTTGATATATCTTATCCCCGGTCGGATATACCTTTTCCCCAGGAAGCCGAGGTACTTTTCCCAAGAAGTTGCTACACTATCTCCATGAAGCTGTCTAGCTCCACACCTTCCCCACACAGCGGATATTTATTTTATCCCCAGAAGTCTATGATTCAAGAGTTCTTGAGCTGATTATGGTTCATGATAGCAATCCCTCGCGTGAAGTCATGACATGTTATCCCTATGCGGAGGTCATGAATCCCCAGTTGAAGTCAGGGCATCATACTCTCCAGTGAAGTCGTATCGCATCCCCATGTGGAAGTCATGAGATTTTCTCCCCAGGGAAATTTTAACTTTGAAGCCAGATTCGGTCTTACCATCAATTATTCCTATCCTCTAATAGATGTACTGTTGCAGAGGTCACTGGGTATTCCTGTCGAGATGTTTATTTCGTCTCATGTCTCCTCTCTCATCTGTTTTGTCAGCATAAGCATAAGCATAAGCATGAGCATTACATACTCATTTTCATTTCATTGTCATACACATGAACATACACATTCGTATACACTTTGGCATACACATTAGCATTTGCATGCTTGATATTTGTCGTCATCCTTGTCGTTACCGCTGAGTAACTGGGTTTGTCCGCTCTCTCCAAGTAGATCATCAGCCCTAAGCATAAAATACCTACTTGTTTCCAGTTTCCCCACAGAGTTCAACCCTCATGGACGATGGTTATTTCCGTTACCTTTCCGCGTTAAGATAAGGTAGTCCCCCATTTGAGTTCGTTTCCTCAATGGAGTCTTGTTTGACAGTTCTTTCCAGCCCGATTCTAGATCGAACTTCGATCCCGTCGTTCACCGAACATACCTGGATGTGCATTTATTTTGCACTATCTTTCAAGAAAATCAATCACAATCCTTTACAGATGCGTGCCAGGTCACGCTTGGAAAATCTATCAGTACATCTTACAGCCATCGGTATGCGACTGTTCTCGCCTGAGAAGCCTATCGGTATAACACTTTACAATCCTACATTTTACAATCGATCAACAACAGTTCTCGCCAGAGAAGCTTATCACAACCTTACACAACAGATACGCGACAGTTCTCGCCTGAGAAGCTTATCACTACATTGCACAACAGACAAGCAACAGTTCCCAGCCGAGGAGCTTACCTAAATTACACTTTACAATTTTTCATTACACTCTACAATTGATCTTCTCATGCAAGGAGCTCATTATTACATTACAGTGATCTTGATGTTTGCTTTCATTACAAACCTTCATTACAATTTACATTGCAACTTACATTACAACCTTCATTACAATTTACCTTGCAACTTTCATTGCAAACCTTCATTACAATTTACATTGCAACTTTCATTACAACCTTCATTACAATTTACATTACCTGTTATCACCTCTACAAGCAGTTCTTACCTGAGAAGCTTATTATTGCCACTCTTGCAAATAAGCGACATTTCTCGCCTAAGAAGCTGATCCTATATTCGTTATGACTTGTAGCAAATGGCCATCTCCATCGAGCAGCTGGGCTTCCATTTTCCTTGTCGTCTTGAAGTATGGGGAGGTTTGAACCGAATCATATTCAGGGAGAAACAAACCTTGAAAATGAAGAAGTTCAGTTTACCCTTTAGTAAAAGAAGAAGCTGAATCATATTCAAGAGAGCACAGATCTTGAAGTATGAAGAAGTTTATTTTATCCTTTAGTAAAAGAAGGAGCAGAATCATATTCAGGAGAGTGTGAATCTTGAAGTATGAGGAAGTTCAGTTTACCCTTTAGTAAAAGAAGGAGTTGAATCATATTCAGGGAGCAACAAACCTTGAAAATGAAGAAGTTTATTTTATCCTTTAGTAAAAGAAGGAGCAGAATCATATTCAGGAGAGTGTGAATCTTGAAGTATGAGGAAGTTCAGTTTACCCTTTAGTAAAAGAAGGAGTTGAATCATATTCAGGGAGCAACAAACATTGAAAATGAAGAAGTTCAGTTTACCCTTTAGTAAAAGAAGGAGCAAAATCATATTCAGGGAGCAACAAACCTTGAAAGTGAGGAAGTTCAGTTTACCCTTTAATAAAAGAAGGAGCAGAATCGTATTCAGGAGAGTGTGAATCTTGAAGTATGAGGAAGTTCATTTTACCCTTTAGTAAAAGAAGAATTTGAATCATATGCCCGAAGTGCCGACCTTAGATATGAAAAGGTTTATTTATCAGATAAGCAACAATCTCTTTATTGGAGAGCTTATCCAATTTTGGCATATAAGTCCCTTCCAACGATAAGTGGCCATTCTCTCTCGAGAAGCTTATCAGGGCATTTCCCATTAAAGTCCATTTATTTTGGCATACAGTTGGTTTTACCCTGTATATTTTCTACGGATTACCGAAAATTCCGTTTGATCCTGTCACGAAGGAAAAGTTTACAGAAACTCGGATGTTATTCTTTGCTCAATGCTCCAGCATTCTGTTAATCGATCCTACAGTCGTGCAGATCCAGTTTTACTTTTTACCCTAGAGTGTCAGCCGGTCACTGTTGCACCCTAATTTTTGACCGTAGGATCCTACCTCTTTTTGCGTTTTTTATATTATCATTCAACTTTATTTTAATATTTAATATTTATGCGACTAACCAATTTGTGCAGACACAGTAATGTCGAGTGGAGATAGCGTTCATTCTCGCGATCAACCATCCACACATGATTAACTTTTCCAACCATTTCATTTGTGAAGCTAGGGGTGATGAAGCATTATTGGAATCACACGTTCTCATCATTACGACACCTTAATCAGTACAAAGCAAGTCTTCTTCAAGGTTTCTCAAAGGATCCACGCCATCGATTTCCAGAATTATTTATTCATGCAGAGATGTCATTTGAAGATCCATATTTTGAGCTCCATTTAACTAAGGAGCTATATTTCACGCTACATAAGGAAAAGAGTCGTAAAAAGCTCATCATTCAAATGCAAGAGGTCACAGAATTTCAGTTCAAAGAAGGCAAAGATGATTCTATATTTTGAGCTTTACGACATTCGAAATCATTGCAGAGAATGGTGGCAAGATTATTTACGAGGATACTACCGTGAAGTTGAGAAATGCGGCCGTTATGTGTTACTTTGTCCCTAAATCTTCTTCAAAGGATGGACATGGTTTTATTTACCGGCTAATCCTAAGTGTGACATGCTGAAGTTACGTTTTCTCTAAAGATATCCAACATGCCGCTTAATTTTCTTCAATTTGAATAAGTCTTTCAAAATATAAGTCTAGTTTGAGGCACCAAGCCCTAGTTCAATTAACATCCAGAATTAGAATGGCATTCAATTTTGATGAACAACACGATATTTATCATTTGGGTAACAAAGTAGTCTGTTACAAGCTGAAAGGACCGCGTATATTGAATAATATCCCTCAGTCCATTCCATGACTATTCCTACAAACTATTACAAGGGGGCTCTTAACAACTATTGCAAAAAAATCCAAACTTCCTACAAGCTTAGATAAATTATTTCTAGCTACGATGTTCAAGCACACTACTACTGCCAAGACTTTGCTCTTTTACGACACGGACGCTTCGACCATCCACTATGCTGGAACTCCAAGTGAGGCTAACAGAGAAATATTCAGTAGGATTTCTACATTTTGACTCCACTTATGCCATGAACGGTTACACCAAGCCATGATATGCACTGGATGTCGTCGAATAACCTTGTTATCGACAAAGTCGTCGTAGCCCTATAATGCATCCTCATTGCTCGTGTCTTGCGCAAACCAGCGGAGCTGTCTCACCGAAACCTGTCAAAAGAATCCAAGTTACAACCAAAGTTCAGCATGGTTAACACAATCCCAAGAAGAGTTGTGAGCCTACACACCTGCAGAAAGATGTCTGCAAACGTACTCCAACCAAGGACTACCCTGTTGAGGCCTGTGCATGAGATTAGTAGCTTCAGCGCAATAGAATCGGTTAATCCTGAAACTGAATTTGAGCAAACCTTCAGCACATGAAAACAGCTATTGAAAGTATAAAAATCAGGGCATTTCCGCATGTACCTCTACTTTATGTACTTCCGGTTTTGTTACATCCCCGGTTGCAGCTCCAATTTCTGAAAGCAGTTCGCACCAGAAGGAAACCAATTAACAGGATATACATAAACACATTTCGCGGTAGTTTCTACGTTGGGCCTGTCAGCTGGAACATTCAATCAAACTCGGTGTTTACAACAAATTCAAGAATAGGTGTGAAGGTATTACATGAGCCATCAAGATACGAAGGGTATCCAAAGGAAATATATTGAATCTAAGGCAAAACTCACCAACCTCGTCCACTGCAACAATTATTGTCATTAACGAAGGATTGAACCGCAGCCACAACATTACCTTCAGCCTGCAAAACGAACAAATTATTAGCAACAGTCGTGAGACATTATGGTTTGTCATGGATAAGAAAAGCTAGACAACAATTCGCATTATCCCTGACTCGAGGTGAATCACTGCTAAACTCTCATAAACACCGATAGCGGCGACAATTTATTTTGAGACATCAGTAGCAAAGTCTTCAGTATCATCTGCAGTGCCACAACTTAGTGCATCACCGTAACCTACAAACCTGCCAACGAAAAGAAGCTTTACATAAGAGCTGTGTCAAGACTGTTCCATCACTTAAGAAATCATTCAAGAATCAAGACAAGAAGCTGCATCAAAAGGAGTTCCAGTTACTAACAACTCATTTAGATTTGAAAAGAACTTTGATAAAGGGACCGATTTGGAAGCCTCGGATAAAACCAAGAGCTTTGATTCCACCTTCCAAAATGCCAATACTCCAATTACTCCAAACATCATCATCGAACACATGAAAAGGAAACGATGTTCAGATATATGTCAGCTAGAGAAAAAACCCTAAGGAATAGAGATTGAATTGGAAGGATGGACCTTGCGTTCAGCTTATGCACAGAGAACGATGGCAGCTATTACTTTTCATCACCAACTTTGTTTCCGTGGAAACTCTCACCAAGCAAGAATTTACTCTGGGCTGTTAACTTCTCTAGGCCCAACCCCTTCACTATTCGCACCTGCCAAGATACCAACGCAAGTTAGCAATTAAAAATAACCGTTAGAGGATATTCCTTGAGGACAGAACATTCCATTCAGAATCAAATCAATCCAATCTCAAAACCAAATCACAGAAATCGGAGATTGATTTATCATTCAATAGCTCATTACAGCAATCAGATGAATTGGGAAAGTTTTCAAATTCGGCTCATCCCAATCAGGAAACCTTAAACCAAATCCAATCAACAATCATTTATCAGTTAAGTTCATTCTAAATTTGTTTTCCACTCAAAGGCCTATATAAGAAGAACGAAGTCACAAGAAAAGGGAGAAAAAAAACCACACCAAGGGAAACACACCGAAAATCATAGCAATTCATAGAGACTCATAAATTCAAAAGACATACAACCCTAAAACACCTTGTGAAAAGAGGACTTATCTTTTTCCCTCTCACCGATGCCGTGAATCAGCCACCGCCGGAAGTCCCTTTTCAAAAGCTCGACGCCGAAGCTAACCATTCGAAGCCGAAACCGTGAATCGCCATCACCGCGAGTCATCTATCGCCGCCGACACCGCTAAACCATCGGTAAAACTCCACTTTTTGTGAAAATTATTGAACCTATTGATTTGCTTGCTGTGTTTCAGGTTGTACAAAGGACGAAAGAGAGATGTATGAAGAACGGATCTAGGAGAGAGACCGATCACGACTAAGGGGGGGAAACGAAGGGATTCGAGGGATCTAGGGTTCCCCCTTTTTTCTTTTTTCCTTTCTGTTTTGTGTTGTATCTCGTTAATCATGTTTCTGCACACTATCACCACACACACACACGGTAATCACGCCCTAATCTTTTTTTTTTATTTATTTTTCATCAGTTTAATTAACATTTTTTACCGATAATCAACCAGCTAACCAGGTTTTGAAATAAATCAATAATATTTCATTATAGACCATATTAATCAATTTTTATTAAAACAACTAAAACTTTTAACTATTTTAAATTGATCACTATATTCGAGTTTTATTTTTACTTATAAATTAATTTGGTAATTCTTTATTAGATAATGATATACTGATAATAACAAATCCCTTTGTGAATAACTTTTATTTATTAAACAATTGTTAAAGAACTTTTACAATATACCTTTTTTTTTAATAGCCATAATATAAAATAATCACTAAATTTTCATAATAAATCGATTATAGCATTTGTTTAAGATTTAGAGTTTCTCTTATAAAATCAACTCGTCTTAAAGCCGACCTCGCCTAAGACTAATTCACTCAAATCAATATCTTTTCAAATCATCAAAATAAAAATCAATTCAACATTTTCTTATAAATCAAACTAAAATCAATTCAACATTTTCTTATAAATCAAACTAAAATCAATTCAACTCCTCCCTTAAAATCAATCTTGACTAAAATCAACTTCGCATAAAATCAATCGTGCACATTCACGACACAACACTTGTACACCTAGCGCTTTCGTGCGTATACTTTATTCCCGCAATCACATACACAATTCACACACTCACTTAGCGCTTTCATGCGTATGTGTATGGTTTACATTTTTGCAATTTATCTACTTATCGCAATTTACATTATCGTACTTATATTATCGCACCGCATCCGTCCAAAGGAAAAACCTACACATGAGTCAACACTTGTGTGTAGTTGCACATCATATGCATCATATTCCCTTAGATCCTTGATTCTTCAAGTTGATCGTTTAGGATAGATCCTACCCCATAGGAAGGACCTTAATCTTTACAACTTAGACAAACATAATCAACAATACAACTTTTTCAAACACAAACAGAGAATAGATGTTAATCATCTTAAGTGAGATATAATCTCCACCCCCACAATAATACAATCAAACATGTAGGGACTTTGCCTTAAGAGCGATAAAGGCATACTTGGCGACCATCCGAGTATGTAAGACCTTTTCTTAAGATGATGCAAAGACCATTTCCTACAACCCTCTTCTTTACATTTGTGGTGGTTATCTCTCCCTTAACATGAAGACTCATCTCTTCTCCTAAACCCAATCAATCAACTACCTTAAACCCGTAGGAACTTTGACCACAGTCAAAGAGCTCCTCTAACCCTTTAGGGTGAACTACAACATACTCTGATTCCACTCCCGTAAGGATATGTAGGCATAAGATGCGACATCTTATCGAGTATACTTAGATATAAACCACTAGGGTCTCTAAACCCTTAAGCAGATAAACACGTAGCAGTAAACAAACATAAAACAAGAGGTTCCTGTAGAATACTACAGAAACTTAGGATGCTAGTACCTTCCCTAAGTTTAACCAACCCCCGAACCTAAACAATCTAGCTTGCATTTGCATTGCATTGTGGGAATTTCGATCTTTATCCCTTCCTTTGGACAAATCAAAGTTCGGTTGCAAATTGAATTAACGATTCAAACTAATCAATAGTTTGGTATCCAAATTTCACCGCGACAGAAATGGCGACTTCACTGGGGATAGACTCTAGTGGGTTTCCCTATCTTATTTTATTTGTTTACTGCTTTATATATCTGCCTACATGATTAACTGTTTACATGCTTTCTCTGGTATTTCTTTTGGGTTGTTGTCCCTGAGTGGTGAGATAAAGTTCTACACCCGAACTTTGAGAGAAATTAAGATAGGATGGGATATATTCAATGAGGCTTATAGGGAGTGAGTCCCGACTAAGTTGATTCGAGAATCCCGCTTAGTTGAGACCCTTTTGAAAATAGTTCGGTTGAACGAGTTTAGTCGTGAAAACTTTTACTATTCTCAATTGGAGTCCATGATACTAAGGACCGTAGTTACCTTTAACCCCACTTTGGCCTTTATTAGGATGTAGTGCGAGGCTATGAGGGAGTAAGTCCCGAAATAGTGCTACCCGATGCTACACTCAACCGAAGTTCTCTTGAGAATATTATTAATCCTCAAGTTAGTTGGGAGATTGATAATATCCAATAGATGGACTGATGACTTTGGGACCCTTTTTAGAACCCAGTTCTGCAGGTACCAATCAATCTTTAGTCCACAACCTTTGGGAAGGGTATACCTTTGCTCCATGCTCGTTGCAAACCTAGGACTTTTGTTTGTCTTTGTGCCCATATGTGTTTACTTGTGTTTGTTGCATTCATATAGCATCATACTACATTGGACCTCATGGGACTTACCCTCTATTTATGAACATTGTAGGACATTATGGATAGACGAAATACTCTAAAATATACTTTTAAAAGTCCCAAATTGGATGACCTAAGGGAGTTAGGAGCTTTGATTGAAGACCAAGAGAAGTTCAAGAGTAAATATGGGAAGTTAATATCTTTGTTAAGACGCAAGGCAAATGAAGACCTGCTTTCCGCTCTGTTACAGTTCTATGATCCAATGTATCACTGCTTTACTTTTCCAGATTATCAGTTGTTGCCAACTTTGGAAGAATACTCCTTTTTAGTAGGGTTACCCATTCTAGAAGAATCTCCTTTTCCTTTCTTGGAAAAGGATCCTGAAGAAAGGGACATCGCTAAGGCTCTTTATCTCAAGGTATCTGACGTTAAGACCAATATGGTTGTTAAAAATGGGACCTTTGGTTTGACCACAAATTTTTTATTCAAGAAGGCCTCATTTTATACTGATTTTACGAATAAGGCTCCGTTCGAAGCGATCTTCGCTTTACTTGTCTATGGGGTGTTTCTATTTCCCAGTTTTGAGGGGTTTGTGGACCTTAACGCCATTAAGATCTTCATGAAGAACAATCCAGTGCCGACTCTATTAGGTAACACCTACCACTCTATACATCTCCGAAACCTTCGTGGTGGAGGAATGATCACATGTTGTGTGCCCTTAATATATAAATGGTTCCTTACCCATTTGCCCAAATATGTTTCCTTTTGGCATCTCAATGATAAGCGTTGGTCAGAAAAGATTATGGCGTTGACTCATGCTGACATCGACTGGTATAGCCGTGAGTATGATGGAATTTTGATTGTTGATGGATGTAGGGATTTCGCTAATGTACCTTTACTCAGCTTTGGGGGAGGGATCAGTTACAATCCGATTTTAGCCCGCCGACAGTTGGGATATCCATTGAAGGAACCACCTAAGAGCATACAAGTTGAAAGTGTCTTCTTCGAGGATAATCGAGAACTCCGAGAGAAGATCGTGGAGGCTTGGAAGCATTTGTATAAGAAAGATAGGAATAGTTTGGGAAAGCCCAATTGTGTGTCCATGGAACCATATCTCCAGTGGGTGAGGAATAGGGCGATCAAGCTGAAGATGCCTTACTCTCGCCAAGACCCCATACCCCCGAGGAGGGAACCCACTTATGTTTTCATGTCTGAAACTGAGAAGTCAGAAGTTGCTATGAAGAAATTGCGACAAGAGGTAGAGTCATGGAAGAGCAAGTATCAAGTGTCTGTCGCAGAGATTGAACAACTCCAGAAAGAGAAAGAGGAACTCCAGAAGCAGCTACAGTTAAAGGATGAAGAGTTACTCCCCTGTAAGAAGAGGAGGGTCATGGAGGATTTATTTTTTCTCCGACCCGCAATGTACTATTTGGAAGCTAATTGTGGACAACCTTATCCGTGAGAAGACGCAACTCGAAGAGCAGCTCAAGCAACAGAATTCGAAACTTCTTTAGCGTCTTTACTAGCTTTTATTTAGCTTTTACTTGGGACTTTTAAAAACAATAATTTGTATTCCGTTTTGAAATTAATTAAAAAACGTTTTCTTTTGTTATAATGCTTATAAATAGTTGGGGATCCCATGAAGTCTTACTCATTTGCATTTTTACATAAGCATAGCATTCATTTGCATTCCAGGGTCTTACTCTTGCTTCATCTCCGCAGAACAAGCTGAATCGCCGATACAACACTCGAGCCAATCAATGTCAGAAGATGGATCAACTAGAACAAGAGAACAGAGTGCTCCGTGATGAGGTCGCAAGTATGAAGGAAAGTTTGGAGAAGTTGAATGGTCTGGTAGAAGCTTTGTCCAGTCAAATCTCAATCAACAACCAGGAAGTTCCAAGGACTGTTGTACCTGAAGTGACACCAACACCGATCCCAGTGGTGTCTTCTGTTGCCGAAATATCTTACAGCATGCCTCAAGGTTTCCCGTGGGGGATGTCTCCTAATTTCTTCTCGACCAGCTACCGGCCGTCCGTGTCTGAGACCCCTGTTGTGACCACTGTTCAAACTGCTCCTGTCGTCTCTGCTGTAATGACTACTGCACCTCCGCAGGTGAATACTGTCCCGTATATTCTGGACGAACCAATTCTACATGGGTCGCCGACCGAAACCGTGGGTTTAGAAGAGAAAATGGATGGATTCCAAGACCAGTTTTCTGAAATACAAAAGGAATTAAGAGCCCTTCGGGGAAAAGATTTATTTGGTAAGAGCGCTTCTGAGCTATGTTTGGTGCCGAATGTTAAAGTCCCACCGAAGTTCAAAGTTCCCGATTTCGAAAAGTACAAGGGGAATACCTGTCCCCAAAGCCATCTCATTATGTACGCCAGGAAGATGTCTGCCCAAACTGATAACGATCAACTACTCATTCACTATTTCCAAGACAGTTTGACAGGCGCCGCGCTCAAATGGTATATGGGGCTGGACAGTACAAAGATTCGGACTTTCAATGATCTGGGAGGGGCCTTTATCAAGCAGTATAAGTACAATGTGGACATGGCACCCGACCGAGATCAGTTGAGAGCAATGACACAGAGGGATAAGGAGAACTTCAAAGAGTATGCCCAACGTTGGCGCGAGTTGGCCGCACAAGTCACGCCACCGTTAGAAGAAAAAGAGATGACCAAGATCTTTCTAAAAACTCTGGGTCCTTTCTTTTATAAGAAAATGGTAGCCAGCGCCCCCAGTGACTTTACTGAAATGGTCAACATGGGAATGCGTTTAGAAGAAGGTGTTCGCGAGGGAAGGCTGACCAAAGAAGAAATCGCTCCTAAGAGGTATGGGAGCGGTTTCGCAAAGAAGAAGGAACAAAGTGTGAATGCTATTCAAAGAGGACAATTCAGAAGGAGATACATGCCACCACATCAGGTTGCAGCAGTGTCTCCAGTGTTTAATGCTCCGGCTTATCAGCTACAGT
Source organism: Lathyrus sativus (assembly GCA_963859935.3). Classification (NCBI taxonomy): domain Eukaryota; kingdom Viridiplantae; phylum Streptophyta; class Magnoliopsida; order Fabales; family Fabaceae; genus Lathyrus; species Lathyrus sativus. Next base: position 14,211,515 of record OZ012740.1, read on the forward strand.
CTCCACAATCCTATCAACAGCCTCAGTCTCCCGCTGCTCAACAACCCCAGCTTCAGCAGAGTCCACAGAATCCTCAGCAGAATCGGCCACCTAGCAATCAGGGTCGTGTGTACCGAAGAATAAATTTTGATCCAATCCCAATGACATATACCGATTTATTCCCCACCTTGATCAAAAAGGGCCACATTCAGACGAAAGCTCCGCCTCCAGCTCCCATGAATCCTCCCCCTTCTTATAGAGCTGACAAGTTTTGTCCTTACCATCAGGGTGCTCCAGGGCATGATATCGAGAATTGTTTTGGCCTGAAGATGGATGTCCAGAGGCTACTTAAGAGTGGGATCTTGTCTTTTAGGGATTCCGACCCGAATGTACAGAAGAACCCATTACCACCGCATGGTTCACCCTCTGTCAATATGGTTGAAGTTTGTTTAGAAAGCGAAGATCAAGAAGTTTCAAGCGAGAAAGCTGAGGAAGTATGTGTCATAGTACCCCACTTTAAAGAGGTGGAACGTATCGAGATCGTTTACGATAGCAGGAAGCCAACTGTTACTCCGCTGATAATCAATGTGCCTGGACCTGTCCCTTATACCTCTAGTAAGGCCATCCCTTATAGATATAATGCTACTATGTTGGAGGATGGGAAAGAAGTGCCTTTGCCCACCATACCCTCAATCGTCAATATTGCAGATGTTAGTAGAGTGACAAGAAGCGGGCGAATCTACCCGGCCGTGCCACCGAAAGAAAAAGAGGTTTTGTCCGAACCATCAGGCTCAAAAGACCCGAATGTGGGGCAATCTGGTGGGTCCAACCTGTCCAACTCTGATGAATGCTTGAAGATAATCAAACGAAGCGAGTATAAGGTTGCAGATCAGCTTTTGCATACCCCGTCAAAGATTTCTGTGCTACAATTGTTGATGAGCTCCGAGGCCCATAGAGAAGCACTTCAGAAGATTTTGGAACAAGCCTATGTTGAGCAGGATGTGACCATGGAACAATTCGATAACATCATTGGCAGTATTACTTCGAGTGATAATCTGGGTTTCAATGAAGGTGACCTCCCGGAGGAAGGAAGAAAACACAATATGGCTTTGCACATTTCTGTGAACTGCGGAAATGACTCCCTGTCCAGTGTGCTGGTTGACACTGGATCGTCTCTAAACGTAATGCCTAGGACCACCCTGTCTAAGCTGTCATATCAGGGATCGCCAATGAGGCCGAGTCACGTTATTGTCAAAGCTTTCGATGGGTCAAGGAAAACAGTAATTGGAGAGGTTGATTTGCCTATGACTATTGGACTACAAACTTTCACGATCCCGTTTCAGGTCATGGACATTCGTGCCGCCTATAGCTGTCTGCTAGGGAGGCCATGGATACATGAAGCCGGAGCAGTTACTTCTACCCTGCATCAGAAGTTAAAATACGTTTTTGAGGGGAAAATAGTCACGGTTTGTGGAGAAAGAGCTTTGGTAGTAAGCCACTTGTCATCATTCTCGTACGTCGAAGCTGAAGAGGAAATTGGCACACAGTTTCAAGCTCTGTCCGTTGCAGGTGAGAACATTCAGAGAGCTCAGACATCCATGTCATCGTTCAAAGACGCACAGCGAGTAGTGAACAGTGGTCACCAGTCAATGTGGGGAAAGGTTTTGTCTTTGCCAGAGAACAAGAACAAGGAGGGCCTCGGTTTCACCAACAGTTCTGTCCACCAAGGCACCAAGAACCAAGGATTCCCATTGATCAATGAAGTGTTCCGTAGTGGAGGAATTTCCCACCACCCTCAGGTTAATGCTGTGTTAAAAGATGAACTCGAGGGCTATATATCAGACGGTTCTACAAGGTCCTCCATTCCTTATGAAAACTACGAGCCCTATATGGAAGATCCAGGTTACGTGTCAGATGATTTCGACTATACCTTTGGAGTTTATGCCATCACTGAGGAAGAGCCGGTTGAAGAAATCCCGGACTTTGTGACTCCAGGCGTCGTGGTCAAGAATTGGAGCGTGGTTGAAGTTCCTACCGCCATTCATATATCTAAGTAAAGCATTTGTTTAAATTTTTCGCTCTGCCCAAGGCGAAACTGCATTTAGTAGGGCATACTTTCAATAACTCCCTTTGCTCTGCCCAAGGCAAAGGTGACTTTGTTGGGCATGTCTTTTCGGTTTTGCTATCATCAATAAACTATTTTCATTTACATCTTTTTATTTTATTCACGATGATTGGAAAATGATAAGTAGCATCTCGCGTACACAATGTCCACTTTAAAAAAAAAAAGACTTATTAAAAATCACGTCACTTGCGCAGATTGCTACACAAATTACAACCTGGGAATAATGATCCGCTACCTCTTCCGAATTTTGAGTTCCCTGTGTATGAAGCTGAGGATGAAGAAGATGGTATTCCGGAAGAAATTATTAGATTGCTTGAGAAAGAAGAAGAAGCTATCCGACCTCATCAAGAGCCGGTGGAGATAATCAACTTGGGATCTGAAGAAATCCGCAGAGAGGTGAAAATTGGAGCTCTGCTCAAGCCAGATGTGAAGAAGCAGCTGATTGATTTGCTTGGAGAGTTTGTCGATGTGTTCGCTTGGTCATATCAGGACATGCCCGGTTTAGACACAGCTATAGTTGAGCATCATTTACCTTTAAAGCCGGAGTGCCCGCCAGTAAAACAGAAGCTCAGAAGGACTCGACCTGACATGGCCCTAAAGATTAAGGAAGAGGTGCAGAAACAGATTGATGCAGGTTTCCTTGTCACTGCCGAGTATCCGCTATGGTTAGCTAACATTGTACCTGTCCCGAAGAAGGATGGTAAGGTTCACATGTGTGTAGACTACCGGGATTTGAATAAAGCCAGTCCGAAAGATGATTTTCCGTTACCACACATTGACATTTTGGTAGACAGTACTGCAAGATACGAGGTGTTCTCCTTCATGGATGGTTTCTCAGGTTACAACCAGATTAGAATGGCTCCCGAGGACAGAGAGAAGACGTCATTTATCACGCCTTGGGGGACCTTTTGTTACAGAGTTATGCCATTTGGGTTGAAGAATGCAGGGGCAACATATCAAAGAGCTATGACTACTCTGTTCCATGATATGATGCACAAGGAGATTGAGGTGTATGTAGACGATATGATAGCTAAGTCAAAAACCGAAGAGGATCATGTTAAGCACCTGGCTAAGCTGTTCGTTCGTCTGAGAGAATACAAACTTCGTCTGAACCCCAACAAGTGTACATTTGGAGTGCGATCAGGGAAATTATTGGGTTTTATCGTCAGCCAAAAAGGGATTGAAGTGGACCCTGACAAAGTAAAAGCTATCCGAGAAATGCCAGCTCCCGCCACTGAGAAACAAGTCAGAGGATTCCTAGGGCGTTTGAATTACATCTCCAGGTTTATATCCAACATGACTGCTACATGTAAACCTATTTTTAAGCTTCTGAGGAAGGAACAAGGGTACGTGTGGACTGAAGATTGTCAAAGGGCTTTTGATAGTATCAAAGAGTACTTGCTCAAACCACCTATCCTGATACCACCGGTTGAAGGGCGTCCTTTGATTATGTATTTGACTGTTCTAGAGGATTCAATGGGTTGCGTACTCGGTCAGCGGGATGAAGCCGGAAAGCAAGATCATGTCACTTATTACCTGAGCAAGAAATTTACTGATTGTGAAACCAGATACACTATGCTAGAGAAGACTTGTTGCGCTCTAGCGTGGGCCGCTAAGCGTTTACGCCAGTATATGTTGAACCACACTACTTGGCTAGTTTCAAAGATGGATCCCATCAAGTATATTTTTGAGAAGCCCGCCTTGACTGGGAGAATTGCCAGATGGCAGATGTTATTGTCCGAGTACGATATCGAGTACCATACTCAGAAAGCTATTAGAGGAAGTGTTTTGGCTGATCACCTGGCTCACCAACCTATTTTGGATCATCAACCCTCAAATGATGACTTTCCGGATGAAGATGTCATGTTCTTAAAGATGAAAGACTGTGAAGAACCCGTACATGGTGAAGGGCCAGAGCCAGGTTCCCAATGGGGTTTAATCTTTGATGGAGCTGTCAACGCTCATGGAAAAGGGATAGGTGCTGTTATTGTGACTCCTCAAGGGACCCATTTCCCATTTACCTCCAGATTAACATTCCAGTGTACTAATAACGAGGCTGAGTACGAAGCATGTATTATGGGTCTTGAAGAAGCAATCGATTTGAGAATCAAGAATCTAGATGTGTTTGGTGATTCCGCAGTAGTAATCAACCAAATCACCGGAGAATGGATAACTCGACATGATAATTTAGTCCCATACAGGGATTATGCTAGAAGATTGTTACCGTTCTTTGATAGGGTTGAGTTTCATCATATCCCTCGAGATGATAACAGAATGGCAGACGCATTGGCAACTTTGGCTTCGATGATTGTAGTGAACTTTTGGAACGAGTGTCCTCGGATCGAAGTGAGACGTCTCGACAGACCGGCCTACATCTTCGCTGTCGAAGGAGTTAAGGATGATAAACCTTGGTACCATGACATCGAAGTGTTCCTTAGAACTCAAGAATATCCTCTGGGAGCTTCCAATAAGGACAAGAAAACTTTGAGAAGGTTGGCCGGAAATTTTCTTCTAAGTAATAATGTGTTGTACAAACGGAATTTCGACATGGTCTTGCTGAGATGTGTTGACAAGCGAGAAGCGGATATGTTAATGTCGGAAATTCACGAAGGATCTTTTGGCACTCATATCAACGGACATGCCATGGCTAAGAAGCTTTTAAGGGCTGGTTATTACTGGATCACAATGGAATCAGATTGCTACAAGTTTGCTAGAAAGTGTCACAAGTGTCAGATTTACGCAGACAAAATACACGTCCCTCCAACTTCCTTGAATGTTATCTCCTCCCCGTGGCCATTCTCTATGTGGGGAATCGATATGATTGGAATGGTAGAGCCGAAAGCATCTAATGGACACCGATTCATCTTGGTAGCCATTGACTATTTTACCAAGTGGGTCGAAGCAGCTTCCTACGCTAACGTAACCCGACATGTGGTCGTCAAATTTATCAAAAACCAGCTTATTTGCCGATATGGTGTGCCAAGCAGAATTATTACAGACAATGGTTCCAATCTAAACAACAAAATGATGAAAGAGTTGTGTGAAGAGTTCAGGATCGAGCATCACAATTCTTCTCCCTACAGACCAAAGATGAATGGGGTTGTTGAAGCCGCCAACAAAAACATTAAGAGGATCATTCAGAAAATGGTGGTTACCTACAAAGATTGGCACGAAATGCTCCCCTTTGCCTTACATGGATATCGCACGATGGTACGCACATCAACTGGGGCAACTCCATTTTCGCTCGTCTACGGTATGGAAGCAGTACTCCTAGTAGAAGTTGAGATTCCTTCTATGAGAATTTTAGTAGAGGCAAGATTATCAGAGGCAGAATGTTGTCAGAACAGGTATGATCAGTTGAACTTAATCGAAGAAAAGAGGCTGGCTGCGTTATGCCACGGGCAGCTGTATCAGCAGAAGATGAAAAAAGCGTTTGACAAAAAAGTTCGACCCCGGGTATTCAGAGAGGGTGACCTTGTGCTCAAGAAGATCCAATCTTTCCTCACCGACATCAGAGGAAAATGGACTCCGAATTATGATGGACCATATGTAGTCAAAAGGGTCTTGAACGGGGGCGCTTTGATGTTAGCAACCATGGATGGAGAGGAAATCACTCGCCCCGTAAATACGGATGCTGTCAAGAAATACTTTGTTTAGGAAGCGCAGAACATTACTCCCTCTATGTAATCAATATTATTTTCCAACACTGTAATATCGGGTCACGCTTTTCCGCTGCCCGCCGTTCAATAAAGTTTTCCCTTTACTAAATTTGTGATCTTGATAGCAAAATCCTAGCAGATTTAAAACCTTTTCAAAATTTGCTTTACTTGATATACGAATAGCGAGAGGATGACCGCCAATGCTCACCCTTACTCGCAGAAAGATGACTAGACTATCAACACTTACGCCATCCGAGAATGGAGGTCCCTCTCGTTCGAAGGACCTGCGGAGATAGGGCTCGAGCATTTCCCCATGCATTACGTTGTGTCCCTCTCGACTTGTCGGCGCAAACATGAGCATACACACATCATATAAGTAGATAGCATAACATTGACATTTTGCGCATCCTTTGTTTGTTTTATTCTATCTCTTCGATTGCGGTTTACCCTTGGGTATCTGGGCGTGTCTTATTCCTTCCAAATAGAAGTTGTCAGCCCTAAGCATAAAAAAAAAAAAACTCAATATTTCCATTTCCCCACGAAGTTCGATCCTCGTGGAAGACAGTTGTTCCAGTACATTCCCATTGGAGTTTATGCCTCTATGGTTGAGTCTTGCTTGACAGTTTCTCTTTGGTTATCTCCCGAACTGAACTTCGGTCTTTGGCAATCACACTATGAACATCTCCAGCTTTTGAGCGTGGATCGAAAGTGCATTTATTTTGCGCTTTGACCTTAGGAGGATCACCATTTGAAGACACAACATTCCTTCAACAACATTACAAGATTTCCTCAACAACTTACAACTAAATGACAGAAGATCTCTTTATTTGAGCAACTCGTTTTGGGCAGATCTATTCTCAAAACGACAAAAAACAATATTCATCGAGACAATTTGTCCTTCCTCAGTGGACTATTTCAAGATTATCAAAACAAAGTACATTACAGATACTTCCCCATTTGAGGATTTATGCTACTACAATTTCACATTTCTTTTACAATTACAGCAGAGATACTTCAAAAATGATCTTCCCCAGAGAGTTCATTATGAGTACAATCAATGACATATCTCCTTACAAGAGGACACTCCACGTATCAACCGGTTTACAACTCTTTTGAAGATCCCCGGTGCATATGCTACAAATTGCCAATTCAATACAAATTGCATCTACAATTACAAATACAAGATCATCTACAAAGTTCTACAATTACAGATTACATCAACAACTCTACATCAACATTGCAATTTACAACACGCAATCTACAATCTACAAATTTACAACCCCTCTTTGAAGACGCTCTCACGAGTTTCCATCATTTTGGGTAGGAACCGAGACCAGCTCATGGTTCCCATACCATGGAGCAAGGGGAAGTTCGACATTAGAGACCGAGACCGGCGCATGACTCTCATGTCATGATGCTTGGGGAAGTCCTACAACTACTACAACATTTACAACGACATTTACATCTACATCTACGAAGTCTTGACATTTCAAACAGAGGCCGAGACCAGCTCATGGTATCCTTATCATGATGCTCGGGGAAGTCATACATTTTATTATTTCAAGACAAATATATTGTTGCATTGATAGTTTCTGGATTAGCATTTCACGCGTGTTGGTTTTGCCTGATATCATAGAAACTTACATATAGATGTCACGAATCCTGCTAAACAGGGGCAGGTGGTTTCCAAGCCATTTGTTGATGCAAGCTTGATTCTCTCAAGAGATACTTCTGAAAGACTCAGTCATGACACTATTAATCTGAGCCAGTTAGGTCGATATCCAACAAATCTCTCAAAGAGTTTGAAAACAGTGGGGGCAACCTGTCTCCATGTTCTCTGTAAAATCCTCTTGAGATAACTTTTCCTCACAAAGCAGGTACTCTGGGGCATGATCATATTTTTCAAAATGGCGACTACTACAAAGTCCATTAAGATCAAAACTAGTTTCACGACTTTCTTCAGGCACCCGATGGATCTTACTCCCAGCGGTCTTTATTCCCCAGTAAATCTCATCATTGCAGAAGTACTTTAAACCATTGCCTCAGCACAGTCCCCAGCGAGACTATAAACTGACAACAGGTTGGGCTGAGCCGGTAATCTACAAGACAGCAGAGATCATACCAGCATCTTCCCAGTAACAGTCCCCAGCGAGACTATAAACTGACAACAGGTTGGGCTGAGCCGGTAATCTCCAAGACAACAGAGATCATACCAGCATCTTCCCAGTAACAGTCCCCAGCGAGACTTTAAGCTGAAAACACTTTTTGGATCCATCCGATAAATCCCCAGTGACTCTCAAGACTGCATAGATATCCCCGGTATCCTCCAAGTGATATATGTTCTTGAACCCCATTCTCAGCGGAGTTATCTGTTCCTTAGTGAAATTGCCTTACTTTCCTCAGGAAATACTTCCTAGGAGACTGCCATATTCTCCCCAAGAGGTCAAGATACCTTCCCCAGGAATGTCTGTTGATTTCTCCCCAGTAAGTCTGATGAACTCTCCGTAGGGAAGTTTGATATATCTTATCCCCGGTCGGATATACCTTTTCCCCAGGAAGCCGAGGTACTTTTCCCAAGAAGTTGCTACACTATCTCCATGAAGCTGTCTAGCTCCACACCTTCCCCACACAGCGGATATTTATTTTATCCCCAGAAGTCTATGATTCAAGAGTTCTTGAGCTGATTATGGTTCATGATAGCAATCCCTCGCGTGAAGTCATGACATGTTATCCCTATGCGGAGGTCATGAATCCCCAGTTGAAGTCAGGGCATCATACTCTCCAGTGAAGTCGTATCGCATCCCCATGTGGAAGTCATGAGATTTTCTCCCCAGGGAAATTTTAACTTTGAAGCCAGATTCGGTCTTACCATCAATTATTCCTATCCTCTAATAGATGTACTGTTGCAGAGGTCACTGGGTATTCCTGTCGAGATGTTTATTTCGTCTCATGTCTCCTCTCTCATCTGTTTTGTCAGCATAAGCATAAGCATAAGCATGAGCATTACATACTCATTTTCATTTCATTGTCATACACATGAACATACACATTCGTATACACTTTGGCATACACATTAGCATTTGCATGCTTGATATTTGTCGTCATCCTTGTCGTTACCGCTGAGTAACTGGGTTTGTCCGCTCTCTCCAAGTAGATCATCAGCCCTAAGCATAAAATACCTACTTGTTTCCAGTTTCCCCACAGAGTTCAACCCTCATGGACGATGGTTATTTCCGTTACCTTTCCGCGTTAAGATAAGGTAGTCCCCCATTTGAGTTCGTTTCCTCAATGGAGTCTTGTTTGACAGTTCTTTCCAGCCCGATTCTAGATCGAACTTCGATCCCGTCGTTCACCGAACATACCTGGATGTGCATTTATTTTGCACTATCTTTCAAGAAAATCAATCACAATCCTTTACAGATGCGTGCCAGGTCACGCTTGGAAAATCTATCAGTACATCTTACAGCCATCGGTATGCGACTGTTCTCGCCTGAGAAGCCTATCGGTATAACACTTTACAATCCTACATTTTACAATCGATCAACAACAGTTCTCGCCAGAGAAGCTTATCACAACCTTACACAACAGATACGCGACAGTTCTCGCCTGAGAAGCTTATCACTACATTGCACAACAGACAAGCAACAGTTCCCAGCCGAGGAGCTTACCTAAATTACACTTTACAATTTTTCATTACACTCTACAATTGATCTTCTCATGCAAGGAGCTCATTATTACATTACAGTGATCTTGATGTTTGCTTTCATTACAAACCTTCATTACAATTTACATTGCAACTTACATTACAACCTTCATTACAATTTACCTTGCAACTTTCATTGCAAACCTTCATTACAATTTACATTACCTGTTATCACCTCTACAAGCAGTTCTTACCTGAGAAGCTTATTATTGCCACTCTTGCAAATAAGCGACATTTCTCGCCTAAGAAGCTGATCCTATATTCGTTATGACTTGTAGCAAATGGCCATCTCCATCGAGCAGCTGGGCTTCCATTTTCCTTGTCGTCTTGAAGTATGGGGAGGTTTGAACCGAATCATATTCAGGGAGCAACAAACCTTGAAAATGAAGAAGTTCAGTTTACCCTTTAGTAAAAGAAGAAGCTGAATCATATTCAAGAGAGCACAGATCTTGAAGTATGAAGAAGTTTATTTTATCCTTTAGTAAAAGAAGGAGCAGAATCATATTCAGGAGAGTGTGAATCTTGAAGTATGAGGAAGTTCAGTTTACCCTTTAGTAAAAGAAGGAGTTGAATCATATTCAGGGAGCAACAAACCTTGAAAATGAAGAAGTTTATTTTATCCTTTAGTAAAAGAAGGAGCAGAATCATATTCAGGAGAGTGTGAATCTTGAAGTATGAGGAAGTTCAGTTTACCCTTTAGTAAAAGAAGGAGTTGAATCATATTCAGGGAGCAACAAACATTGAAAATGAAGAAGTTCAGTTTACCCTTTAGTAAAAGAAGGAGCAAAATCATATTCAGGGAGCAACAAACCTTGAAAGTGAGGAAGTTCAGTTTACCCTTTAATAAAAGAAGGAGCAGAATCGTATTCAGGAGAGTGTGAATCTTGAAGTATGAGGAAGTTCATTTTACCCTTTAGTAAAAGAAGAATTTGAATCATATGCCCGAAGTGCCGACCTTAGATATGAAAAGGTTTATTTATCAGATAAGCAACAATCTCTTTATTGGAGAGCTTATCCAATTTTGGCATATAAGTCCCTTCCAACGATAAGTGGCCATTCTCTCTCGAGAAGCTTATCAGGGCATTTCCCATTAAAGTCCATTTATTTTGGCATACAGTTGGTTTTACCCTGTATATTTTCTACGGATTACCGAAAATTCCGTTTGATCCTGTCACGAAGGAAAAGTTTACAGAAACTCGGATGTTATTCTTTGCTCAATGCTCCAGCATTCTGTTAATCGATCCTACAGTCGTGCAGATCCAGTTTTACTTTTTACCCTAGAGTGTCAGCCGGTCACTGTTGCACCCTAATTTTTGACCGTAGGATCCTACCTCTTTTTGCGTTTTTTATATTATCATTCAACTTTATTTTAATATTTAATATTTATGCGACTAACCAATTTGTGCAGACACAGTAATGTCGAGTGGAGATAGCGTTCATTCTCGCGATCAACCATCCACACATGATTAACTTTTCCAACCATTTCATTTGTGAAGCTAGGGGTGATGAAGCATTATTGGAATCACACGTTCTCATCATTACGACACCTTAATCAGTACAAAGCAAGTCTTCTTCAAGGTTTCTCAAAGGATCCACGCCATCGATTTCCAGAATTATTTATTCATGCAGAGATGTCATTTGAAGATCCATATTTTGAGCTCCATTTAACTAAGGAGCTATATTTCACGCTACATAAGGAAAAGAGTCGTAAAAAGCTCATCATTCAAATGCAAGAGGTCACAGAATTTCAGTTCAAAGAAGGCAAAGATGATTCTATATTTTGAGCTTTACGACATTCGAAATCATTGCAGAGAATGGTGGCAAGATTATTTACGAGGATACTACCGTGAAGTTGAGAAATGCGGCCGTTATGTGTTACTTTGTCCCTAAATCTTCTTCAAAGGATGGACATGGTTTTATTTACCGGCTAATCCTAAGTGTGACATGCTGAAGTTACGTTTTCTCTAAAGATATCCAACATGCCGCTTAATTTTCTTCAATTTGAATAAGTCTTTCAAAATATAAGTCTAGTTTGAGGCACCAAGCCCTAGTTCAATTAACATCCAGAATTAGAATGGCATTCAATTTTGATGAACAACACGATATTTATCATTTGGGTAACAAAGTAGTCTGTTACAAGCTGAAAGGACCGCGTATATTGAATAATATCCCTCAGTCCATTCCATGACTATTCCTACAAACTATTACAAGGGGGCTCTTAACAACTATTGCAAAAAAATCCAAACTTCCTACAAGCTTAGATAAATTATTTCTAGCTACGATGTTCAAGCACACTACTACTGCCAAGACTTTGCTCTTTTACGACACGGACGCTTCGACCATCCACTATGCTGGAACTCCAAGTGAGGCTAACAGAGAAATATTCAGTAGGATTTCTACATTTTGACTCCACTTATGCCATGAACGGTTACACCAAGCCATGATATGCACTGGATGTCGTCGAATAACCTTGTTATCGACAAAGTCGTCGTAGCCCTATAATGCATCCTCATTGCTCGTGTCTTGCGCAAACCAGCGGAGCTGTCTCACCGAAACCTGTCAAAAGAATCCAAGTTACAACCAAAGTTCAGCATGGTTAACACAATCCCAAGAAGAGTTGTGAGCCTACACACCTGCAGAAAGATGTCTGCAAACGTACTCCAACCAAGGACTACCCTGTTGAGGCCTGTGCATGAGATTAGTAGCTTCAGCGCAATAGAATCGGTTAATCCTGAAACTGAATTTGAGCAAACCTTCAGCACATGAAAACAGCTATTGAAAGTATAAAAATCAGGGCATTTCCGCATGTACCTCTACTTTATGTACTTCCGGTTTTGTTACATCCCCGGTTGCAGCTCCAATTTCTGAAAGCAGTTCGCACCAGAAGGAAACCAATTAACAGGATATACATAAACACATTTCGCGGTAGTTTCTACGTTGGGCCTGTCAGCTGGAACATTCAATCAAACTCGGTGTTTACAACAAATTCAAGAATAGGTGTGAAGGTATTACATGAGCCATCAAGATACGAAGGGTATCCAAAGGAAATATATTGAATCTAAGGCAAAACTCACCAACCTCGTCCACTGCAACAATTATTGTCATTAACGAAGGATTGAACCGCAGCCACAACATTACCTTCAGCCTGCAAAACGAACAAATTATTAGCAACAGTCGTGAGACATTATGGTTTGTCATGGATAAGAAAAGCTAGACAACAATTCGCATTATCCCTGACTCGAGGTGAATCACTGCTAAACTCTCATAAACACCGATAGCGGCGACAATTTATTTTGAGACATCAGTAGCAAAGTCTTCAGTATCATCTGCAGTGCCACAACTTAGTGCATCACCGTAACCTACAAACCTGCCAACGAAAAGAAGCTTTACATAAGAGCTGTGTCAAGACTGTTCCATCACTTAAGAAATCATTCAAGAATCAAGACAAGAAGCTGCATCAAAAGGAGTTCCAGTTACTAACAACTCATTTAGATTTGAAAAGAACTTTGATAAAGGGACCGATTTGGAAGCCTCGGATAAAACCAAGAGCTTTGATTCCACCTTCCAAAATGCCAATACTCCAATTACTCCAAACATCATCATCGAACACATGAAAAGGAAACGATGTTCAGATATATGTCAGCTAGAGAAAAAACCCTAAGGAATAGAGATTGAATTGGAAGGATGGACCTTGCGTTCAGCTTATGCACAGAGAACGATGGCAGCTATTACTTTTCATCACCAACTTTGTTTCCGTGGAAACTCTCACCAAGCAAGAATTTACTCTGGGCTGTTAACTTCTCTAGGCCCAACCCCTTCACTATTCGCACCTGCCAAGATACCAACGCAAGTTAGCAATTAAAAATAATCGTTAGAGGATATTCCTTGAGGACAGAACATTCCATTCAGAATCAAATCAATCCAATCTCAAAACCAAATCACAGAAATCGGAGATTGATTTATCATTCAATAGCTCATTACAGCAATCAGATGAATTGGGAAAGTTTTCAAATTCGGCTCATCCCAATCAGGAAACCTTAAACCAAATCCAATCAACAATCATTTATCAGTTAAGTTCATTCTAAATTTGTTTTCCACTCAAAGGCCTATATAAGAAGAACGAAGTCACAAGAAAAGGGAGAAAAAAAACCACACCAAGGGAAACACACCGAAAATCATAGCAATTCATAGAGACTCATAAATTCAAAAGACATACAACCCTAAAACACCTTGTGAAAAGAGGACTTATCTTTTTCCCTCTCACCGATGCCGTGAATCAGCCACCGCCGGAAGTCCCTTTTCAAAAGCTCGACGCCGAAGCTAACCATTCGAAGCCGAAACCGTGAATCGCCATCACCGCGAGTCATCTATCGCCGTCGACACCGCTAAACCATCGGTAAAACTCCACTTTTTGTGAAAATTATTGAACCTATTGATTTGCTTGCTGTGTTTCAGGTTGTACAAAGGACGAAAGAGAGATGTATGAAGAACGGATCTAGGAGAGAGACCGATCACGACTAAGGGGGGGAAACGAAGGGATTCGAGGGATCTAGGGTTCCCCCTTTTTTCTTTTTTCCTTTCTGTTTTGTGTTGTATCTCGTTAATCATGTTTCTGCACACTATCACCATACACACACACGGTAATCACGCCCTAATCCTTTTTTTTTATTTATTTTTCATCAGTTTAATTAACATTTTTTACCGATAATCAACCAGCTAACCAGGTTTTGAAATAAATCAATAATATTTCATTATAGACCATATTAATCAATTTTTATTAAAACAACTAAAACTTTTAACTATTTTAAATTGATCACTATATTCGAGTTTTATTTTTACTTATAAATTAATTTGGTAATTCTTTATTAGATAATGATATACTGATAATAACAAATCCCTTTGTGAATAACTTTTATTTATTAAACAATTGTTAAAGAACTTTTACAATATACCTTTTTTTTTAATAGCCATAATATAAAATAATCACTAAATTTTCATAATAAATCGATTATAGCATTTGTTTAAGATTTAGAGTTTCTCTTATAAAATCAACTCGTCTTAAAGCCGACCTCGCCTAAGACTAATTCACTCAAATCAATATCTTTTCAAATCATCAAAATAAAAATCAATTCAACATTTTCTTATAAATCAAACTAAAATCAATTCAACATTTTCTTATAAATCAAACTAAAATCAATTCAACTCCTCCCTTAAAATCAATCTTGACTAAAATCAACTTCGCATAAAATCAATCGTGCACATTCACGACACAACACTTGTACACCTAGCGCTTTCGTGCGTATACTTTATTCCCGCAATCACATACACAATTCACACACTCACTTAGCGCTTTCATGCGTATGTGTATGGTTTACATTTTTGCAATTTATCTACTTATCGGAATTTACATTATCGTACTTATATTATCGCACCGCATCCGTCCAAAGGAAAAACCTACACATGAGTCAACACTTGTGTGTAGTTGCACATCATATGCATCATATTCCCTTAGATCCTTGATTCTTCAAGTTGATCGTTTAGGATAGATCCTACCCCATAGGAAGGACCTTAATCTTTACAACTTAGACAAACATAATCAACAATACAACTTTTTCAAACACAAACAGAGAATAGATGTTAATCATCTTAAGTGAGATATAATCTCCACCCCCACAATAATACAATCAAACATGTAGGGACTTTGCCTTAAGAGCGATAAAGGCATACTTGGCGACCATCCGAGTATGTAAGACCTTTTCTTAAGATGATGCAAAGACCATTTCCTACAACCCTCTTCTTTACATTTGTGGTGGTTATCTCTCCCTTAACATGAAGACTCATCTCTTCTCCTAAACCCAATCAATCAACTACCCTAAACCCGTAGGAACTTTGACCACAGTCAAAGAGCTCCTCTAACCCTTTAGGGTGAACTACAACATACTCTGATTCCACTCCCGTAAGGATATGTAGGCATAAGATGCGACATCTTATCGAGTATACTTAGATATAAACCACTAGGGTCTCTAAACCCTTAAGCAGATAAACACGTAGCAGTAAACAAACATAAAACAAGAGGTTCCTGTAGAATACTACAGAAACTTAGGATGCTAGTACCTTCCCTAAGTTTAACCAACCCCCGAACCTAAACAATCTAGCTTGCATTTGCATTGCATTGTGGGAATTTCGATCTTTATCCCTTCCTTTGGACAAATCAAAGTTCGGTTGCAAATTGAATTAACGATTCAAACTAATCAATAGTTTGGTATCCAAATTTCACCGCGACAGAAATGGCGACTTCACTGGGGATAGACTCTAGTGGGTTTCCCTATCTTATTTTATTTGTTTACTGCTTTATATATCTGCCTACATGATTAACTGTTTACATGCTTTCTCTGGTATTTCTTTTGGGTTGTTGTCCCTGAGTGGTGAGATAAAGTTCTACACCCGAACTTTGAGAGAAATTAAGATAGGATGGGATATATTCAATGAGGCTTATAGGGAGTGAGTCCCGACTAAGTTGATTCGAGAATCCCGCTTAGTTGAGACCCTTTTGAAAATAGTTCGGTTGAACGAGTTTAGTCGTGAAAACTTTTACTATTCTCAATTGGAGTCCATGATACTAAGGACCGTAGTTACCTTTAACCCCACTTTGGCCTTTATTAGGATGTAGTGCGAGGCTATGAGGGAGTAAGTCCCGAAATAGTGCTACCCGATGCTACACTCAACCGAAGTTCTCTTGAGAATATTATTAATCCTCAAGTTAGTTGGGAGATTGATAATATCCAATAGATGGACTGATGACTTTGGGACCCTTTTTAGAACCCAGTTCTGCAGGTACCAATCAATCTTTAGTCCACAACCTTTGGGAAGGGTATACCTTTGCTCCATGCTCGTTGCAAACCTAGGACTTTTGTTTGTCTTTGTGCCCATATGTGTTTACTTGTGTTTGTTGCATTCATATAGCATCATACTACATTGGACCTCATGGGACTTACCCTCTATTTATGAACATTGTAGGACATTATGGATAGACGAAATACTCTAAAATATACTTTTAAAAGTCCCAAATTGGATGACCTAAGGGAGTTAGGAGCTTTGATTGAAGACCAAGAGAAGTTCAAGAGTAAATATGGGAAGTTAATATCTTTGTTAAGACGCAAGGCAAATGAAGACCTGCTTTCCGCTCTGTTACAGTTCTATGATCCAATGTATCACTGCTTTACTTTTCCAGATTATCAGTTGTTGCCAACTTTGGAAGAATACTCCTTTTTAGTAGGGTTACCCATTCTAGAAGAATCTCCTTTTCCTTTCTTGGAAAAGGATCCTGAAGAAAGGGACATCGCTAAGGCTCTTTATCTCAAGGTATCTGACGTTAAGACCAATATGGTTGTTAAAAATGGGACCTTTGGTTTGACCACAGATTTTTTATTCAAGAAGGCCTCATTTTATACTGATTTTACGAATAAGGCTCCGTTCGAAGCGATCTTCGCTTTACTTGTCTATGGGGTGTTTCTATTTCCCAGTTTTGAGGGGTTTGTGGACCTTAACGCCATTAAGATCTTCATGAAGAACAATCCAGTGCCGACTCTATTAGGTAACACCTACCACTCTATACATCTCCGAAACCTTCGTGGTGGAGGAATGATCACATGTTGTGTGCCCTTAATATATAAATGGTTCCTTACCCATTTGCCCAAATATGTTTCCTTTTGGCATCTCAATGATAAGCGTTGGTCAGAAAAGATTATGGCGTTGACTCATGCTGACATCGACTGGTATAGCCGTGAGTATGATGGAATTTTGATTGTTGATGGATGTAGGGATTTCGCTAATGTACCTTTACTCAGCTTTGGGGGAGGGATCAGTTACAATCCGATTTTAGCCCGCCGACAGTTGGGATATCCATTGAAGGAACCACCTAAGAGCATACAAGTTGAAAGTGTCTTCTTCGAGGATAATCGAGAACTCCGAGAGAAGATCGTGGAGGCTTGGAAGCATTTGTATAAGAAAGATAGGAATAGTTTGGGAAAGCCCAATTGTGTGTCCATGGAACCATATCTCCAGTGGGTGAGGAATAGGGCGATCAAGCTGAAGATGCCTTACTCTCGCCAAGACCCCATACCCCCGAGGAGGGAACCCACTTATGTTTTCATGTCTGAAACTGAGAAGTCAGAAGTTGCTATGAAGAAATTGCGACAAGAGGTAGAGTCATGGAAGAGCAAGTATCAAGTGTCTGTCGCAGAGATTGAACAACTCCAGAAAGAGAAAGAGGAACTCCAGAAGCAGCTACAGTTAAAGGATGAAGAGTTACTCCCCTGTAAGAAGAGGAGGGTCATGGAGGATTTATTTTTTCTCCGACCCGCAATGTACTATTTGGAAGCTAATTGTGGACAACCTTATCCGTGAGAAGACGCAACTCGAAGAGCAGCTCAAGCAACAGAATTCGAAACTTCTTTAGCGTCTTTACTAGCTTTTATTTAGCTTTTACTTGGGACTTTTAAAAACAATAATTTGTATTCCGTTTTGAAATTAATTAAAAAACGTTTTCTTTTGTTATAATGCTTATAAATAGTTGGGGATCCCATGAAGTCTTACTCATTTGCATTTTTACATAAGCATAGCATTCATTTGCATTCCAGGGTCTTACTCTTGCTTCATCTCCGCAGAACAAGCTGAATCGCCGATACAACACTCGAGCCAATCAACGTCAGAAGATGGATCAACTAGAACAAGAGAACAGAGTGCTCCGTGATGAGGTCGCAAGTATGAAGGAAAGTTTGGAGAAGTTGAATGGTCTGGTAGAAGCTTTGTCCAGTCAAATCTCAATCAACAACCAGGAAGTTCCAAGGACTGTTGTACCTGAAGTGACACCAACACCGATCCCAGTGGTGTCTTCTGTTGCCGAAATATCTTACAGCATGCCTCAAGGTTTCCCGTGGGGGATGTCTCCTAATTTCTTCTCGACCAGCTACCGGCCGTCCGTGTCTGACCCCCACAATAATACAATCAAACATGTAGGGACTTTGCCTTAAGAGCGATAAAGGCATACTTGGCGACCATCCGAGTATGTAAGACCTTTTCTTAAGATGATGCAAAGACCATTTCCTACAACCCTCTTCTTTACATTTGTGGTGGTTATCTCTCCCTTAACATGAAGACTCATCTCTTCTCCTAAACCCAATCAATCAACTACCCTAAACCCGTAGGAACTTTGACCACAGTCAAAGAGCTCCTCTAACCCTTTAGGGTGAACTACAACATACTCTGATTCCACTCCCGTAAGGATATGTAGGCATAAGATGCGACATCTTATCGAGTATACTTAGATATAAACCACTAGGGTCTCTAAACCCTTAAGCAGATAAACACGTAGCAGTAAACAAACATAAAACAAGAGGTTCCTGTAGAATACTACAGAAACTTAGGATGCTAGTACCTTCCCTAAGTTTAACCAACCCCCGAACCTAAACAATCTAGCTTGCATTTGCATTGCATTGTGGGAATTTCGATCTTTATCCCTTCCTTTGGACAAATCAAAGTTCGGTTGCAAATTGAATTAACGATTCAAACTAATCAATAGTTTGGTATCCAAATTTCACCGCGACAGTCACGCCTGAACCTGTTGAACATTTACTCTTAGACATTCCCCAGTGGAGGCCGTCTCATCGGTGCCATCTCCATCGAGGATCCCGTTCTTACCGTTTCCCTTTCTAAAGTTGACAGTTGGTTGTGTTTCGCACCAGCTGACCGTCACTTTAGAATTCCCCAGTGTTGTGCTGTTGTCCCGGCGCGTAGTATTTCCCCAGTGTGTTTCTTGTCGCGTTTGTCCCCTATGTCGTCGTGTCGTCTGCAGCCGTGCATTTCTCATTCCATCATCCGCATCATACTAAATTCATGCCATTGTCAGCATTATAGTTCGTCCCGTTCTATCCATAGCCTTGCATGATCACTGCATCTAAGGGCAAAATTTTCGGTTAACTATATTTAAATCCCTTTCACCATGATTTCTCGAGCCTACGTCGCTCAAATCATTCGGCGAAGCTATTTAAATAGGGGCAACTGTAATACCCCAAATTTTACCCTTAGATTAGTCAATTCATGTCGCATAATATCTCATTTTTGCATCAGCTAACTATTAACAGGTTACGCATGTAGTACCTCAAATTTGTCCTACCTTTACATGGTTTCTAGTGCCACTTTATTTCGAATAAATAAAATAGCACAATTGGCAAGAGACTGTGTGTAAGGAGTTGTGAGTGTGAGAGGTTTAGAGTTCGAATCCTACCTTTTTCACTTTTTTTTTGTTTATTCTAACTTTTCTATTTTTTTCATTAAAAAAAAAAACAAAAATAGTTTTTTTAATTATTTAATTATTATTTTCGTATTTAATTTAAATTATTTTTTAAGAAATATTATTTTTTCACTTTTTTCCATATTATTCATAAAAACATCCAAAAATCATAAAATTAAAAATATTAGAAAAGATTTTACTATGTTTAGTAAAAAAATAGGGTTTTAAGTTTGTTTTAATTTGTTTGTTTTAAGTTTGTTTTAATTTGTTTTATTTAGTTTTGACTAATTATTTAAGTTGGGCCTTTAAGGTGGGCATTAGGTTAGAGATTACCCTAATTTGTTACCTATATAAACATAAGTGATGAGAGGAAACTTCATCAACATCAAAAAATCAAGAGCAGGTCATCAGGGGAAGGAGACAAAAGAGAAAAACGGCGGCCGTTCTCGCGACTTATCAGAATAGGGGGAAATTTTTGAAAAAACCATCATCGTTCATCATCAACGAACTCCACCGTAGAAAAGCCGCTTCAAACCTGGGAAAGGTGAGCAACTCTTATTTCTAACGGATGTTTTCTTTTGATGTTTTTTTTTTACAGGAAAAGAAGAAGGGATCGTGGCCATGCAAAGAAGAAAAAAAAAAAGGCTTGTAACCGTAACCCTCCCCCAATTTATCTCCTCTTATTGTTTTTTGTTGTTTTCTATTTTTCTTTCTTTTTCATTTATCATTTGTTTGTCTCATTTTTTTATTAACTTGAAATGATATTATAAGGTAGTAACTAGTTCTACAATTTTTCTTTTTGATTAAAATTAAAAACTCTCTATTTTTTATAATTAATATTAAAACTTCTCTTTTTGTTATAATTAAAAATTAAAACTCTTTTTGTTATAATTAATATTAAGATTTCTTAACTCTTTTTCAAATAAATAAAAAACTTGATTTTCTAATTAAAAATTCAATTCTAACTCTTTCTTTAAAAAATTAGTTTTTTTATAAAATTAAAAACACACTTTTTTTTTTCCTCTTCAAAAATTAAAATTAACTTCCTTCTTTTTTTAAAATAAAACTTCCAACACCTCATTTCTTTTTAAATTAATATTTACCTTTCATGTAATTAAAATTCTAATTGTTTCTTTAAGTTAAAATTTCTAACACTCCTTTTTTAAATTAAGATCCTAACACTTTAATTTCTTTTTCATATCATAAATTTCTAACTTTTTATTAAAACTCTAACTGTTTAACTCAAACTTTTTCTTAATAAATTTCTAACATTTCTAACATTGTTCTTAATAAATTTCTAACATTTCTAACATTTCACACTTTCATTCCAATCTTCTAATTAAAAAATACTAAAATAAAAATGTTTAATATTCCCGTTTAATTTTCATCTTTTGTCCATGGGTATTAATCCAATACTTTTGGCATTTTATTTTCTTTGGGTTGTAATTATGCGAGGCCATCGTCGCAATTATTATTCTTGTTTATTTCCATGGATGTAATTTACGCGAGACCATGGTCGCGATTTATTTTTTTATTTCGCATTTTTTTGGGATTTGTAATTTACGCGAGTGATCGTCGCGACACTTTCTTTACTTTCCGCATGTTAATTTCTGTCGTATAATAATTTGCTATATCTTGCATGATTTACCGTTAGAATTCCCTCCGAAGGAATTAGGTTTAGCCGTTTGACCGCCGAGTCAATAAATCTAATTTTTTTACCGTTTCAAACCCTAATAACCTAGGTGTCCCGCCGTGGACAAAAACGCCCTTTACCCTAGCTTTTAGGTCAAAGAGCCGCCGTGCTCTGTTTAGGGTTTCCCGCCGTGGAATCCCTAATTTAACCCTAATTTAATTAACAAATTCAACATAGAAATAAGAGTTTCAAAGACTCCACGTAAGCGTGTCCTTAAGATACGTTTACTCCCCTTGAAACCTTGACCACAGTCAAGAAGTTTCTAACCTCCCTAATTAGGGGAACTACGATTACTCTGATTCCATTCCCTATCCAGGATACGTAGGCACAAGATGCGACGTCTTGCCGAGTAAACTTAGGACTAACCCTTAGGTCTTTAGGTCACTCTATCCCTTAGCTCAATATATATAAAGCAGATAATAAATAAAAATAAAAAAGCATACAATAAACAAAAGGTTCTTGTAGAGTACTACAGAAGTTTAGGGTGCTAATACCTTCCCTAAATTTAACCAACCCCTTACCTAGGTCTCTCCCCGCATTGTGTTTACGATGCAAAATTAGGTTTTTCCTCTTTTGACCTTTTCCTTCGGATAAATCAAAGAGCGGTTGTGAATTAAGAATTGTGATTCAAATTAATTAATAGTTTGATATCCTATTTCCACCGCAACAATAAGGACCAATGGCCAAGCGCTGGTGGCATTATAAAAACCCTCTCCTTTGAGAGGGTCAGGTATTCAATATTTAATCCAATAATCATCCAAAGAAATACTTACTTTGTACTTTCCTTCTCATATCCCGATTCTTACTTTAGCATCAGAGTGTCTTGCAGGTACACCCCTCCTCCTTAATTCCAGCATCGTAGACGAAGTTTCTGACCCACTTCAGATTCTGATCAACCGTCAAAATCAATAACTAAAAGACGACTTTCTAAATTATTGCATTTAAAAACTCCTTTTACTTTACCCTTTCATAAAAAACCTCATTACTCTTGTCTAAATTTTTTTGGATACTTAGCTTTTGTCTTTAGTTCCAAAATATATCATATTAAACTTGACTATATAAATAGGAAATTCATATATTTAGGTAATAAAAATGGTGTCGAGGGATACATACAATACGAACTTCAATGCAAACAACTATTTATATATAGGGATGCCTGTTTTTTGAAATAAGATTTCCCCTCAGTCTTAATAAACCCCAACCAAACATCATACCACAACCAATATTCCACCCAACTAATGACTGACTCTTAGAATATCTAGAAATAATACTCCCATTCAACATACCATCCCTTTCAATACCTCCGTTGTTCCTACCAATACAAATCATACATCTCAACCACCTCATGATAACAACACGCCACCTTATCCTCTCTTAAAAAAATCAAGTAGAGTATCTAAACCTCCTACATACCTCTAAAACTACCAATGTGGTACAATCCGAAGTAAACTTATCCCTTAACCATCTACTGAAATAGGTAATATTCCCCATCCTTTATTGTCCTATGATAACTTATCTCACCTTGTCAAAATATTTAACTTAAAATTATCCACCATTACTAAGCTAACTTCTTATTCCTCTACTATCATTGATCCCAATTGGCAAAAAACTCTCGATAATGAGCTCAAATCCATTACTAATACTAACACATGAGATTTAACTACTCTTCCCCCTAATAAGAAATCCATTAGTTGTAAATGAATTTTCCAATTGAATTTTTCAGAAAATGGCACCATAGGAACATACAATTCAAGCCATTGGTTCAACCAAATAGAAGGAATAAATAATGTAGAAACATTTAGCCCAGTTATAAAATGATAATAATTACACTTTAATATAAATTTTTTACATGAAGATATAGATGAAAAAGTCTATATGAAATGACCCTATGGATTGAACGTTTCTAATAAAAATCTTGTTTGAAAGCATAAATTTTTTTTCTATGGGATAAAATAAGTTGGTAAATAATGGAATAAAAAATTAACTTCCACTCTATTTGAATTTGGATTCCACCAACTAAAATATGATTATTCTTTATTCACTAATAAACCTACTAATTATTGTACTGATGTAGTATATATTGATGAACTTGTTCTTGTAGGTAACAATATTTCAAAAATCTCTCACGTAAAATCAATATTGGATACTAGATTTTTGTATTTGCTAAAAAACTACAATCAGAGACAACTCCTTGTTGTGTAGGGTTGCGTAAAGGTAGATATGTATAGAACGTTACTTAGGTAGGGGCTAGAGAGCGGTTACTCTAACTCCATTATCAGGAATTTCAGACAGGAGGGAAATCGTTCTCCCTTACACACATGCGCGCGCGCACACACACACACACACATTCTCTTTCTCCCCCCATTCAGTCACTGCTTGAACATATCATCAATAGGGCAGCCTATCACCAAAAGCCATGTGGCCTATCATCACACTTTGAGCACCCGACTAGTGTTGAAGCAATGGTCTTGCATCATGTATTCATGGGTCTTCCTTATTATGATTCAGTAAAGTTATCCCAGTAAAGTCCATAAAGCAGATCATAGGAAGAGTCCCTCAAGCGTCACATATATTAGTATGTGCAACATTAAATGTTACTATTGGTAGGTTTTTTTTAGAAGATAAAATGTCTAAAGGAGTATGTGCATATCAGAGACATGAAGAGTCTGTTGGCATGCCTAGCTAGGATAGTCATTTCTTATTCTTCATAGCTTGTGATGCTATAAAAATGAAAATATATCCCATTTTCAAACACACTACCATATTTTCCCTTCTTAAAGCAAGTTGTTTCTCTTCTCTAAAATAATAGTTGTTTTTGATCAATCGACTATAAGCTTTTAGAAATGAGGATGTTTGGGAGTTATAAGAGCACCAATAGTTTTAATAGTCACAGTGCAAGTGATAATGAATCTCTTTCTTCGTGTTCTTTCCTAGGAAATCCCAAGCAATCAATAGAGGCCAAAAATCTTAAGTACAGGGGCGTTGCAAATTTCGAGATCCATTATAATTGTGGGGAAAGGAAAACCTTTTTTTTTCCAGAGGCATATCATTCTTTATGGCATTGGAGATGAAGGCGACATCATTTTGGAAGATTGTTTTGAAGAGTAATGGGCCAACACGACCGCCCCACTCAACTCACCAAATCCCTTTTCTATTTTCACCTAAGTGATGTAGTTTCTGATTTTTGTGAGGATCATCATAGGGTTTGTTGAAATTGAAAAAGCTTCTTTGAATCAGGGTGATTCAAATTAGTACACCATGGAGTTTGGTGTTTGTTTATGTTTTAGAAGACTATAAAGAGGTCTTGGTGAAGACTTGTACGAGAATCTAAACATAATGGAAAATCCTCTAGATGTACCATTGATTGATAAGAGGAACTAGTATGATTCTTATGTATCATTTTATTTTGCACTTTACATTCATATTAAAGTAACATTCAATCACTTACTTCCGATAAAATTATAAGTTAAGAAACTTTGCATAAAATCAAGAAAATCCAGCAATACTAATTCCCCCCCTTAGATTGCTTCTCATAAATACAATATGCGTGTAAGCTACTTATCTAAGGTTTAATTTTTTACGACAACATCTATTTATATTTATGTATTAATGTAAACCGGTTATTAATCAATAATTTTTAAAAAAGTGTTTACTATTTAAAATATTTTATTAACCATTTTGGCTAGTTTAGATTTATTAAAATTAAGCTGCATATTGAATAAAAAGCATGTTTATTATAGATTTAGATTTAAAAAACTAAAATAATTTTTATGTAAATTTTTTAAATGGTAAAAGTTATTTCAAATTTGATTTTTATAAATTAAAATAGTAATTTTAGCATCCAATAATTTAAATATTAAAATTAAAACATAACTAAAATTACATAATTTTAAAAAATATCTAAAAAATTATAACTTTTAAAAAAATAGATTTAAATTTTAATTTTAACATTAAATATTTAAAATATTTAAAATAATATTTTATAAAAAAAATATTAATTATTTTTCATTTTAAATATTTTAATGAAAAATTACACTATTATAAAAATTAATTAAAAGAAAAATTAAAACAAAACTTCCATAAATTAAGGCACACAAAAATGTTAAATTCTTTTGAAAAAAACTTTATCTTAAAAAAATTAGTCTATGCTCAATTGCACATAGAATATCTAGTTTCTAAAAAAAAAAAAACTTTCATAAACCACATAACCATACTAGTACTAATTTGAGGGAGTTGAGCCAATAGTTTATCTATTTTTTGGTAAATGAAGTTTTTCTAGCACTTTCGGTTGATAATGATTGTCATTTTTGTCTATGCATGAGTATCACATCGAAAGATTGGTTGTATATTCTGAGGCCATTTCACCATAGCAATTATTTCTTGTCTTCTAGTAATCATAATAAGATGTGGGACAGAGCAACAGAATACTTTCCCAATATAGAAAAATATATGAGAATTAGATTTTCTTGACTTATCCTTTTTTGGTAGACACAAACGATGTTCTTTCTTATTTTTTTAGGTTTATAGTTTTAGATTAAAAAAGTGAGGTCATACACCGTAAAAAAACTTTTCATCCTATAATAATAATAATCTATTTATAAGTAATTTGAAGTTAGACATACTAAATTAATCTCCTTAGAAGAAAAACTTCAAAGTCGATGATATTAAGAATACTATTTCACAATATCTTTCATATCAATTATTTTTTGTCTTGTAATGTTTTGTCTTCTAATTATGATTGGATGTGGGATAGATATATACCACAAAAGGCAAGAAAATAGTATCCCAATATGTACGAATATATGATTATTAGATTTCTTAACTTACCCTTTTTTGGTGGACATGCTCCTTGCATTAATTGATTCTCAAGTTTTTCTATAGACAATATGATACTCATCAGAAAAGAGAAAGCAGATATTTTTGTGGATAGAAAACAGCCACTTGCACCGTCAACACCAATTATGATAAGATATTGGGATACTATTTTCTTGCCTTTATTACTTTTATTACTTTTATTACTTTTATTAGTCTTTTATTAGTCTTCTAATTATGATAAGATCTCTTTTAAAAATATAAAATAAATTATTAATTTTGTTCACAATTTTTCGATTAATACAAATGATATATCGTCAAAATAGTAAAAAATAGATGAAATATATACATCATATGAGATTTTCTAATCATGTGTTAAATTTAACCTTAAAAAATAAAAAGAAAGTTCCTAATAGTATTATATATATAATAACTTTTTATGATTGACTAAATAGGGAGGATAAGCATCTTCCTTCTATACCATGGACAGCCTCTTCTACTTTATTTACTTTTTAGCTCTCAATATCTCTTTTCAAGTACCACGTGGATTTTTTAGATTTCATAACTGTTTCATTTTTGTCTTCTACATTATTTATACTAATTTAATTCAATTTAATTTCGATGTCTCAATATTTTATAGATTTTACAATCTAATTAATATTATTTTATTATTTTTAAATCATTATTTTCATTGAGCGTATAATAATAATAATAAATATGTTATTAGTAAATAAAATTAATTTAATAATTGTTTTACATATTACGGTCTTACCGACTCATTAGTCTTTACAATTGTTACAAAAAATACCCAATTTCCTATAGAAAAAGAATATCGTCGAAATACATCAAACCTCTATTATATTTTTGTTTCTCTGTTTTTTAAAATTTAAGTATATGTCAACGAGTTTTTTCTTTTATCCCAATCTATTTTGAAGAGAAACAAAGAAAAAGTTAAAAAGTGAAGCAAAAGACGAAATAGCAACAGTTTAATTAAAGATAGTGACATTTGTTGGTATATCTTGTATTGTCACATTTATTGGTTGGGGTTGATTTGTAATGCTCTATCTATATATGGCCAGTGGCCAGGTGGGAGTGAGAGTGAATATGATTCCATTGGTCTTCCAGATCGAAATATCATGGTTGCAAAATGGCCAACAAAACCTTAGTCTAAGATAACAAAAATAAAAGCAAAATAATACTCATATATATATATATATATATATATATATATATATATATATATATATATATATATATATATATATATATATATATATATATATATATATATATATATATATATATATATATATATATATATATATATATATATATATATATATATATATATATATATATATATATATATATATATATATATATATATATATATATATATAATAATTAAAAATGCATATTTCTTTTTTCTTTTCTGCTGTATAAAGACTAATAAAAGTAAGTCAGATTTTTTTTAAGTTTATTGCTACAACAACTTTTTAGTGACATATTAATAAGACTTTGAAATATAATATATTTAATAATGTAACTATTTAACTTTTAGTAAATTATTTATAATTGTAAATTAATAATTAAATTGTTATATTAATTTTTTTATTAACCTAATGATTTAAGATGTTAGCAATGAAATGTCGTTAAAAAAATTACTGAACAACCTAATTTTAAAAAAAAAAATCAAAGACTAAATTAACAATAGAAAATTTAAAAGAGTTAAAGTTCAAAAAATAATAATTAAAGTAAGATAGAAATTTTTATATTTTTTTATATAAACCTGTGTATTGGAAAATAAAAAGTTACGAATAAAAAGAATAAAAGGTTACAAAAGATGGAGAATATGCCAAATCTATAGTTAGACATTGCCTAACTTGTTTTTAACTAGCTCGCTTTTAATAACTGAAGGAGGTGTAGCCACCGAATGAAAGTATTAAGGGACATACCAAAATTAGCAGGGGCATCGGTATAATAGTTTCCTTTTTTAAAGATGTGAGTGACGACAAAGTTCATCTAGCAATGGATGTGCAGTTGCTCAATCTATTAATTAATTATCAATTGGAATAATGTGGGGATTCTTAAAGGCCAAGGTAACTACTATAGTTAGTTTCAATCTAGAGGAAATTCCACCTTCTACTGGCTCCATGTTCAATACCGAAGATGACATAAGTTCAACGTAAAGAGAGTTGTGTGTACCAAGGTTAGTGGTAAAACAACCAAGGTAGTAACTAGAAGAAGATTTGAAAATTCCACCACGAGATGCACAATTAAAATTTTCAAAAGAGGATTCATCCATGTTACATTTGATCTATGGACACTACTACAAATAATACATCTAACGTCGTCCGCGAATTGCATTTAATCTCGGATATACAGATGAGGTAACAGAGGGAGACAAGAAAAACAATCACTTGTCACCTAAGTGAATCTAAAGCTGAGGTTAGAAATTAAAAGATTGTAGATTCGATCCCAACATCAACATTTTCACCATTTTCAAAACTAAATGACGCGCCCAATGACATTACCTCGATTTTATTTAACACTGAGGTAATATCTCAATGTTATTACCTCAGTTTTATGAAAATCCTGAGGGATTAATTTTTTTTGTACTGTCGTTTTCACCTGTATTACAAAACCATATTCCTAAATATAAAACCATGTGTTTGAAACTAATTACATGATTATAGGACCATATTTTTTGAAACCTGTATTACATAACCATTTTCAAAACTAAAACAAATGACTATAAAACAAAAACAATAACTAAAATGGAAAATTTTGTAGGTTGTCCAATAGGATTTGTCACCGGTCCTTAAGCACATATAGTTTGAACAACATTTGAAACTAATTAGGTCAATTAATAACAAATTTAAATCTATAGTACAATGATTAAAAAGGAGTAAAATGATTAATTATAAATTTCAAAGGGATATAAAATATTTACTTACTAGTTTTCTCATATCCCCTCTTCATGATCACGACGAATAACATGCACATCTTCTGAATCATTTTCTTCAGATGCTTGACGTACATGTGTTAATAAACCAGGTGTCTCATAGTCAAAATCTTAATTTTTATCAGTATTATCAGAAAGATGTTTATCTTAAAGAATAATTGACTATCTAGTGTTAGAATGATCAATGACATAAAAAACTTATTTTACTTGGGATGCCATGATGAAAGGTTCGTTCTTATAAGTTTCCTTACGAATACTGACCTGTGTAAATACCAATTCATCAGTTTCTACACCAGTGTTACTGTCAATCCACTTGCACTTAAATAAAGGCACTTTAAAAGAAACATAGTCAATCTCCAAAATCTTCTCAATGACCCCAAAGTACATCCTAGATGCTAGTACAAGATTGTTATCTTTGGAACTAGAATAGTACATGAATTCAGCCTCAACCATAACACCACTATTTTGCGTGGTGCTACAGTCATCCTTTAATTTTATATAGAATGATGATGACTTTTTGATGTCGCATACTGCGAAAAAGAGGCCGGCTGACCGACAGAAGAGTCGCCACCGAACGTTATTTATTACAAAGAAAGGGAAAGGAAATGATCGAAGAAAATCTGATGAAAAGGGAAAAGACAAGGTCATCGCAACCAAATCTAGGGTTCGGGAGTCGGTTACGCAAGGGGAAGGTATGAGCACCCCTCACGTCCGTTGTACTCAACGGGATCCACGCTTGTTGTCTAATCTATGGGTGAAAAACTATCTAAAGGCTGGGAACGAGGGTGAAAGGAAAGAAAAGAGACTCGATAGGACATCGTCGCCCTATGCCTACGTATTCCCTCGTGCAATGGGAAAGTCAGAGTCAACGTAGTTCGGGAAACTACGGGTGATGGGGGGAAGGTTGTTCGCCAAGACATCGTCGTCTTGTACCTACGTATCCTCATCTAGTATGAGAAATCAGAGCAAACGTAGTTCGAGAAGACACGACCATTTAGAAATGTAATGAGAAATCAGAGCAAACGTAGTTCGAGAAGACATCGTCGTCTTGTGCCTACGTATCCTTAACTACTCATAAAAATCATGTAATGACAAACTGTCATCAAATGAATATTTAGAAATGTCATATGCACTCCAAGTAATTACAGTAAACTTAGCATACGTGACAACCATTTGCAAAGATCTGACACACTACTCTCTTTAGAAGTACTTCCATTAAACTAACTTATGAAAGTTTTGTTATGTTATGTCAACAACTATTTTTTATTCATTTGGGGAAATTTTTCCTTTAAAATATTTTTGTGTGGGGTCAAGTAAGGTTGAACTTCACTAAGGCTATTCAATATATGAAAATGTTCTTAAAGAACTACATCTCAAGAAAATATATTAACATTTAAACCTTGAATACCTCTACCATCATAAAATCCATCATGACGAGACTCAGGAATTCCTATAAAGAAAGCTTATGATAAATAGTTTGTATAAAACTCAATAGTTTCCTCTGTGATGTACGTTTCTACGATCGAAGCTTCCGGACGGTGATGATTCTCTGTATACACTTTAAAAATATTCATGTAACGCTCTACCTGATACATCCATTGTAAATAAATTGGAGCAATAATTCTAATATTCCTCACTAGATGAACAACTAAGTGAACCATACTATCAAAGAATGATGGAGGGAAAAATATCTCTAATTGGCACAAGATAACTATAGCTTCGTGTTCTAAGTCATCTAAATTTCCAAGATTAATAACTTTACTATATATAGCATTGAAGAATAAGCACAATCTGGTTATATTTACCTTTACATTGCTTGGTAAAATTCCATAGATAGCCACTGGTAGAAATTGTTGCATCAAGACACGACTGACAATCATGAGATTTCAAGGCAACTAATTTGTGATTGTTCTCTGACACACGTTTCTTCATATTTGATGAGTATCATTAGGGAACTTTGATACCCTGCAAACAATCACAAAAACTTTTTTTTTCTCTTTTTTAGAAAGATTGTGATATGTTAGAAGCAAATAGATTATATTTCCTACTTCTTTTGGGGATAACTCTTTCCGTATACCCATCACAACCATATCTTCACGGGATTTCTAAGTATCTTTTGTCTTGCCTTTAATGTTGATAAGTGTTCTAGTCAGACTATCAAATACATTTTTCTCTACATGCATGACATCAAGACAATGTCTTACATCAATACTAGACCAGTATGGACGATTAAATAATACCGACCTCTTTTTCCAAATATTTTTCTACATTGAATTTTGTTGTTTCTTTCCAAAGAAAACCTTAAAGTGTTTTTGTTTTCTATAAACTTTCTTCCCAGTTAAAGGTTTTTGAGCAATATGAAACTTCTGCTCTCCATTAAACCTTTCACAATATATGATATAAATGATTAGGTCTTAGAAATTTTTGATGCCCAAGATAAACTGTCTTTTTTCCATTTTGTAATTGGTGGTGACATGTATCAACTTCACATATAGGACACACTCTATGTCCCTTGACAATATATCCAGGAAAATTACCGTATGCAGGAAAGTCAATGATTGTGCAAAATAACATGACACACAGTTTAAAGTTATCATTTGTATACCCATCATTAATATCAACACCTTCCCCCTACAAAAGTGTTAAACATTCAATCAATGACGTTAAATTAACATCAATGTTGTTTCCTGATTATTTTGCACCCGAAATCATCATTGATAGCATCATATACTTCCGTTTCATGCACAACCGTGAAGATAGGTTGTAAGTTATGAGAAGAACAGGTCATGATGTATGGTTAGTACTCAAATTACCAAAAGTGTTCATTCTGCCGGTGGAAAGTCCAAGCCTAAGGTTCCTCGGTTCAAGAGGAAAATCTGGATACAAAGAATCAATTTTCTTCCCTTGCAATGAATCAACTACATGGCGAATTTTTACATCACACACTCTTTCATCTGCATGCCATCTAGTATTATTTGTGTCACTAACATTAGCAAACAATCTCTTAAACCTTTGAATTATCGGTAGGCACCACATCACCTTGGTATGAACACCCTTGATAGTTACAACATCATCATCATCAACACCATTGTCCTTCTTCTTGTAGCGTGACTCCACGCATCTCGGGAACTCCTTTAAGTTTTCAAAATATTTCCTATATAATATGAAATCATTACGGCATGCATGTATTTTGACATAGTCCAAACCTATTAAACACAATATCTTATTAGCCTCATAAGTACGGTTCGACAGCGTGTTACCTTCGGAAACATTTCTTCCAAAAATTCAAGCAATTCAGTGAAACTTGTATCCGTCCATACACCTCTTGCCTTAATATTAAATAATCTTAACACAACCCACAATCTTGTAAAAAATTTACATCCCAGATACAAGAAATATTCCATGTCTCTTTGCAAAGTATCTACCAATGACGTCTTCTTGAAAGCATCAATTCCAATATCATTAATGATGTCTTCTAGAGTACCATTCATAACTTCATCATCTTCAACTGTATGTGACAAAGGTCTTTTTTTTCTCACTTCACCCTGCCATACTCATTTTGTGTAATTTTTGAAAATTCAATCACAACCACAATGGTTGAATATAACATCCCTATGATATTTTTTTTCCGTATTAAAGCAATTTTTACAAGGACAATAAAATCATATTATTGTCAGAAAGGTTTTCTTTTTCAGCGAAATCAATAAATTATTTCAATCCATTCTCATACTTTATATTTAATCTATTGGCTTTCATCCTACTACTATCCATAATCACATAAAGCTTCTGGAAAAAAATAAAAATAGTACACGTCCATAATACACAAGGACAACAATAATGGAGAATAACAACAACAATAACAGTAATAGACCAAAATAATAACAAGAAGAACAACAACAATAATAACATATCAGAGAATAATGGTGAGAGAGTTTTTTCGTTCACTAGGACTCCTTGGAGAATAAGTGTTCTTTCGCTAGGGATCGAGAAGTGAATGAGGTAGACACTGAGGGAAGACAAAATATAAAGAGAATAAAAAGAACAACACTAATGGAAAATAACAAGAACAACAATAGTGGACCAAAGCAACAACAAGAGAAACAACAACAATAATAACATACCAGAGAATAATGATAATAAAGTTTTTTTATTGACTGGAGAAGAAGTGTTCTTTCGATAGGGCTCGAGAAGTGAATGAGGTAGACACTGAGTGAATAAAAAATATAAAGAATTTTTATCACGGTGATACTGAAAACAGAGGTAACATATCTGACGTAAAACTTTAAAAAATAAAGGCGCCTTTTTGGTTCCAAAAAGAATAAAAAATTAGAGATTATTTATCTCGGTTTTCCTAAAAACTGAGGTAACATATCTGATGTAAAATATATGACAATTAAAGGTGCCTTTTTGGTTCCATATAAAACATAAAACTACAGGAGTTGAGAATCGAATCTCAAACACTGAGCATATTTTTATGTCGCCTTTACATAGAACCGAGGTAATAAGTTGGTTATTTTTAAAAAACAAGGCGCTCTCGTTACATGCACCCTCGGTTTTATATTGTTTGTTGTGAAAGTTTCAACATAAAAGGCGTTATTTGTTGTAGTGGGAGAACTAAGAGGGCACTTCCTTAATTCGAGGAGTCTTAGGAGGGTGGGGTTGAACTTTGAAATCCTTGAGACTTTGAAATCCAACATGGAACAACAAGTGGTGAGCTTGGTTACATTGTCTTTCAATGAAATTGATGCAATAATGTTAGTGTTTGCAATGTTGATAGTTGTTGCCATGTTTTTGGACCTTAGACTATTTATTCATTGTTATATAGTTTTGAGAGTGGCAATTATAGCAGCAACTATAATAGGAGAGCATTGAGGGATTCATCCTTTTTTTGCAAACATTGAGTATATAGGTAAAGGATGAGAAATTAATAACATGGTTTATGATGTTTTACATCCAATTCCATGGTTTGAGAGAGAAAGGTTAGTTGATAAAAAGATGGATATTAGTTTCTATAGGTTTTCTCCAAAGGTTGCACATAAAAGGCAACTGGCATCCTCTAATGGCTAAGTTGGTGTTTGTTTGGCATTTTATGGTGACACATTCTCCAACTGAGATTGAATTAGAATGAGGGATAACAGGATTCCAAATAAGTTTAGTTTACTCTTTGTTGGGAAAAGTTGTGGTTAGAAAAAATGCATCATCTTTAAGGGTAAGCCAGCCTAATATGGAGTGTGTCTAAAGCAACTTGTCATCTTTTTGTTGCAGAGTAATGATTGTGCTAGTGATTATGGAATGCATGCCTAGAAATATAGAATGGATAGCAGTAGTAATGTACCAATTTGAGTTGATGATGTAGTCTTGCACATGAGATCTGAGTTTTTAAGAGATATAACTAAGAATGTGAAGGATGTCACCAAGAGTCTCAACATTTGACCAGTTGTTTGCCCAGAAATTGATGTTGCTAACATTGCCAATTTGTCATTTGGTATTGTTCAAAATGGTGTTGAAATAAAACTTGATACCACTCTAAATTAAGGAGAATATATGATATCTGATGTGCGTGCTACCTCTAATCACTTTGCTTATAAACAATATATCCCATTGGTAATTTGAGTTAAGTATCTCCTAATATAACTTGAGATTAGTTGATTCATTATGCTAAGTCAAGGATCTTAAGCCTAGGCCACCAAAGAAGATAGGCGAGCATATGGTTTTCTAAGAAACTGCTACCGGTTTCATGTTATGTAAGTCACCAGTCCAAGCCAAATTTTTGGAAATTCTGTCAAGGTATTTCAACAAAGAAATGGGCTAAGTGTAGATAATGATGGAGTAGACTATTATACTTTGAAAGACACTTCAAATAAGTTGGATTCTCCTTACAAAGGAGATCATATTGGCCTTCCAAGTGGCTAGCTTGATTTTAATTTTGTCTATGATAGGCTCAAAATGTTTCCTTCTAGGTTTCCCTTTGAAAATGGGAACCCCAAGTAAAGGAAAGAAAATGTTCCAATGTTGAAGCCAAATGAAGTAGCAATATGAGCCGATTTAGTTTGAGTTTTTGATGTAACATCCTATTTAAATATTTACTCGTTTGGTGATTTTATTTGTTTAATCTTTTTGGCATTGCTTTGGTTAAGGGTGGGTGTGAGAGCTCAGTGGAAAGAATTAAGTGGAATTAAGTCGTAGGATAGTATTATCATAATAATAATATGCATAATGAGATATTCTATTAATATTAATATTGTTAGTATTATTATGATATTATTATTATTCTGATATTATTATTATCATTATTAGGATTATCATTATTACTAAAATTAGGAAACTAAAATATAATTAGAGGAAAGTGGGGAAAGAGTGGGAGAAATCAGTTTCACGTAAAAAGAGAACAGAGAGAATAAGGGAGGAGAGCTAGGGCAAGAATTATCAAAGGTTCCATCATTGTTGAAGAGAGAAAAAGCTTGGAAATTAAGGTCAGGGGGAGAATGAGGTTCTTTAATAGTGGTCTGAACATGAGAGGATAGCGGGGGTTCCTTCCCCTCTTAGGATTCTGTGTATTTCTTCTTCTTCTTGACTGATTGTATATTGGTGTGATGATCATTATAAATTCAAATATGTGTACTATTCTGATATGCATTCATGTTGTATATTGATATTACTGTGATATTCTTGTAAATTGTACATCGTTATTGTGTTTACCATGAAATCAGATCTGCAAAATTAGAGGTTTTGAGATGTGATGAAAATGTGATGTAATTGATGAAAAATGTTAATAAACTGATAGGTTAATAAAGTAGAACGAACCCATTAATGATAAATTGGTATAGATGTTGTTTTGGGTCTGAAATAAGAGCCTTAGGGTGCTCCAACGAGGGGAAATCACACTGATGCAAAACTATTTTTTTCTGTACAGGCTAGGTCATACGCGTAATGCATGGGGCATTCTGTGTACGAGGGACGTTCCTAGGGGAATACGCGCATGGTACGCGCCCTGTCCCCATGGCCTGCACGGCCCTCTGCCAGTACGCGTAAGCTACACGTAAGATGGAGTGGCCATACACGTATGGAAAGGCCATTACGCGTATGAGAAGTTTTTGGAAAGGTTTTGGGATGGGAACCCCTTCTAGCCATACGCGCAAAGCCTAAACATTACGCGTATGAAGGCCTGAGCATTTGAGCCCTACGCGTAGCATACGCAGGCCTAAGCAAGGAGAATAGGGCCATACGCGTATGGGTAGGTCTGTGTTGGAAATTTCCCGTTTTTGCGATTTTTGTCCCGATTTTGTGTGCGATGCAATTTCTCTTGGTTCATAAGACTAAAGTGATATAACTGGACATAGGGGAATTGATAATGACATTAAAAATGATAAATATAAGATTTTATGTGATTATCTTTATGAGTGGAGATAAGTTGTAGTTCAGAGTAACGGTGGGCGCGTGGTAATTCCGGGGAGAATTACGGTGAGCATGTGGCTCACGTGTGGTAATTGAGGATCGTGGATTATGTATGCATGATAATTATATTATGCATAATTGTGTGTCATGCATTCATGTTGTGTCTGGTGGAGATGAGCTAGGTGGGAATCCATGATGCGTGCCTAGTCTCGTCCGGACTCCATGTAGGAGTTGAGTGGAGATAAGTTGTAGTTCAGAGGAACATATACGACTTATATGAATTCTGACGGGAATCGGGTTCAATAAAGGAACCATATAGACTGTGATGATACCACATGCATTGGATCATGTCAGTTGAGTCGCATTGCATATGTATATGATTGATTGTGGGCTGAATATGTCGAGTATTGATGTGGCACTTGTATGTGTGTGTGACGGTATGATTTGTGTGATAACTACTCCTTAGCATGCGATTTTCATTGTGTATTATTGAATGTAATTCTCACCTCTTTTATGTTGTTGTGTTTATGTTCCTTGGGGAGTACAAATAATCAGGTACCTGAGCAATGCTTGGAGCATGTGTTGTTATTGATCGAGTCTTAAGAGTCACTCTGATACGTAACACGGAAAGGATGGGGATGTAGTTGTTTTCTTTATGTTATCTGTTATTTACTATCTATTACGTATTCTGGTTTATTTAATGTTGTTGAACCATATATATTATGGAGGTTTGATGTGATTGGAGCCATAGTGCTGAACCATTTGATTTTCCGCTGTTTAATCAATTTATTTATTTTTATGAGGAAATAATATATGAAGGATTTGATGTTTCAGGAGTGTATTTTTGGTTGATGTGGCATCCTACGTGTGTAACTCTGATTAATTTCCGCAAACTATTTTCGTATTTTTACTTGTTAAACGCATGGGTAGAGTAGGGTGTTACAATTGACCCTTCATAGATGTTTGACTTTTGAGGATTGATTATTTTGCTTAAGGTTTCTACATATCTATTAAAAAAAATCATAAGCACTTGAATGTTTGTATAGGAGCATGTGCAGAAGGGCATAAGATCACTTGCATAAAATGAATCAGGAATATGGTTGTGCCTTGTGCCATTGATGAGCTCTAATGGGTTTATTTCCAGTAGTGAGAAAGACCTAATTCTTCCAACTTGCCATTAATTGAGATGGAAAACTTTAGAGAGTTCAAAATTGTTTGAATCCAGTTGAATTTTTTTGAACAAAATCCAAATTTCATAAGAACTTGAATAAAAAATCTATAATCCAAGGTATCAAACACCTTGGATATGTCAATCTTGATTGCAAGATTACCATTAAGGGATTATTGATGTAGACAGATGTAGTCTTTATTATTCATGTTATAGACAAAACCTCATTGTTTTTTAGAGATCAGAGTGGGAAAGATTTGGGCAAGTATATCAGCTAGGACCTTGGATATTATCTTGAATTTGAAGTTTGCCATGGAAATTGGTCTATATTGGTACAAGGTGTTAACATTATTGGTTTTAGGAATGTGCACCACATTATTAGAGTTCATGTTCAGAAAAATCATGTTGTTATTGAAAAACTCAATGACAACATTGCAAACATCCAAACTGATTACAATCGAATTAGGGCTTGAAGATATATCTTTGTTGAAATTGAACACTACAACTTTTATTTCATCAAGTCAGGGAGTTAGGGTAAGTATATTATTAATGTTGTCATTGATGAGGTTTGGAATGACTTCGTCAATTAACCCATTGTCTTTCATGGTTAGTGAGTTAGTGAACAAGGTATTGTAGTAACTGGTGACATAGTTAGAAATTCTACCAGGATTAGTTTCAATTCCATAAATTTTTAGAGAAGGCAGTTTCTATAAGCTTGCTTCATTGTTGCTGGCTTGTGGAACAAGGCAGTGTTTCTATCTCCATCCTTATGCCATTTGATTTTGGAATTTTCATTCCATAACATTTCCTCCATGGATAAGGCATATTCAAAAAAAATTGGCTTGCCTTTCACTATTTAACAAGGTATCATAGGACCCCTGGTCATTGAGCTTGGATTGAATATGTCCAGATTGGAACTCGCCACCTTGACATGGTCGAGAACATTGCCAAAATTAGTTTGATTTTGAATTCTTAATTCCTCTTTCAACATTTTAAACTTAGTGCTTCAAATGTGCATAAGGGAACCAAAACTTTAGGTTCTCCAAATGTTTTGAATAATTTTGGGGCTATCCTTGAGGGAGGTCCACATTCTAAAATTATTGAAGTTAGAAGCATATCTGAGGTCTTGAGATTGGAAATCTAGAAGCACGGGGGTGATGATCTTATTTGAGTCTAGTTAGAGTTGATCAAGAGAGAGTGGAACAAGAGGATATACTAGATTGACTACAAATTTTCTTGTCGATTCTCTTTTTAATGAATTAAGTCACATGCTTGTCATTTGCCCAAGTGAAATTTTTTTCCCTTTGTTGGTAGGTGGATGAGGTTTGGGCTATTTGACCAATGAAAGAAGTTATTATTTGGGATTTTAGCAAGTGTGTGTGAACCTTTATGTTCATGAGAGCCAAATATGCAATTGAAATTATAAATACAACTCCAAGTAAAATTAAGATTGGATTGATTGTGAGAAAGATTTGCCCACAAGGATCTTTTTCTAAGGTAGTCTGGGGAAGCATAAACTCAATATTATGGAAAACACCTATCACAATGTTTGGAAAAGGGATACAACCATGTTGGACCAACCGTTGTGATGTAAGGTGATCGGGAAAATAGCAAGTGTACTATTTTTGCCGATTGTAGTAATAAGGGAAGGGTCCCAAGTATCGATCTCGCGGACTGCATGGTAATTAACGGGATTTTTAGGATTCAAAGGAACAAAAAGTCTAGTAGGTTATTTGGTAGCAGAGTAACACAACAGGTAAATAAAGGCGTATAAGTTAATCTAAGAACGGTGTTAGGGGAGTGGATACGATGCGAGTAAAGACCATGTAGGATTATCCTGAGATAATAGTTATTAACCTTAATTCATCAGTTCTCTAAGTTAGTTTTCCTTAATTCCTTAATAGAAACCCTTTGATGAGTTTCATGTACACTGATTCCTCAGTGTCCATGAAAAGCATCAAGCAATAGTTCTGACAATACAATACGTGATACGGGATATCCCCATTCCTAAGCAATATCTACCGTGATATTATTTTGCAAAAGTGTTAGGTTGACTTTCCAGACCAAAACCTAATCATGAATCGAGTTCTACTTTCCAATATGAATACGCGTGAAGATGGTTGCAAATTAATATATATATATATATATATATATATATATATATATATATATATATATATATATATATATATATATATATATATATATATATATATATATATATATATATATATATATATATATATATATATATATATATATATATATATATATATATATATATATATATATATATATATATATATATATATATATATATATATATATATATATATATATATATATATATATATATATATATATATATATATATATATATATATATATATATATAAGGTGAATAACATACTTCTCATAGAATAATCAAACAATTGTCATTACATCGCAACTCAGGACCACCCCCTAACAACTGGGGGTTTAGCTGCTCATGTTCTTCGTAAACATAAATGCAATTAGAAATGAAAAGGAGAAGATCTTACAATTCAAGTTGGGTCCCTTGGATCATCAATTGCTTCCGCTTTTGATCGATCCTTCGTTCTCCAAAAAAACTCTCTCCTCAATTGTCAATCCTAATCCTAATTCAAAAAAGTGTCTGCTTCTTTCTAAAAAGTGGCTCTTATATCTAAATTCAAATTACATCGCGAAATGTCTCAAATGCCCTTTGAAATAGGTCTGACAGCATAAAAATCAGAAAAACAACAATTTCACTATCAGTGGCCATGACACGGGCCGTGTTGTGCAACACGGGTGGCCGTGTCAGGCTGCTGACTCCTCAGGGCGCATTTTCTTCTACAGGGGCTGCAACACGGGCCGTGTTGTGTGACACGAGCACCCGTGTTGTACGTCTGTTCTCCATTTTTCTCTGCTTCTCTTGCCCGTGTCTGCCAACCGTGTCCTCCCTGACACGGGTCGTGTTGTGCAACACGGGTACCCGTGTTGTGCCTCTGACTTCCCTTTTTCGACTTTTCTTTGCCTCCGAAAGCGGTGCGACTGTCATGCTATCAATTCCTGCCAAAAACACACTAAAAGAAACCGAATCAAATGCACCAGCGGCAAAAGTAATACAAACTTCAAAATAAGACTTGAATAAAAACAACTATGAGTAACTCAGATAACAAAAACTAAAGCTTCAAAAATAGATAAAAACGGTGCGAATTAACAACAAACAGCGTCTGAAAACACAAGTGAAATCCACCGATCATAAGGTTTGATTGTATGTATGGTGTTTTCCACCATGGTCGTGTGACTGTTATTATATGCTATGAAGCGTGCTACCTACCAAAACAATTAATTTAAATAACCGGTGTGATATTCTTTAATGCATAACATTTAACAACGGTTGGTATAAACAACAGTTGTGATATATACACCAAGTTTATTATAAATTATATGGAATGATTATTTCGCCAATGCTCACTAAATATATAGTCGTCCAATCTTATCTAGAACATTATAATATGATAAATTAAGTTATATTAGAAGAACAAGTTCATGTTTAATGCTTGACAAAAGTTCTTCAACTCCATATCTGTATTTTTCTCTTTAATAGTAAGAACTTTGTTTAATGATCCTAGTTCTTCAACCGCTCCTTCCTTCACTTCTAGTTCATTTTAAAAAATATTATTTACTTTGTAAACAAAATTAGAGGTGGAGAGAGGGGTGGTTGAAGAACTACAATCATTAAATAAAGTTCTAATAGTTAAAGAATAACATGCATATAACAGACTGAAAAATTCTTGTCAAGAATTGAACGTGTACTTGTTTTCTAATATAACTTTATTTATCATATTATAATTTTCTAATGCAATCTGAAAAGTTATATATTCGGTAAGGGATTGGAAAAACATTCAAACAACATAAGATATGATAAAATTATCAAAAACATTAACAATAACATTCATCAAAAACATTCATAAACAACATACACGATACAATAAACATCAAGTCATAGAATGTTTTAGAAACGTACATGTCTCGATGCCGCATACTGCGAAAAAGAGACCGGTTGACCGACAGAAGAGTCGCCACCGAACGTTATTTATCCCAAAGAGAGGGAAAGTAAACGATCAAAGAAAATCTGACAAAAAGGGAAAAGACAAGGTCATCGCAACCAAATCTAGGGTTCGAGAGTCGGTTACGCAAGGGGAAGGTATGAGCACCCCTCACGTCTGTTGTACTCAACGGGATCCATGCTTGTTGTCTAATCTATGGATGAAAAACTATCTAAAAGCTGGGAACGAGGGTGAAAGAAAAGAAAAGAGACTCGATAGGACGTTTCCGCCCTATGCCTACGTATTCCCTCATGCAATGGGAAAGTCAGAGTCAACGTAGTTCGGGAAACTACGGGTGATGGGGGAAGGTTGCTCGCCAAGACATCGTCGTCTTGTGCCTACGTATCCTCATCTGGTATGAGAAACCAGAGAAAACGTAGTTCGAGAAGACACGACCACTGGTTGGTTCAAGTGTTTTAATGAGTAGGGTTAAATCTCCATTCTAGCAGTTAGGGACGATGCCTGTTTGCGGTAGAACAAAAACTTAACACACTCTTTCTGAAAATTAGGTTTGAAACAGTCCCGAAGGATGAAAAGGTTTGATCTTTTGTTTGTGTTTTTTATGA
The DNA here is from genome assembly GCA_963859935.3 of Lathyrus sativus. Taxonomy (NCBI): domain Eukaryota; kingdom Viridiplantae; phylum Streptophyta; class Magnoliopsida; order Fabales; family Fabaceae; genus Lathyrus; species Lathyrus sativus. The sequence goes on from OZ012740.1 coordinate 14,253,983, forward strand.
GAAGAAGTGAATTGAGTTAGTTTGTAACTCATGTTGCACTAAAGACTATGACGTGAGAGCGAATGTGTCGCATATCACCCAAAGGGCATACGTTAAACACTCTAGACAATATGAGAGGAGGCCCCCACTCATCATTTCTCATGTACTTAAGGCTCGTAGCGTTCAACAATTGTTAATCTTTATTAAGTGTCTTAAGAAGTTATGAGATAAGAATAGAAGACACAAGACTCTAAGGGGAACTGATAAACCCTAATGTTAGCATGCAATGTGATCCTAAAGTTGGGTTTGAAAAGAGCCTAGGAATCCTAAGAGATCATGGCAAGAAGCACAAGTAAACACATAGCAATTTAATCACAGATGAAAAGAGATGAAGAAGACTTAAACAAGTCAATGCAAGATGAGATGTAAACATAAATGCAAGTATGAAATGATCCAACAAGACTCAAAGACAAAGGAGACTCAAACACAAGAGATGACTTGAACAAGTCAAGAAGGATGAGATGAAATGGGAGAAGTAAACTCCTACAACCAATTACCATCAATCATCAAGGAGAAAATAAGTGCTACACAAAGCAAAAACCAAGAAATGAGGAAGGAAAGAGTGTGGGGCAGCCACCAACACATGTTCAATTCAACCAAACACTTGCAAGAGATCAAGTAAAACAATGCAACAAAACAGTGCAAAAGGAACACAATTGTTCATGACAAACTCAAAGTGTGTATATCAACACCAAATCATCATGAATAAGTGTCAAACCAACTAGGTCAGAAGTAAAACACAAGTGGAATGATCCCCATTCAAACTCAAAACAAGAGGCATTCACAAGAAGGATCATGTCACATTGAAGAACCAAAGTTCAAGCAATTATCTCACACTTAAACAAGTGAAAAGACATAATCAAAAGGCGACTTATGACACAAGTTACACATTCCATTTACCTCTAAACAAGCAAAACAACACCTCAAGTGTGTTAACAAAGGTTAACAAGGCTTAAGAAGTGTTCAAGAGATCACTCATGATCATATCCCAAAGATTAGGTCAAGACTAGTATGTGTAAACACCCTTAAAATGACTTGAATTTGCAAAATCCACCAAAAATAGAAGGAGGCCCCAATAAATGCCAAATAAATCACCAAAGCAAGCTTGATCAATCATAAAAAAAGCAAGCAAAACCTCATAATTAAATTCAACTCAAAGCACCACCAAATAATCCAAGAAGGCAAGGTGTTCCACTTTATCGAGTGTGTGTGTCGAGGGTCCACAAAAAAGGCAATTGAAACCAAATGAAAAATAATCATAGACTCTTCAAATCAACCCTCAAAACTTCCTCAATCCATCACCTAAGTGGGAGAGAAAGTTTGGTCCTAGGGGATATTTAAATAAGGATCAATGATCATGTTCAAATCCAAGTGTGCACTATGAAACACATTGAGTCTTAAATTCCAAATAAAATATTAAAATTAAATGGAAAATAAAATAAAAATGATGAAAAATCAAATAAAAAATTGAAAAGTCAGAAAATAATTTTTGGGGATTTTTATAATGAGTAAAACTAATTTTAAAACAATTAAATGGAAATGGTAAAATAAAAGAAATCAAAATGGAAGAACAAGGCAGAGGGGTGCACAAACAAAAAGCCAAATAAACTGATTCCTTCACAAACTCGCTTGGGCCTCTGAATCAGGGGGTGAGGATAACAATATGCAAAGCCCAATAACACATGAAATCAGAGTTTTAATGAAATTTTGTGTTTCATTGAAATACGTGGATTCAACGCAACACTTGGACACGATCAAAACCATACACGACCTGACACATCAAGAGGTCAAATGGTCCAACCAGCCACGTCAGTTCTCACCAGAAAATGAACCAGACGTCGGAGCTAGGGCTCCGGTCGTCTTCTCTGGCCAGCTTGCTGGAGCTCAGACATGAAAACTCCCTAAAAATTCCAGATTCTGGTACCAAACGAAACTCTAAATGTGTAGAACATGAATCCACTCTCCATTTTTTAAAAAGGTTAACGAACAAAGAGAAAACAAGCCACAAATCTCATGCTACACATTTTGAAACTTAAGCAAACATCCATCAAAACAATTCAAACATGGCCTACATTACGTAGGGTTTCAGATGCACCCAGAATGGTCCTATTTAAGTGCCTAGAATGGAGAATCAAAGGTTGAGAAAATTACCAAACATAGTGGTTCTGTTGACCCTTCAAAATGCTTGCAAGGTTTTGTTTTAAGATTCCAAATCCTTCCTTGCACTTTGGTGATGATGATTTGAAGCAACAATGGAAGCAACAACCAGAGAAATGTAAGATTCGAATAATGGACATTTTGATGAATTTTTGATGTGCTCTCTTCTCTCTCACGCAGCAACCACACTCTCTGATGATTAGGGCAAGTTTCTGAACTTATATATGGTGGATTTGTGACAACCATGCAGGCCCATAATGCTTATTTCAAGTGATTCCAAAAATTGGCCAAAAACTTCATTTCACTTATGCACACGGGTATGGTTCCCTTCCATTTGTTATTGGGTCAGCAAATGACACTTGAGGTGTGTGGAAATGAATTGTATTGGTTTGGTGAATTGAAAAACAAGTTGTACTAAGTTTTGGTTCATGCCTTTTATGGTATAAAAGTTTGAAAAATGACATGATATGTGGTCTCATGTTGGCACAAATGAGGTAATGGTACGCAAGACCAAAATATGGTGATGATGTTGTCTCCAAAATTCAAAAACCAAACCATTTTGTGACTTGTAATGGAAGGTATCCAAATCATGTCCAAAAATCACTTTTCCAAGCTTATCATGGTTCAAATGATCCCATAAATCATCAAGTCTCATGGATTTTAGATTCAAGATGATGTTAAGGCCATTGGACACAAGTTTCATGTTGGACAAAATTGGATTAGAGGCCTTGAAGTTCATGAAAATGGTCTTTGAAGAGAATGGCCTATAATGAAGTTTCCCAAAATACCCTTGGCTTGTGAATACCATAACTTGAGATGTACAAATGAGAATAAGGACTTCTAGGACTTTTTTGGAAATCTAAGACAATAAGGAACAACTTTCATGTTTGGTGGAAAATGAGGAGAAACTTGGTTCCGTGTGAAAATTGCCTTGGAAGTGAGTTGACTTTGAGTTGACCAAAATTCTTTTCATCTGATAACACCAACTTGTTGACACCATAACTTAAGATGTACAAACTCAATGGATGAGTTCTTGTACTCAAAAGAAATCTTGAAAGATGATGAACAAGTCTCATGTTTGGTGGAAAGTGAGATTGAACTTGCATCATGGGGAAAATAATCCTTGAAGTCAGGCACCAAAAGAGGGGATTTTACACTGAAATCAACTGAAACCCTAATTTAGTAACTCCTTGAACTCTTGAATCTCCTTGATTTGATCTCAAAATAACATCTTAGATGCTTCAAGACGACTTCTTATGTCTTTAATGACCTAGAACCAAGTCTTGAACCCTCTCAAGTCCACAGTTGACTTTGGTTGACCAGATGAACTCCTAACACCATATCCATTGACTTAGGCTCTTGCAGATGAAATAAGTAACCATACCAACTCCATAAAGACCTCTCAAGATACACACTGAACTTTTTAACCAAGCCTTATCCAAAATGGTGACCTCATGACCCTCTGATAACCCTCTGATGATCCTCAAGATAGGAGGTGACACCCATACACAAACCTCTCCCCTCAAGGAGCTTTGAAACCCAACTATGATGGTAATGAACTCTTGATGCCTTACAAATGATACCCTTGCTTGAACTTGAACAAAGAATCTCTCCTCTTGAATGGAAAACACAACACCTCTTGATCCCCTGATTAGAACCAATGTTATGCAAATACAAATGCTAAATGAAATGAAACATAAGTCAAGTTAGAAAGAAAAGGTTGGTCAAATTTTGGGGTACAACACTCGGTAAGTGTACCGTTAATGTCGTAGTAATCAAAAGATCGAATCCACAAGGATTTTGTTCGAACAAGACAATGATTTGTGTAATTTAAAATAAAATAGTAAAGAAGAAGGGTAGGGGGTTGCAAGTTTCAGTGTAAAAAGTAATTAAGCGAGAAAACAATATTACAAAAGCGGTTAGGTTGTGTTTTAAAATACCATTATCTCGTATTGTTGATGTATGATGCCTTGTATGAATGGTCTTATACTTATAATCTCACGGCGAATTAACAAAACTGTTATAGCCCGTCCCCCACGAAATAACTCACTAACAACTACTCGAAGTTTCTATCCCTAGTCCTCCAGCATAAGCAGTGTTAGGCGATGTACATACCGTTAATTCCCTATGCCACTACTCGGGGTCTCCTATCCCTATTCAACCAGCGTAAGTAGAACAGTTACCCTAGGTCCAACACATAGATTACGAGTCATGAATCCCTATATGTACAATAACAGATTAACAGAGTATCTCAAATAAAAAGCATTAAGCATAAGCAACAACTGAATAAAATTATAATTCAAAGGATTCATACAAAGTCAAACCAGCATATAATGCCAACAAGATTGAATAAGGTTCATCATCACACAATCTAACCTAAGAGAATTTAGCTACAGATCATTTAGAAAAGAATACCACAATCGATAAATGAAAATAACATGAGAAGTCCCTTGAAGAGATGGCCTCCAATGGCTTCAAATACTCTGAAAATCTCCTTTTGTGTTCCCAAATTCGTTCCCTAGCCTCCAAATTTAACCCCCCTTGAAAAAGTGCTAAATCCCCTTTAAAAGCAGTCACAATGGGTCAGAAATGCGTCAGGAAAATGCCTATCGCACACACGATATTGCATACATTGTATCGCGGGCGTGATACTTTCCATCGCACGTGTGCGATTAATCTATAATATAGATAATTGTCTTAGCTTTATTTTTATAAAAAAAAATTCATGTCAAAGCGAGTTAAGGAACTCCATATATGATCAATTTAGTGGACAAATATTAAGATGTAAATTGTGCTGAAAATTATTCATTTTTTCATAATTTCTTCCCAATTTCTTGGCTTTGCTCTGTTTTTTCGACTTCTTCATATTTAGCTCATCTTTAGCTTAAGATTTCATCGAATTCATCGCAATTACTCATAAAAATTATGTAATGAGAAACTGTCATCACAATCCCAAATTTAATTTGTTCCTTGTCCTCAAGTAACTCACGAATTAAATTTTCCTTTACCTGACCATTTTTCTAGCTTCCAACTTCTATCCGGCGAATTCGAAAAACGTCCTCAACATTGACGAATATTCAACTTGTCTCTCAGCTCACTATAATTCACTCAATGGATAGGGTGATCACTAAATCAACATGCAAAATCAATTAAACTTAGTTTGATCATGTTATAATAGAGTTAATCATAGAAATCACAACACACACATTAGAGGGTTTTTCACGTTGTAACTAGGCTTATGTTAGGTTCCTAGTTCTCCTTCATTCATTGTACCTTTTTGTTAGTACTAGAGATTTGTGATCCTTCTTACAATGTCATTCTTTTTCTTTTGTCATTTAACAAATTTTGAAATTTTGGACCATATTCTCAAGTACCCCAACCCCAAACTCTAAATGTTGGCCACTTCTAAGAGCAACCCCAAACTTAATTTTTTTCATACAACTTTAAGAACAATACTTCTACCTAATACCAGAGAAAGGGTGGAAAGAAAAGATCTTTCAAGTGATATGGCTAAGAATTTAAGGCTACGCCATCGAAAAAAATGCTTAGGCTCAAAGTGTTTAGCAAAGGATAATCCTACTACTAAATGGTGGTTTACAAAGGCTCAAAGTTATAACAAAAAGTGTCCTAGTATGTGTTGATCATACTTGATTACTCAATCGGAAATAAATTAAACCAGATAAAAGAATAATGCATGGATACACTCAAAAATAAAGAAAAGTGCATACTGGAAATATTTGGCTCAAACCTTACTAGATGAGATATCTGTAATTTGAGTACAAGTTCGTTGATTCTTTTCTCATCCTCTACCTTCAAGTTGCTACTTGCTAATTGGATGATCAAGTCTCTTTTGGATCATCTTCTCAGTGCTAAAGTTATAACTTGTAACTCTAAAAAAATTAAACAACTACCAACTCGTTTATTAAAGACAATTAAGATCTTCTTGGAAAATTTATACTAGAGCAGCTACTTTTTCTTGGTATGGTCTTGAATAGAAATAAAATAAATTCTTCAAAATAAAAATTGATTAAAACTTGATGGGTTTTCTCTCATCCAACGCTTCTTTTACGTCAATAGCTTGACGCTCAATCCTTAAAACACGTCAGGCGCAAGGGATACCCTCACGCTTGTCACTTTGCTTCTTCTTTGTTATGTGTCTACCTTGTTGCCTTTTTCCTTCATATGATAACAAGTATCAAAATTATCAACATATGGTGTCCAATCATACACTTTGAAAAAACTTTCTTTTTATTGAACTTCAATATAAGTTCACCAATTTCTATATCAATATTTACTTTCCCGGTTCTCAAGAATGGTTGTTAGAGAATAACAGATCCTCCTGAAGTTCCCTTTGTATCCAGCACTACAAATTCCGCAAGAAATACCAGTCCATCAACATGTACTAACACGTCGTGCAAAATACTAACCGGTTGAGAAACAGATGAGTCAGCTTGAGTGAGAGTCATGTTACTGGGTATGATGTCACCCACATTTAAATCTTTTACCATTTTTAGTGTCATGACATTTATGCTAGATTCAAGACCACACAAAGCATGTGAGATATTCACCTCACCAGTATTGCAAGAAATAGTAAACTTACTTGAATATTTTAATTTTGGTGGCAACACTTGAGATCTTACCACTTCCTTTTTTTCGGTCATGTTTACATGTTCCTTTCTTACTTTCTCTTTTGTCCCCTTTAATAATACCTTTATAAACCTAACACATTTAGGCATCATTTCTAAAATTTCATATAATAAAATACTTACTTAGAGAGTAGCTAGAATTTCCTTGAACTTTGCAAACATCGTTGCTTCATCCTCTTGAACCGTTTTTTTAATTATAGGGAAAGGTGGTTTAATGTAATCCGGTAAGGGGGGTTTGGTTCGGTCAGGATTTTCTTCATTGTTCTTCTCCAAGGAGAATTTTTATCAATGAAGTGATCAAGGGTGACTCATCTTTCTTCTTCATCACCTTGATTCCTCTTCCCTTCTCTTTCAATCACACCTTCTTGAACTGTCTTTTTGTTACCTTGTTCATTAAGTACCTTTGAATCTGTATCCACGACCTTTCATGTTTCATTCTTAGGACTATCTACAGTGTTATCTGTGAATCCTGTGCTCGAGCTAGGAAAACGTCCTCTTTGTCTAGATAGCTTACCAATCTTTATCTCCATATTTTTTATGGACTCGTCCTGATTTCTACTCATTTCCTCATGGTTTTTATTTATATGATCAAAACTACTTTGAGTGACTTTAATAAAATTCTGCAAATTTTAATCCAACTATGATGACTTGCTTTTAAACGAAACTTGTTGGCTTTGTGGCATTTCTTGGTTGGTATTAAGATTTTGATTATTGCTCCAACAGAAATTTGGGTGATCTTTCCACCCCATATTGTATATGTTTGAGTAAGGGTTGTTCTTTTGAAACTTTGCAAACTGAACCCCCTCACTTGTCCCTTCCGATAAACACCTTCCATTCGCATGTTCACCTCTATAGATATCACACCTAAGTGTTTGTACCTGACTCACGTTAGCTCTATCTAAGATGCTTTCAACTAGCTTTTTATTCAATAATTCAATCTGAACTAAAAGAGTGGTATGAGTATCAAAAGGTAACATACCTTTAGGCGTGACACTAGGTTTAGGCTTGACCGACCCTTCACTTTTTGAGCGCTAATCATTCATACACATCTTCTCAATGAGTTCTTTTACTTGTGGTTCGATCAATGTCTTGATTGTTCCTCCAACGATGCATCTAAGAGCATTCATGCTTGACTTTGTAGGTCTTTCACAAAAAATTTCATTTGTTCCATACTACTAATATTGTGATTATAACATCGTCATAATAATAGTTTAAACCTCTCCCAAGCATTCTAGAGAGATTCGGTCTCTTTTTGTTCAAACAATGTGATTTTAGCTTTTCTTTCTATGAATTGTGCTGTAGTGAAGAATCTTTCCAAAAAATTGTCTTCCAAGTTCTTTTTACTCCATTAGAAAGCTATAATAGCCAATTCTTTTCCCTTCCAATCAATGAGAAGCTGAATAAATTTAGTTTAACTTGATCCTTTGTAATACATTCTGGTTGACACATTGTTGATGTCTCGTAGAATCTTGCTAGATGTTCCCACAGGTCACTAGTTGTGTTTCCATCAAATTGTTTATTTTGCAAATTCGAAGGTACAAAGTATTTGATGTTGAAATCCATAGGATTTGCTAGAATGAAACCCAAGGAAACTTGTGACGCATCAGTAGGCCTACAGTAGTCCCCCATAGTTTGTGTTATTGGTGCATCCATGGTCCGTGTTCCTATCATCTGAGTTGTGTACACACAAAAAAAATACCTCAATAGCACTATGATAAAGAAGAAAATAACAAAAAGCAATAAAAACTAAAACTAAAATAAACTAAACTAAACTAAACTAAGAAAAATAAATGTTGCACAAAGCATTGTCCTATTGCAATCAACAGTCCCTGACAACGACACCAAAAACTTGATAACTTCTTGTCAAGTATACCGGTAATGTGACAGTAATAAAAAGATCAAACTCACAAAGACTGTGTTCGAACAAGACAGTGATTTATGCAATTTTAAAATAAAACAATAAAGAAGGGGGTTTACAAGTTTCAGTGCAAAAAATAATTAAACGAGAAAACAATGTCACAAATATGGTCAAATTGTGTTTTAGAATCCTCTTATCCCCTCTTATTGATGTATGATGCCTTGTATGAATGATCTTATCCTTATAACCTCACGGTGAATTAACAAAACCGTTATAGCCAGTCCCCCATGAAATAACTACTCGGAGCTTTCTATCCCTAATTCGCTAATGTAGACAGTGTTAGGCAATGTACATACCGTTAATTCTCTATGCCACTACTGGGGTCTTCTATCCCTATTCAACATACAGGCTACGGGTTAGGATTCCCTATGTGTCCAATAACATATTAACAGAGTATATTAAATAACAATCATTAAGCGTAAGCAACAAATGAATAAAATAATAATTCAAAGGATTCATACAAAGTCAAACTAACACATAATGCCAACAAGATTGGATAAGGTTCATCATCACACAACCTAACCTAAGAGAATTTAGTTACACGTCATTTAGAAAAGAATACCACAATCTATAGATGAAAATAACATGAGAAGTCCCTTGAAGAGATGGACTTCAATGGCTTCAAATGCTTCTAAAATATCCTTTTGTGCACCCAAATTTGTGCCCTAGCCTCCAACCTTCGTCCTTCTTGAAAAAGGGCCAAAATCCCCTTTAAAAGCAGTCAGAAAAGGCTCATCGCGCATGATGTTTTTCCATCGTGCACACGATATTGCACATGTTGTATCACACATGCGATGCTTTCCATCATGCACGTGATTATTCTTGAATGTTGATAATTTTCTTAGCTTCATTTTTCAAAAAATTTCGCGTCAAAGCGAGTTATAGAACTCCAAATATGATTAATTTATTGGGCAGATGTCAAGATGTAAATTATGCTGAAAATTGCTCATTTCTTCACAATTTCTTCCTGATTTCTTGGCTTTGATCTATTTCTTTGGCTTCTTCATTTTCTTTATACGTCTTCAGCTTTAGCTCATCTTTAGCTTAAGATTTCATCGAATTCATCTCAACTACTCATAAAAATCATGTAATGCTAAGTTCACTCTTTCTAAATGATTCTTTGCATACACTTTAAAAATATTCATGTAACGCTCTACCTGATACATCCATTGTAAATAAACTGGACCAAAAATTCTAATCTTCCTCACTAGATGAACAACTAAGTGAACCATAATGTCAAAGAATGATGAAGGGAAAAATATCTCTAATTGGCATAAGATAACTGTAGCTTCGTGTTCTAAGTCATCTAAATTTCCAAGATTAATAACTTTACTATATATAGCATTGAAGAATAAGCACAATATGATTATTGTTACCTTTACATTGCTTGGTAAAATGCCATAGATAGTCATTGGTAGAAATTGTTGCATCAAGACACGACTGACAATCATGAGATTTCAAGGCAACTAATTTGTGATTGTTCTCTGACACAAGTTTCTTCACATTTGATGAGTACCATTAGGGAACTTTGATACTCTGCAAACAATCACAAAAACTTTTTTTCTCTTTTTTAGAAAGAGTGTGATATGTTAGAGGCAAATAAATTATATTTCCTACTTCTTTTGGGGCTAACTCTTGCCGTATACCCATTACAACCATATCTTCACGAGATTCTAAGTATCTTTTGTCTTGCCTTTAATGTTGATAAGTGTTCCAATCCGACTATCAAATACATTTTTCTCTACATGCATCACATCAAGACAATGTCTTACATCAAGACTAGACCAGTATGGAAGATTAAATAATACCGACCTCTTTTTCCAAATATTTTTCTCTACTGACTTTTGTTGTTTCTTTCCAAAGAAAACCTTAATGTGTTTTTGTTTTCTATAAACTTCCTTCCTAGTTAAAGGCTTTGGAGCAATATGAAACTTCTGCTCTCCATTAAACCTTTCACAATATAGATATAAATGATTAGGTCTTAGAAATTTTCGATGCCCAATATAAACTGTCTTTTTTCCATTTTGTAATTGGTGGTGACATGTATTAACTTCACATATAGGACACATCTATGTCCCTTGACGATATATCTAGACAAGTTACCGTATGCAGGAAAGTCATTGATTGTGCAAAACAACATGACACAAAACTTAAAGTTATCATTTGTATACCCATCATTAATATCAACACCTTCCTCCCACAAAAGTGTTAAATATTCAATCAATGATGTTAAATTAATATCAACGTCGTTGCCTGATTATTTTGCACCTGAAATCATCATTGATAGCATCATATACTTCCGCTTCATGCACAACCGTGAAGATAGGTTGTAAGTTATGAGAAGAACAGGTCATGACGTATGGTTAGTACTAAAATTACCAAAAGTGTTCATTCCGCTGGTGGAAAGTCCACGCCTAAGGTTCCTCGGTTCAAGAGGAAAATATGGATACAAAGAATCAATTTTCTTCCCTTGCAATGAATCAGCTACATGGCGAATTTTTCCATCACACACTATTTCATATGCATACCATCTAGTATTATTTATGTTACTAACATTAGCAAACAATCCCTTGAACCATGGAATTATCGGTAGGCACCACATCACCTTGGTAGGAACACCCTTGATAGTTACACCATCATCGTCATTAACACCATTGTCCTTCTTCTTGTAGCGTAACTCCACGCATCTCGGGAACTCCTTTAAGATTTCAAAATATTTCCTATATAATATGAAATCATTACGACATGCATGTATTTTGACATAGTCCAAACCTATTGAACACAATATCTTATTGGCCTCATAAGTACGATTCGGCGGCGTGTTACCTTCGAGAAACATTTCTTTCAAAAATTCAAGCAATTCAGTGAAACTTTTATTCGTCCATACACTTCTTGCCTTAATATTAAATAATCTTAACACAAACCACAATCTTGTAAAAAATTTACATCCCAAATACAACAAATCTTCCATGTCTCTTTGCAAAGTATCTACCAATGACGTCTTCTTGAAAGCATCAATTCCAATATCATTAATGATGTCTTCTAGAGTATCATTCATAACTTCATCATCTTCAACTGTATGTGACAGAGGTCTTTTTTTTCTCACTTCACCCTGCCATACCCATTTTGTGTAATTTTTGAATATTCAATCACAACCACAATGATTGAATATAACATCCCTATGATATTTTTTTCGTATTAAAGCAATTTTTACAAGGACAATAAAAAATCATATATTGTCAAGAAGGTTTTCTTTTTTAGCGAAATCAATAAATTATTTCAATTCATTCTCATACTTTACACTTAATCTATTGGCTTTCATCCAACTACTATCCATAATCACATAAAGCTTCTGGAAAAAAATAAAAATAGTACACATCCATAATACACAAGGACAACAGTAATGGAGAATAACAACAACAACAGTAATAGACCAAAGCAATAACAAGAACAACAACGACAATAATAACATATCAGAGAATAATGGTGAGAGAGTTTTTTTGTTCACTAGGGCTCCTTGGAGAATAAGTGTTCTTTCGCTAGGGATCGAGAAGTGAATGAGGTAGACAATGAGGGAAGAAAAAATATAAAGAGAATAACAAAAACAACAGTAATGGAAAATAACAAGAACAACAATAGTGGATCAAAGCAACAACAACAATAATAACATACCAGAGAATAATGGTAAGAAAGTTTTTTCATTGGCTGGAGAAGAAGTGTTCTTTCAATAGGGCTCGAGAAGTGAATGAGGTAGGCACTGAGTAAATATAAAATATAGAATTTTTATCACGGTGATACTGAAAACCGAGGTAACATATCCGATGTAAAACTTTAAAAAATAAAGGCGCATTTTTGGTTCCAAAAAGAATAAAAAGTTAAAGATTATTTATCTCGGTTTTCCTAAAAACTGAGGTAACATATCTGACATAAAATATATGACAATTAAATGTGCCTTTTGGTTCCATATAAAACATAAAACTACAGGAGCTGGGAATTGAATCTCAAACACTGAGCATATTTTTATGTCGCCTTTACATAGAACCGAGGTAACAAATTGGTTATTTTTAAAAAACAAGGCGCTCTCGTTGCATGCACCCTCGGTTTTATATTGTTCGTTGTGAAAGTTTCATCATAAAAAACATTATTTGTTGTAGTGGGAGAACTAAGAGGGCACTTCCTTAATTCGAGGAGTCTTAGGAGGGTGGGATTGAACTTTGAAATCCTTGAGACTTTGAAATCCAACATGGAACAACAAGTGGTGAGCTTGGTTACATTGTCTTTCAATGAAATTGATGCAATAATGTTAGTGTTTGCAATGTTGATAGTTGTTGCCATGTTTTTGAACCTTAGACTATTTATTCATTGTTATAGAGTTTTGAGAGTGGCAATTATAGCAGCAACTATAATAGGAGAGCATTGAGGGCTTCATTCTTTTTTTTTTGTTGCAAACATTGAGTATATAGGTAAAGGATGAGAAATTAATAACATGATTTATGATGTTTTAAATCCAATTCCATGGTTTGAGAGAGAAAGTTTAGTTGATAAAAAGATGGAGATTAGTTTTTATAGGTTTTCTCCAAAGGTTGCACATAAAAGGCAATTGGCATCCTCTAATGGCTAAGTTGGCGTTTGTTTGGAATTTTATGGTGAAACGTTCTCCAAATGAGAGTTGAATTAGAATGAGGGATAACAAGATTCCAAATAAGTTTAGTTCACTCTTTGTTGGGAAAAGTTGTGGTTAGAAAAAATGTATCATCTTTAAGGGTAAGCCAGCCTGATATGGAGTGTGTCCAAAGCAACTTGTCATCTTTTTGTTGCAGAGTAATGATTGTGCTAGTAATTATGGCATGCATGCCTAGAAATATAGAATGGATAGCAGTAGTAATGTACCAATTTGAGTTGATGATGTAGTCTTGCACATGAGATCTGAGTTTTTAAAAGATATAACTAGGAATGTGAAAGATGTCACCAAGAGTCTCAACATTTGACCAGTTGTTTGCCCAAAAATTGATCTTGCTAACATTGCCAATTTGTCATTTGGTATTGTTCAAAATGGTATTGAAATAAGACTTGATACCACTCTAAATTGAGGAGAATATATGATATCTGATGTGAGTGCTACCTCTAATCACTTTGCTTCTAAACAATATATCCCATTGGTAATTTGAGTTAAGTATCTCCTATATATAACTTGAGATTAGTTGCTTCATTATGCTGAGTCAAGGATCTTAAGCCTAGGCCACCAAATAAGATAGGCGAGCATATGGTTTTCTAAGAAACTGCTACCAGTTTCATGTTATGCAAGTCACTAGTCCAAGCCAAATTTTTGGAAATTCTGTCAAGGTATTTCAACAAAGAAATGGGCTAAGTGTAGATAATGATGGAGTAGACTATTATACTTTGAAATACACTTCGGATAAGTTGGATTCTCCTTACAAAGGAGATCATATTGTCATTCCAAGTGGCTAGCTTGATTTTAATTTTGTCTATGATAGGCTCAAAATGTTTCCTTCTAGGTTTCCCTTTGAAAATGGGAACCCCAAGTAAAGGAAAGAAAATGTTCCAATGTTGAAGCCAAATGAAGTAGCAATATGAGCCAATTTAGTTTGAGTTATTGATGTAACATCCTATTTAAATATTTAGTCGTTTGGTGATTTTATTTGTTTAATCTTTTTGGCATTGCTTTGGTTAAAGGTGGGTTTGAGAGCTCAGTGGAAGGAATTAAGTGGAATCAAGTCGTAGGATAGTATTATCATAATAATAATATGCATAATAAGATATTCTATTAATATTAATATTGTTAGTATTATTACTAATATTATTATTATTATATTATTATTATGATATTATTATTATCATTATTAGGATTATTATTATTACTAAAATTAGGAAATTAAAACATAATTAGAGGAAAGTGGGGAAAGAGTGGGAGAAATCAGTTTCACGTAAAAAGAGAACAGAGAGAAGAAGGGAGCAGAGATAGGGCAAAAATTATCAAAGGTTCCACCATTGTTGAAGAGAGAAAAAGCTTGTAAATTAAGGTCAGGGGGAGAATGGAGTTCTTTAATAGTGGTCTGAACATGAGAGGATAGTGGGGGTTCCTTCCCCTCTTAGGATTTTGTGTATTTCTTCTTCTTCTTGACTGATTGTATATTGGTGTGATGATCATTATAAATTCAGATATGTGTACTATTCTGATATGCATTCATGTTGTATACTGATATTACTGTGAAATTCATGTAAATTGTACGTTGTTATTGTGTTTACCATGAAATCAGATCTGAAAAATTAGAGGTTTTGAGATGTGACGATAATGTGATGTAACTGATGAAAAACGTTAATAAACTGATAGGTTAATGAAGTAGAATGAACCCATTAATGATAAATTGGTATATATGTTGTTTTGGGTCTGAAATAAGAGCCTAGGGTGCTCCAATGGGGGGAAATCACACTGATGCAAAACTATTTTTTTTTGTACAGGCAAGGTTATACGCGTAATGCATGGGGCATTCCGTGTATGGGGGACGTTCCCAGGGGAATACGCGTATGGTACGCACCCTGTCCCTATGGCCAGCATGGCCCTCTACTAGTACGTGTAAGCTACACGTAAGATGGAGTGGCCATACACGTATCGAAAGGCCGTTACGCGTATAGGAAGTTTTTGGGAGGGGAACCCCCTCTCGCCATACGCGTAAAGCCTAAACATTACGCACATGGAGGCCTGAGCATTTGATCCCTACGCGTAGCATACACATGCCTAAGCGAGGAGAACAGGGCCATACACGTATGGGCAGGCCTGTGTTGGAAATTTCCCATTTTTGCGATTTTTGTCCCGATTTTACGTGCGAATCAATTTCTCTTGGTTCATAAGACTAAAGTGATATAACTGGACATAGGGTATTGATAATGACATTAAAAATGATAAATATAAGATTTTATGTGATTATCTTTATGAGTAGAGATAAGTTGTAGTTCAGAGTAACGATGGGCACGTGCTAATTCTGGGGAGAGTTACGGTGAGCACGTGGCTCACGTGTGATCATTGAGGATCGTGGATTATGTATGAATGATAATTATATTATGCATAATTGTGTGTCATGCATTCATGTTGTGTATGGTAGAGATGAGCTAGGTGGGAATCCATTATGCGTGCCTAGTCTCGTCCAGACTTCATGTGGGAGTTAAGTGGAGATAAGTTGTAGTTCAGATGAACGTATACGACTTATCTGGATTTTGACGGGAATCAGGTTCAATAAAGGAACCATATGACTGTGATGGTACCACATGCATTGGATTGTGTCAGTTGAGTCGCATTGCATATGTATATGATTGATTTTGGGCTGAATATGTCGAGTATTGATCAAGTCTCAGGAGTCACTCTGATACGTAACACGGGAAGGATGGGGATATAGTTGTTTTCTTTATGTTATCTGTTATTTACTATCTGTTACGTATTCTAGTTTGTTTAATGTTGTTGAACCATATATATTGTGGAGGTTTGATGGATTGGAGCCATAGTGCTGAACCATTTGATTTTCCGTTGTTTAATCTATTTATTTATTTTTATGAGGAAATAATATATGAGGGATTTGATGCTTCAGGAGTGTATTTTTGGTTGATGTGGCATCCTACGTGTGTAACTCTGATTAATTTCCACAAACTATTTTCGTATTTTTACTTGTTAAACGCATGGGTAGAGTAGGGTGTTACAATTGAACCTTCATAGATGGTTGACTTTTGAGGATTGATTATTTTGCTTGAGGTTTCTACATATCTATTAAAAAAAATTATAAGCACTTGAATGTTTGTATAGGAGCATGTGCAGAAAAGCATAAGATCACTTGCATAAAGTGAATGAGGAATATGATTGTGCCTTGTGCCATTGATGAGCTCCAATGGGTTTATCTCCAACAGTTGAGAAAGACCTAATTCTTCCAACTTGCCATTAATTGAGATGGAAAACTTTAGAGAGTTCAAAATTGTTTGAATCCAGTTGAAATTTTTTGAACAAAATCCAAATTTCATAAGAACTTGAATAAAAAATCTATAATCCAAGGTATCGAAAACCTTGTCTATGTCAATCTTGATTGCAAGATTACCATTAAGGGATTATTGATGTAGACAGATGTAGTCTTTATTATTCATGTTATGGACAGAGCCTCTTTATTCTTTAGAGATCAGAGTGGGAAAGATTTGGGCAAGTATATCAACTAGGACCTTGGATATTATATTGAATTTGAAGTTGGCCATGGAAATTGGTCTATATTGGCACAAAGTGTTAACATTGTTGGTTTTAGGAATGTGCACCACATTATTAGAGTTCATGTTCAGAAAAATCATGTTGTTATTGAAAAACTCAATGACAACATTGCAAACATCCAAACTGATTACAATCGAATTAGGGCTTGAAGATATATCTTTGTTGAAATTGAACACTACAACTTTTATTTCATCAAGTCAGGGAGTTAGGGTAAGTATATTATTAATGTTGTCATTTATGAGGTTTGGAATGACTTCGTCAATTAACCCATTGTCTTTCATGGTTAGTGAGTTAGTGAACAAGGTATTGCAGTAACTGGTGACATAGTTAGAAATTCTACCAGGATTAGTTTCAATTCCATAAATTTTTAGAGAAGGCAGTTTTTGTATGCTTGCTTCATTGTTGCTGGCTTGTGGAACAAGGCAGTGTTTCTATCTCCATCCTTATGCCATTTGATTTTGGAATTTTCATTCCAAAACATTTCCTCCATGGATAAGGCATATTAAAAAAAAATGGCTTGCCTTTCACTATTTAACAGGGTATCATAGGACCCCTGGTCATTGAGCTTGGATTGAATATGTCCAGATTGGAACTCGCCACCCTGACATGGTCGAGAACATTGCCAAAATTAGTTTGATTCCGAATTCTTAATTCCTCTTTCAGCATTTTAAACTTAGTGCTTCAAATTTGCATAAGGGAACCAAAAATTTAGGTTCTCCAAATGTTTTGAATAATTTTGGGGCTATCCTTGTGGGAGGTCCACATTTTAAAAATATTGAAGTTAGAAGCATACCTGAGGTCTTGAGATTGGAAATCTAGAAGCACGAGGGTGATGATCTGATTTGAGTCTAGTTAGAGTTGATCAAGAGAGAGTGGAACAAGAGGAGATACTAGATTGACTACAAATTTTCTTGTCGATTCTTTTTTTAATGAATTAAGTCACATGCTTGTCATTTGACCAAGTGAATTTTTTTTCCCTTTGTTGGTAGGTGGATAAGGTTTGGGCTATCTGACCAATGAAAGAAGTTCTCATTTGGGATTTTAGCAAGTGTGTGTGAACCTTTATGTTCATGAGAGCCAAATATGCAATTGAAATTATAAATACAACTCCAAGTAAAATTAAGATTGGATTGATTGTGAGAAAGATTTGCCCACAAGGATCTTTTTCTAAAGTAGTCTGGGGAAGCATGAACTCAATACTATGGAAAACACCTATCACAATAGTTGGAAAAGGGATACAACCATGTTGGACCAACCGTTGTGATGTAAGGTATGATTGTATGTATGATGTTTTCCACCATGGTCGTGTGACCGTTATTATATGCTATGAAGCGTGCTACCTACCAAAATGATTACTTTAAACAACCAGTGTGATATTCTTTAATGCATAACATTTAACAATGGTTGGTATAAACAACCGTTGTGATATATACACATAGTTTATTATAAATTATATGGAATGATTATTTCGCCAATGCTCACTAAACATATAGTCGTTCAATCTAATCTAGAACATTATAATATGACAAATCAAGTTATATTAGAATAACAAGTTCATGTTTAATGCTCGACAAGAGTTCTTCAACTCCATAGTATTTTTCTCTTTAACAGTAAGAACTTTGTTTAATGATCCTAGTTCTTCAACCGCTCATTCCTTCACTTCTAGTTCATTTTGAAAAATATTATTTACTTTGTAAACAAAATTAGAGGTGGAGAGAGGGGTGGTTGAAGAACTACAATTATTAAATAAAGTTCTAATAGTTAAAGAACAACATGCAGATAACGGACTGAAAAATTATTGTCAAGAATTGAACGTGTACTTGTTTTCTAATATAACTTTATCTATCATATTATAATTTTCTAATGCAATCTAAAAAGTTATATATTCGGTAAGGGATTGGAAAAACACTCAAACAACATAAGATATGATAAAATTATCAAAAACATTAACAATAACATTCATCAAAAACATTCATAAACAACATACACGATACAACAAACATCAAATCATAGAATGTTTCAGAAATGTACATGTTTCATAATGGCGTCCACAATGAAAGACGGATGATGTTAAAGTTAGAGATGCAAACATGTGTCTATTTTGAATGGATGTCATTCTGGATCTTTCACACAAGTTTGCAATGCTCACTTTAGCTTCGCATTGTTATTGAAACAAGCATCCCTACCTACAAGCCAAAACAAGCAGAAGGTTCAAACATTATGAAACAAGCTATTTAAACATAAAAAGTAATACATAAATATATTTTGAAACATAAAGTATAGTGAAAACAAACCTGTAAAATAGTCATTTGCTAAGGTTTGATACAACAAAGGTATCCTTAGAAGAAGGCGAGTTGTATGCATAAATTTAGGGTTTCCATATGAGAGAGAGATGAGTGACAAACATGTTAGGCTTTTGTTTTAAGAGAGAAGAGTGAAAGAGATGTTATGATTTTGTTTTGAGAGAGACGGTTGTAATGTACTGAATCGAGAGATAATTTCGCTTATATATAAATAAGTAACACCTTTCACGATGGATGATAATAAGAACCATGATGAAATGATTGAAACTTACACCGCAGTTGATTATAAAAGTTGTGGTAATATATAAGGTCAAACACATTATGTCACGATAAATGGAAAATTATTGGTGCTGAGATTTGAATAATTTCACTCCGGGCACATTTCACTACGGTTGGTACCTATGACTGTTGTAAAATGTGCTTTAGTAAATACCAAAAAAGGACTATTACCACAGTTAACAAGAAGACCATTGTAAAATTGGTGTTACAAAAAGTCTATTTTATAGTAGTGACTCCACTAATGGATAAGGTTTTGTTATTGCTTTGAAAAAGGTAGGCGACTTGTTGATCATCAATATTGATTACATTAGGATTGATGTGGTTGGTACAAAGACACCAAAGGTTTGAGAGAATGTTTATCAATTGCCAGTGGCAAAACGTTTTAATCCCAGTATGTGAAACCAACTAGAGGGAAGGTTGATGTGGTTCATTTAGGGTTCTACAATGGTGCAGAAATCAGGTTTCTAAGTCTTGATTAATTTCTTGATAACCAATATAGTGAGGGAATTGGCTAAACCCCTAACATTCTAAAAGATGCAGGTCATTTTTTATAATCGAAATTACCAACTTTTGACTTAGTGCCATAAACTATTTTGTGAATAAAAGCCCTGGCTTTCTTTCTGGGAGTAACTTTTGTGAATGGTTTATCTGAACTTATAGTTACCTAAAAAGAGTTTGGTGTGTTAGCCTCAGTCTGCAAGTTATCATTTTTTGGTTCCATATCTTTAAGATTAGCCCATGATTTCTTGAGGAAGTCATATCTTTGTTGACCTTGTCAAGAATGGTATGCAAAATAGGTTGAGATTGGTTTATCTGGGCGGGATGTGCTCTTAATCCAGTTTCTTATAAATTTTCCAATTGGGTGGCATCAACAAAATCAGAGCTAGAAGTTGCATCTTCACCATCATTACAAGTAGAGGTTTCATAATTCAAATTGTTTGATCTAGTTACTTCAATTGAATGAGAGTTATTTTTAAACACATTCACACTCCTGACATTGAGAGAAGGGGAAGATGTTTCTAAATATTCTTAAGACAACTGTTCATTGCTGTTGAGGGTGGGTCTTGGAAGAGTGAAAGTTGGATCATTCATAGGGACGATTTTTGTATTAAGAGCATTTTGGTTTGTTGTAACTGGTATATCTTATTTATTGTTGACAATTTCAGGTTGGTTTGTATTGTCTTTCTCAACTTGAAATACTTGCTTGGTTAGTTCTTGGTCTAGGATATTCTATGCATGTGCATTAAGTTTTCTACATTTCGATTGGGAGTGTCCAATACATTTACAATGATTTCAAAATTTAGGAATGTTTTCATAGTCTATATTAACAAAAAAAAGACAAAGTCAGATCTTTCCACCAAAACACAGTAGATAGGGGATTTCCTCCGTTCAATATCAACAAGTACTTTAACATAGTGCCTGAATTCTCTATCAAACTTGAGTTTGTTAGTTAATTGATCAACACAATTATTAATTCCTACACTGCTTCTGATTACAAACAACATTTTTGGCCGCCAGCATTCTTGAGCCACACTAATTTTTTTATCCAAACTTGAGTTGAAGAGTGTGGTTTCACATTATGATTGAAGTCCCTAGTTCAAGCAAAGAGTTTTAAGAATATTGAGTTTAGATTCCATGAATCTATTGACCTAACTTGCTAAAAGTTCTCAAGTAATGAAAAGGAAAACACATAGTATTCTTTTTCAAGAGAGGTGATGTCTCACTTTCCTAAAGAGTTTTAAAGAGGTATTAACTTATTGCACAAGGCACGCACTTTTAAATTAGCTTGATATTCATTTTATAGTATCGTGATAGCCACTCCTTCACATTTGATCGTCGTTTATGGGAGTTGAGAGGTGGGAATGTCACAAACATTATTAATGGCCTCGACAATGATTTTTGTTGGTTTTAATGTAAACAATATTTTAATCACATTTGATAAATGGAGTAAGTTAGTCTTTAACAAATTATATAATTATATAGAAATTTAGGTAAATTAATCTTTAGTATTGTAAAATAACTTTTGATAAATGGAGTAAGTTTTTTATATTCTTTCCCACATTTGATCAAATGTGATCATATAATTACACCACTTTGGTAATTATATAATTATATAGAAACTTAGGTAAATTAGTTTTAGTATTATAAAATAACTTTTGATAAATGGAGTCAATTTTTTATATTCTTTCTTTTCATTGGTTATTATTTAATTTATGGTCAAAAAAGATAATTGCCAACTCATGGTACATGTGATAAGAGTTAAAAGCATGTGGTAGAAGCTGCACACACATCTTTTGGTAATGTGCAATGCATGCAAGCTTCACTGTATTGGCTAAATGGGGCGGTTTCACTGGATTGTATGTATCCCCACTCTTTCTTTTGACTATTTTATTTATGCTATACTTCAATTTTTAATTACTTCCTATTTTATTTTTAAATTACCTACTTATTAGGTAGATTTCTTTGTTCAAAAGCAAACAATTTTACTCTTAAAAACAATAACTATGGTCTAATTCACAAGAATGAGAAACAATTTTATGGCCTAATTTTTAATTTCTAGTTGGCAACCAAACAATATTTAAATTGAGAACAAAAATAAATTGTGTCTTCAAATAGTACTCCAAATCAAAAGTCAATTTAGGTATTGGTTAATAAAGAGGATTTCTTTAATTTGGGTCAAAAGAGAAAACAATAGTACACTTAGGTAATGTATAGTTTATTATTGATCTTCTTTCCCTTAGTTTAATTTTATGAAAAGAAGACTAACTTTATTCCTCTTAATTTTTTATTAAGAGTAACCAAATAATTGTGGTGACTTTGTATGACAGAATGACATTAATGAATTAATTAAGGAACATGCATGCAAGTGAATGGTGATGATTATGCAATTTCTCTATCATGCGTTTCGATATGTGATTGGTCAACCTTAATTATATATGCTTAATTTTTTTTTAGTGTAACCCTAGTGCAACAACACATGCATCTTCCTAATATTCAATCCAAGTAGAAGTAGAAGCATCTTCTATAATTTTGGAACTCATCCTAATATATTTTCGAGAATGGTGATGTTGGAGAAAAAGAAGAGGAGGGGTGTATAAACTATAAAGGGGCGTGGATGCCAATTCCGAATAGCAATTGCCAAAGAAAGAGTTGGGCCAACCCACTTATATATATAGTAGTTAGTTTTGGTCCAACCTAATACATTACAAAAGGGCCTTTTCAAATATGATGGATATTGTCTATTACCCCTACATATGGTCTTTTCAACCCCCAAAAATTAAAATGAACAAAAATATCTTTAAACTATTTTTGTTGTTGTTGTTAAATATGCTTTTAATTTCTGCTATATACAATTTTTTGTCATTGTAAAATTTGGATATCAGAAAAATTATAGTTTAAAAACATTTCTTTATCATTATTTGAGTTTGAAAATATTTTTGATGAAAACGTTTGAAAGATAACATCGAAAAGCAGTGGAACATAAAGAGTTAAGGTAAGAGAAATAATACCATGGATTATATAGGTTTGATCGAAATGAAAAGATCTAATCCTCTCCCCAAGATTTTATCTTGGAAGTATCGATTAACGCTTAAGAACTTTTAGTAGGTTAAACTTTCTAACCCCCTTATACAAGGAAAAATGAAGTTTCAGGAAAACTTCCAATCAAACCGTGAACTACTAAGAGAAGAGGTTAGCCTTGTTTCCAAACAAAAAATTGCAGAGAAAAGCGGTTAATCCTCCTTCCAAAAGGCTGAATGAAATGATTGATCTTCTTTCTAAACAACAACTTGAAGTGGTTAGTCGCCAAGCTAAATTGAGATTTTTTGTGGACTTCTATCGAACAAAGATGAGCTTTTGACAAAGATGAACTCAAGAACCGAATCAAGGTTTTGACCAAATCTCCAAGAAGCGTGCAACCAGATCTGCTATGATGTCGCTCCAACATGTCAAGATATCTTGTTCAATATCTCGTTGGAATGCAAAAATGCAGTCAATCATAAAACTAATAATCTCCCCCTTTGGCGAATCTTTGGCTAAAATAATCTATGCAAAACATTTTCAAGAAAACATCCACAACTATGAGAACATCTTCAGATACAATGCACATCAACAGATACAAACGCATCAGAAGAACATTCCATCCTCACAAAGCACACACAAAGAGAGAAATAAACTCTAAAAACAACTCCTCCAGCAACCAACCAAAGACAAGATGTCGAGACATTAGATATGACATCTCAGCGCCCAACCACACTTAGTCAACAACCATTCAAAAGGAAAAATATGGAGACATGACCCCCCTAAAGCTCAGAAAAAACTAATTACTCCCCCTTAAGTAATACTCAGAGGCAAACAAAACCATCAACAACATGCTAAGTAAAATACTAAAGCACAAACAAACAACAAACCAATTACTACTCCCTCTTTTTAGCCACAAATTAGACAAAACCAACCTGTCAATTATCAGAAGCAAACCAATCCAAAAGGAACAGAAGAAACACAATCAAGGTTTACAGACCAAGACCTCACAAGGTGCCTAAATCCCAGGGTATAACCCACACAAGTACATAAGCCAAAACAAAAACAATATAAATACTAGTTCTCGGGCTCCTCATCACCACTGCGAGCAACTTTCCCTTCACTTCCATTGTCTTCTTCCCCATCATTTTCTTCCTCATTATCAACCAAGTTCTCAGTAGGATCCTCTTTAGACAGAGCATTAATTAGGTTCTCAATGCTAATTTCTTATCAGTACATGCTTTAATAGTCTCATTCAATGTTCTGCAAGTGTCTTTCAGCTCAACAATGACCCTTTCTCTAAAAGTTGAACTATCAGCTTCTATGCCAGATGTCATGATAATATATGGGACATGTGTTGTAATGCCCCGATTCTGATTTACCATTTTGTTGAGTCTTTTTGATTTATTTGGATGATTATTATTTTAAAATTGTGGAAATTATGTGTTAATATGTTATGTTTGCATATTATGCTATTTTATCGATTTTGAGAGTTTTCGGGGAAAATAGATTGGAGAGTATTTTAGACATTTAGTGTTTAATGTTAAGGTGGATAGTTTGTGAGAAAATGGATTAATAGATGTTTTGAGAGAAATAGAATAGAAAGAGATATAAGTGGAAAGAAAAGAGATAGAAATAGAAAGGGAGAAGAGAAAAGGAAGAGAAGGAAAGAGAGAAGAGGAGAAAAGAGGAAAACTTGGAGAATCATCAAGAATAACATCTAGGCTTCGATTTAATTGGGTGAGGGTGTGAAATCTTATTATTCTATCAATGTGTATGATTATGTATGTGTTTGTTGAATTGGTTTGGATTGTTGGAGAGTTTTTGCTCATTTTCCATTTTAGGGCAGAAATGAGTTTAATCGATAGAAACCGATGTTTTTGCGGATGAAACTCGAAATAAATTACGTAGTTTCGTCGGGTAATGTTTAGCCATGATTATTGGATTTCGTTTGATTGAATTTGGTTGAATTTGTAAGTTTTGACATTTTTGGACAATTGGAGGTTAAGATTTTGGATGAAAATCGGAAGTCGTAAAATTTGTGCTTTATGATCCTAAATTGTTACTATATGATTGTTAATGATGAGTAGGTATTTAATCAGGAGAAAATAATTAAATCGGTCGGGTTTTTGGAGGTTTTGGGCATAAACCCGTAGCCATGTTTTTCCAACATTTTAGGTGTTAACCGGTTAACGCTTTGGGTTAACCAATTAACGGTATATAAAAATGGCCTAAAAACTGAGTTTTGGAGCCGCTAACCGATTAACACTTTATGTTAACCGATTAACGGAGTGTTAATGCGCCAGGATTTTGAAAATCTGAGTGTGTTAACCGGTTAACACTGTAAGTGTGAGAAAAATATTATTTTTCAAAACTTTGAAAATTCATAACTTCTTCACCGTTTATCGGATTTTGTCGTTCTTTATATCAAACTGAAGCTAATAGTATGTTCTATAACTTGGTGAAAAAAAATATTATTTTTAGCCTACTTTTAGCCAATTTTACCGATTAATCGAGATTAATTATTTTAAGTAAGTGAGGCTTAAATAATTAGAGCATTCGGTTGCCGTTTGGCATAATTGCTGTGAATTCATATGGACTGTATGTGATAATATGAGATGAATGCATGAAAATATTATGAATATGTATGCATTTCAAGAAGTGTATGGATTCATTTTGCATGTGAAGCATCATGATATACATGCTTGTGCTGATTGATTCTGCATAGAATCTGCTGAATGATTGTGTGCCCGTTTGGGGGGTGTGAGCAATCGGGTTGTGTGCCCAAGGTGGGATGTGAGCAATCCATAACACTGTGTGCCCATGTGGGGTGTGAGCAATGGGTGAACATTGTCTGCCTAGGAGAGGTGTGAGTAATGGTTCCAATAAGTTCCTGAGTGAACTTGAGATGATTGAGTCGGTACAACATTTGCATCTGCATAGAGTCGTGGGTCGGTCTCTATGAGTTGCATTTATCATCATTAAAATTGTGGTTGGTGAATAAACATAATTGTAAATGTTTATGTGTAAATGATGTGAATTGTAGAAGCATGAATGTTGAATATGCTTAGTTTTGTATATATATATATATATATATATATATATATATATATATATATATATATATATATATATATATATATATATATATATATATATATATATATATATATATATATATATATATATATATATATATATATATATATATATATATATATATATATATATATATATATATATATATATATATATATATATATATATATATACATATACATCGTGATGTATATGTTGAATTTTGAGGAATGTGGTGAGAATGTGGAATATGTGTATTCTGTGATTGCATATAGATATATAATTATATGCATTGATTATTATGATAATATTTCTCACCCTTCTGCTGTTTTATAATGCTCTTTGAGTCATTGCAGATTAGGATTGCTGGAGGTCTTTTGTGAAGTATAGCTTCATTCTTTTGGTCGGTTAGCTCTGATATGTAGCACCGGGTAGTTAGGATTGTATAGTATTCTTTTGGAATACATTTTGTATATGTATCTGTTGACAAATGTTTATGTAAATATGAATGATGTGGTGAATCAAACTGAATAATATGTATTTATGTGATTACATGTTTAGAATGATTCGATGTTTAGATTTTCCGCTTTTAATTCTAAATATTGAGATGTGGGTGTAAGGACTAAGTTCCTCTGTTGAAAGCTACCCCACTGTTGCATGTCTTTTATAGAGCAGGTGTTGTATGTTTCAATTTTATATGTGATGTTACATGCCTCTTTTATACCATGTTTTAATAATACTCTGATGAAATTTTATTATGTGCTTAAGTGATTTATTGTTTATTTGGGGGTATAGAAGGGGGTGTTACATGTGTCCCTTCAAACAACTTATAGTGCAGAGACAAAGGGGATTCCCTATTGCAGACTGCATCAAAACTAATTAAGATACCAGGATATTGACTCAAAATGATAACGCAAATCAGAGTAGGAAAAGCAATAGGTAACTTCACAGCAAATGCATTTGCATGCTTCACAGCTTGTTAAAAAAACATACAACCCAAAATAAAATAAAATAAATTTGTTCCAACAATGTAAATGAATGTACCCAAACCTATACCAATTGTTGAGGTATGATTAGTAGGCACCCAGTTAGTAACTCATATTCTGTGAAGCACAACATACTTCACACTTAACTTGCTAGCAAATAACTTTCCCTTCCTTGGCCAACTTTACACTTAAGTGGCAATAATCTCCTTACATATGTCATTGTCACTTGCTTGCATTTCATCATGTTCTTCTTCATTCCTTCCTATGAATCTATTTATAATTTATGGAGAAAAATCAACACATTTTCCTTTGACATACACCTTCATGTATTCATTGCTTTTCTCGTTATCACAGTCCTCGGAGATGTTGACAATGAATTATTTTGCCAACATCTCATAGAACTTACCAAGACCAACCACACTTTTCATTAACCTAACCTCCTGAATCAGTTCCATCATTTCCTTGCACTCCAAAGCATCATTATCAAGTTCTCTTTCCAAAGCCAACCTTCTTTGATACACAAATTTCCACTTTTCAACATTCTCCACAAATTCAGTGACATATTTGTCAACCTTAACATCAATATTTGGCATAACATATTTTTCAGCAGAGAACCTAACACTAAATTCAACATTTGGAGTTAGGAGAGGATCAAGGTACAAACTCGTCATGGAATGTGGTTTCTTGACAATCGACAATTCAACTTTCTTATTAGCACTTCACTGACACATTGGGGTTGAAGATTCACTAACCTTTGAGGACATCGCCTTCTTCGGCTTAGGATTTTCTGTCTTTCATTTTAATGGAGCAGGTGGAAGAACAATGGACACCATAATAACATCAATGATATCAACAATGGGATCATCATTGGTGCTTGCATGCATGTCCTTAGCCTTCGTAGGGGTTGGAACAGATTGCTCGTTGGAGCTCTTGCTGGGAGTTAAGACAGGAGTCTTAGACATTTTGGTTGAGAGAGATGAGAGATGAATGTGCAAGTGAATGAAGGAGTGGAACAAATTTCTGAGAATGGGAACAATGAAGTAGGAAACGAGTAGTTGTAAGTGTGTTAGAAAAGGTTTATGGAAAGTTTGTAATGATTTGCCTAAAATAGTATGCACAATTGAATGTTAAGAAGAAACAATACTCGTTGCACGCCTCCATAGAATTAATTGCTATAACTCCTCTAAAATACAAATACCTAATTTGCCCCTTAATTTTTCAAATTGATTTGCATCCAAGGCCTTAATGAATATATCCGCCAGTTGTTTCTCAGTTGCTACATGCTCATGTGTCACAATTTTATCCTCAACGAGACCCCTAATAAAATGATGATGAATATCAATATGTTTTGTCCTGCTATGTAGAATGAGGTTCTTGGAAATTTTAATAGCACCCAGATTGTCACAATATAATATCATGACATCCTGTTGGACATTATATTCCTTCAACATTTGTTTCATCCATATTAGTTACTTGCAACTGCTTCCTGCTGAAATATATTCAGCCTCACAAGTATACAAGGACACACAATTTTGCTACTTATTAAACCAAGAGATAAGATTGTTCCCTAAGAAGAATCATCCTCCAGAAGTGCTTTTCTATCATCAACACTACCTGCCCAATCTGCATCGCAATACCCTATAAGAATTGAATTAGTACTATGAGAGTACAACACGCCATAATCACAAGTACCATTAATGTATTTCAAAATCCTCTTCACTTGAGTAATGTGGCTCATTTTAGGCCCAACTTGATATCTTGCACAAACTTCTACAGCAAAGATGATGTCTGGTCTGCTAGCTGTAATGTACAGTAGACTGCCAATCATACTCCTGGATAAACTTTGATCCACACCAACGCCTTTTTCATCTTTAGTTAATTTTGAGTGTGTTGCAGCATGTGTCCTTTTGTGACTAGAATTTTATAAGTCAAACTTCTTTACTATATTCTTAGCATACTTGCTTTGAGAAATGAATATAGTATCATCCATTTGTTTAACTTGAAGACCAAGAAAATAAGTTAGTTAATCAACAAGACTCATCTCAAATTCAAATTGCATTTTCTTGACAAAATGTTGGACCATATGGTTTTACATCCCTCCAAACACAATGTCATTAACATATATTTGAGCTATCATGAGTTCACATGTTTTTCTTTAACAAACAAGGTCTTGTCTATTCCTCCTTTTATGTAGCTATTATTGACGAGAAACTCAATTAACTTTCATACCAAGCCATAGGTGCTTGCTTCAAACCATAAAGGCACTTTTCATATGACACTTGGTTTTGACACCCTCCCTCAACTATTTACTATTGTTAGATATGATCAGACGACTTTCCACGTCACACGCCGAGTTAGACTAGGCAGTTTCAACCACATGATGCATATAAGTCTTACTACATACTAATTATAAATATTACATCATTCTCACTCTCAAACTACATCTCTTATACTTAACCGACTTGGTCGTTGAAGTGATAATCTAGCAGATCTCCCTACTCCACCGCATCAAGAATTCCTTCTATCACGCCAAAAGAACTTATTCATTTAATATCACATATTTCTGCTTTCACCTCAAAATAAAAATAATGCACGATTTTCCTTTTATTTTTTATTGCCACTTTGTTCTATATTTTAACTTGATTAATGACATCTTATCACCTAAAAATATAAAAATATTTTGTAAAAGTCAAAAAGCTAAAACCTATAAAATTTTAAGAGTTAAATTGATCCCTATAAATATCTTACATTTTAATTTTAGTCCCTATAAAAAAATGACATATTTTGTTCCCTACAAAAATTTTATATATACAATTTTAGTCCCTGCTATTTTCTAAAATTTTAAAAACTATTTAATTACCCCTAAACTTTTAAATTTTTGAATAATTTTTTTTATACATGTTCAAATTATTATAAAATATTTCATTACCAAATTATATAACTTTTTAAAATGAGAAGAATTAATATGAATTTTTTAAAATTCAAAAGATAATGAGACAAGTAATGAAAATCTCAACTTATAAATTAAATTTTGAGTTCTTTTTTTTTCCGAGGAACTTTTTATAACGTTTTAAACATGCAAAATAATCATTCAAAAATATACATTAATTTAACAGTAAGGACTAAAACTACGTACACAATTATTTTGTAGCGATCGAAACACGTTATTTTTTTTATAAAAATCAAAAACAAAATTTAATTATTTTATAAAGATCCGAAACATATTTAACCCAAATTTTAATATCGGTTGCGTGAACAAGAATGATTTCCTACCTAACATGCTATAAAATTTAAAATGATTAAAGATGATTTTTAAAAGAAAAATATTATTATTTTATACTATTTTAAGAATTACTAAAATGATTTTCAACCGATGTTCATTACACTTTAATATGATTTTGAGAATCCATTAATTAAACAACAAAATTTGTAATAAGTCTTACCCATAAATATCAAATTATAATCTTCTTGTATTTTTTGTATAAAAATAGAAAGTATGTCCATCTGAACAAGAAATAAACAAATTCTCATCAATTTTGTCCTACATACGCCACTTGTTAAGTATTATAAATATCATTTGACAGTGTGACATTCTTTTAAAAAGAAATAAAACGGTAAATTAATTTAAGTGCTTAATAAATTTCACTTAAAATTAAACTATTCAAAAAAATATGATTTTTTATCTTAAATGAAACTATTATTGACCATACTTCATTAAACAAACATTATATTTCTAGTATGATTTTTTTTAAGAGTGAGATAATCAAAATTAAAATATGTGTAAAAAATAATTAAGTTGTATTTCTAGTAGCATTTTATGTGTTGAATTTAGATGAAAAAAATACAAAAAAAAAAAAAAAAAAAAAGTAAACTAAGCCTGCTCCTAAGTCTTTGTTAGATCACCCCACACTGTCCCACTCTCTCTTAAATATTTGATCACATTTCTTATCAAATAGAAGAAAAAAAAAAACTTGACCTTTGAAGAGTGAGAATCTCTTCAATCTTCATCTTTTCTTAGTTTCCATGGAGGAATATAACAAACAAATTTCTTATGGAGCACCTAGGTCTTATAGTGTTTCCTATGCACAAACTCAAATTGGTCCTAAGGACTTGAAGTTTAAGCAAGGAAAAAGTGATTCATCAAGGTCTTCAATTTCTAAGTCTTGGAGCTTTGGTGATGATCCTGAATTTCAAAGGAAGAAAAGGGTTGCTAGCTATAAAATGTATACTGTGGAAGGAAAGGTGAAAGGCTCTTTTAGGAAGAGCTTCAAGTGGTTGAAGAATAGGTATTGGCATGTTGTTTATAACTTGTGGTGATTTTGTTATATTTAAATGGATTATGATCAATTTAATAAAGTTTTTATATATATTGTAAATGTATATCATGTTTTATGATGGATCTTGTAGATTAAATCTATGTTTGATGTGTCATGTGTGTGATGCTATTATCATATATTGAGACTATTTGTACTCTTAGAGGCCTTTGTTTATAACAACCTGAATTTTGCAAAACCAAAATAGTATTGAGTTAGTAGTAGGAGATTATGGTCTTCAAAAGTGTATTTTCATAAAGATTGTTTTACATCAAAATTAGTTTAGATATAAGAGACAAACATAATAATCTATACTTTTCTGAAATTCAAACATTAATTTATTGAGTGGGAAGAGAGATAGGTTAATATTGATCTAAGTGTTGAATGACTTTCATTGAATACTATTTTGATCTTAAATTTTTATTTTTGCATACTATGTTGAATATTCTATTTTTAAAATACACATTAGTCCTTCTTAAATTTATATATATTTACAAATTTTTTTAGTGACAACTAATCAACGGTAGGTAAATGTCATGTGCTACGACATTTTAACAGAACTCATAAAAAATTAGTGTAGTTTAGTCTTATATAAATGAAAGGATTATAAAAAACTGATATTACGAAGTTTAAAATATTGGGTTTTCATAATCAGAAACAATTCGATTTTCGAAACCTCTTGCATTACATTAGCATAATGAAAAAAGAGATAATGAAAATTCTGCATGGAATTGGAATTCTAGTAATGCAATTGACAATCGACTGATGAGCTATGATTTCAATGAAGCAAGTAATGATGTCAAAGTCGAAGACATTGTTGATATTTCAGTCGAAGAAGAAGTCGAAACAGATAATGATGTCAAAGTCGAAGAGGATACGACTGGCACAAATTAGAGACCTCAAAGAACTAGAGCTCATTCAGCAAGAATTCAAAACTATGAAGTAGTTGGTGGTGATGAAGTCACAATAGATGGAGAACTAGTCCATTTTGCTTTACTTGCAGGTATTGAACCAATTAATTATAGCGAAGCTTTCAAAGATAAACAATGGAAGTCTGCTATGGTCGAAGAGTTACAAGCAATTGAAAGAAACAACACATGGGAGTTGGTTGAATTTCCAGCCCATACAAAAGCTATCGAAGTAAAGTGGGTGTTCAAGTCGAAGCTCAATGTTGATGGGTCAGTAGCAAGGCATAAGGAGAGATTGGTAGCTCGAGGATTTCTCCAGAGAGTAGGACTCGACTACTCTGAAGTATTTGCACCTATCGCAAGATTGGAAACTGTTCGACTAGTGGTGGCCTTGGCATGCAAGCAAGGCTGGTTAACATTTCATTTAGATGTGAAATCAGAATTTTTGAATGAACCTTTAGAAGAAGAGGTGTACGTCACATAACCTCCTGGGTTTGTGATTCAGGAGGAAGAATGTAAAGTATACAAGTTGTACAAAGCGCTCTATGGTCTCAAACAGGCACCTAAGGCATGGAACAAGAAGATCGATTCATACTTGGTTGAATTGAGATTCATAAAATACAAATCTGAGTATGGTGTCTATGTTCAAGTAGTGACACAAGATATAACAGTAATCTGCTTATATGTCGATGACTTGATAGTAACTGGAAATAGCCTGAAGAACTTGTTGAAGTTCAAAGAGTTGATGAAGAAGGAATTTGAAATGTCAGATTTGGAAAAATTGTCATACTTCTTAGGCATGGAGTTTCAAATGTCGAAGCAAGGCATGGTGCCACATCAAAGAAAGTATGTCAAAGAGATACTCAAGAGATTCAAAATGGATGGTTCGACAGCTGCATCTTCGCTTATCGAACCAAATTTAAAGTTGGAGAAGTATGGAGAGGGAGACAAAGTATATGCGACTTTGTTCAAACAAATTATCGGATCTCTAAGATATGTGTGCAAAAGTCGATCTAATATATGTTTCTCAGTCGGATTAGTGACCAAATACATGAGTGAACCAAAAGTGTCACACATGAAGGCTGCAAGAAGAATCCTGAGATACTTAAATAATCGACAAACTATGAAATTTTATTTCGATGAGACTCTGAAAGCAAAGAAGTTATGGTTACTTGTTATTCAGATATTGACTGGTGCGGAGATAAGGAATATCGAAGAAGCACTACTTGATATTTCTTTCAAGTATTTGGTGCCCCAATTTCTTGGTGCTCGAAAAAGCAACATGTGGTGACATTATCATCATGTGAAGTTGAATATATAGCAGGATTCTACGCTGCATGTCAAGTAATTTGGATCATATCGGTACTTGAAGAAATGGAGGTCGAAGTAAAGAAACCTCTTGTGTTGCAAATCGACAACAAGTCTGCCATAAATCTGGC
>OZ012740.1:14288327-14365714 GCA_963859935.3 Lathyrus sativus
GCCGTACAAGTTCTTTAACTTGTCACACGCTCCCTTGGACGTTTCCGCTTCAATGATCTTCTCGAACACGTTAGGATATGCCTTTTCCATCTTTATTCCTTTGTTCCTTGTGCG
Organism: Lathyrus sativus; assembly: GCA_963859935.3. NCBI lineage: Eukaryota > Viridiplantae > Streptophyta > Magnoliopsida > Fabales > Fabaceae > Lathyrus > Lathyrus sativus. Next base: position 14,288,442 of record OZ012740.1, read on the forward strand.
CAGCCTTCTGAACATCATATTCATTCCCTTCAAATGCAGATACTCTATCATTCACGATTTTAGCCACATCTTAAAATCTGAAGATGACCTTCATTTGCACAATCCACCCTTCGAAGTTCTCGCCTTTGAAAATCGGTAAATTTGCTGGGAATTACATTGATGTTGTGTTTTCGTTTTCCATTTCAGAATCTCACTGATTGCAACTCGGGCTCGTTGATACCAATTTGTTAGAACAATTAGAGTTTCAAGAAGAGTGAATGAAGAAGAAGAGAGAGAAATTGTATTGTGAAAAGGAAAAATTCTATCAATTGCATTTTGAATTACAACATCATGCCTATTTATAGGCAACCAAGACCCGAATAAAAAACATACAAAGTTACACTTTGACCTAACAACTATCAGTTGTATTCGACTCTGTCGAATGCTGCTGACTCTACAACTACTTCGATTATGTTACACAACCTTGTCGAACACAACCTACTTAATGAAACTATGAATTACATCTTATAACAAAAATGAACATGTTTCAATTAAGAATACATGGCGTGCGCATATGGTGAATTCAGAGATGCATAAACTAAATTTAAAATTAAAAAAAAAAAGGGTGAAACTCACTTTGAACACATTTTAATGTGTAAAAAATGCATTATGAGATGTATTTTTGAAATCAAATACACTTTTTTAAAGTTTCATATGATGTTTTTCCACGAATTAGTAGTTCATTTTTATATTTTCACAACATAAGAAAAATTTAGTTTGTACCTGCCAGACTTGTTTTATATCTCCACAAATCCGATGAAATATCAAAGTTATTAAATTATTTTATTAAAAACTTAATTTAATTTTTATTTAAGAAAAAAATTAAATTTTCCTGTTTTGTCTGAAAAGAATTTTTTTATATAATAATATTTCAAATTATACTAGTCTACAATATAATTTTTCATGGTCTTATTTTTTAGGCATGACCGAACCTTTTGTTTCATGATTTATTCGTCGTGCAAAGTTGTTTTTGTTTGTCGTTTTGAAGGAGTGTTGTTTGATTTCTTGTTTTGCAGGATTGACATAATCTATAGATACAAGTATTTTGATCACATTGATTTTGTCACAATTGTAAGTATTTTGGTCACACTGATCTTGTCACAATTGTAAGTATTTGGTTCATTTATGTTATTAATTTGGATGTTGTGTGTTGCTCACAAATGGGGTATATGTGTAGTTTTATATTTGCTTTGTAAATGAATTGCCATTGATAAAAAAACAGGCAAAGCCCATTTACAAGCGGGCCATATATGCGGTTGTAGTCAGAAAGTTTAGGTTCACATTACTTCTTTTGGACCTATATCCCTCAAATCATATGAACTTTCTAAAGTAGTCCAAAGTTTTTTAAAACTAAATTGTAATATTTTTCATCCAAAACAAACCTCATATATGACAAAGGATATTAAAGTTAAAGTGGAGAGTTAATCATGATGGAATTATGGATGAATAGAGTTTATAGTAACATAGTCAATGTGTTATATAATCTAGAGCAAGCAGACCAAATGATTTTGAATCTTAATGCCAGGAACAATGGGAGAAATGTTTGGGGGTATATTTTGGATCATTGGATGCCATAACCTTTGAAATTGGTGCAATATGTGTTACAATTGATAAATGATTATGAGGATGCTACTCTTAACAATAGAGTGACATTGGGAGGAGAAAAATCAACCATATTAGTAGGTTGGAAAACCATATTGAGCAATTGTGTTAAGTTAAATATGAATGGGGCGAGTAAGACAAATAAGGTCGTTGGTTGTGGAGGAATCATTTGAGACTCTTAGGTAAGATGCAATGGTGGATTTTTGAAACCCATTGACATGTGTAGTGCGATTAAGGATGAACTATGAGACATTTTTGAAGAATTGAAGATCATAAAAAGAATAGGCTTGAGGTATGTGGAGCTTAATGTGTGTCATACTCCAATTTTATGCGGTCATTTTACTATTATATGGACTTTAGCCACATTTTATTTTGAATAAATAAGTTTGAATATAAGATAGTCCATTTGATAGTAAAATGTGTGTAAAGAAGTATAAGTAAATCCCATGTTCCACATTTTAGATTTTTTTTTCCTTTTCGTGTTTTCCCTTCATTTATATTATTTTAAAAGTAAAAATTATACTTTTTTTATTATTTATTTATATTTTTCAAAATTCTTTATTAACTTATTTTTAATAATTATTATATTATTTATTTTAAATGTATTTTAGTCTTAAAAAATAAAGAAAAATAAAATAAAAAAATCAAAATCTTTTTTATTCTTGTTATTATTTTTTTATTTTAAATTATTACATTATTTTTATTATTTATCAAAATTAAAAAAAAAATTAATTCATTTATATTTTTATTGTTATATTTGACTAGGCCATGAATCCATTAAGATTCATTGAGTTGGTCATAGAGAAATAAATCAAATCTTAATCCATAAAATTATTATAGAAATAGGTGAATTACATTCAATGTCAAACTCTAAAATTCATCTATAAATAGTTGAGAGTTTCAACACTTTTGATCATCCACACTATACAAAATCCAGAGCTTAAAAAATGGTTGCTCTTCACACTGAAGAACAACAACACAAAAACCCTAAAGCCTCCATCATCAATCTTTTCAAAAAGGCACGAGTAAAGAAAAATTACGAGAAGGACATGATCAAACGTGAAAAGTAAGAATAAATAAAAAAGGAGACTCTTACATTTTTATTCAACGAGGAGAATCTTTTTTCGGAAGGTGTCTCTTTTAATACCTCATTTATAGAATTGTTTATGTTTGATGGATATTTTTATTTCGATTTGATATGTGATATTTTGTTATAGTTTGAATTTATTCCTTGTTTAGAATTTCTTTGTCTTGAAATTATTTTCTCAATTTATTTAATACAAATGCATTTAGTTGTCTTTTATCAACCATATAAGTGGGTGTCCATTTTTTAATAGCTAATTTTAATTTGTTATTCTAATCGTATATAAAAAAACTTTTTTTCAAACAAATCTTATTTTTAGTATTAGGTAAAAACGTGTTTAAAAAAAAACATTTTCAAGTTATTTTTTTAAACTAATCATAAATTATTTATAAAAAAAAACAAATAACACGAATTGAATTTTAAAACAACAACAACAAAACACCTAGTTTTTTTTTTTATCTAAACACTAAATCATTCAACCTGATGCTCCAGTAAAAGTTTTTTTTAAAAACAAAAATATTAATTTTTTTTTAACTAATATCATGAAACAAATTTTTCTAAACAAATATTATAAATCCAACTTTTTTTTAACTATTGTCATGAATTTTTTTTTTACAAATTTCTAAACAAATATCTTAAATCTTAAAAAAAAAAACTAATATCATAAATCTTTAACTAATATCATAAATCTTTTTTAAAACTAATATCATCAAACAATTTTTTTTACCCTAAGCTATAGGAGGTTCTCGTTGAGTACAACGAAGGTAAGGAGTGTGTAACACCTTTCCATCACTTAGCGGACTCCCGAACCTACATTCGATTGCGATGACCGTCTTATCCATTTTTTTTTAGGATTTTAGTATTTTTTTTTCCTATTCCTTAGAAATGAATAAAATATAGTGGCAACTTTGTGATTTTTTTTGCTGCAACAATGTGGATTTTATGCTAGTTGTTAAAATGTTAGAGAACGGTTCACCAATGTCAATCGATGAATATACATTGATAAAAAAAATCATAAATTAATTTAGTGGTATGAGGAAGTGTTAGTGGTTCACACCTATTGAGAAGGAAATATGTGCACAGACGCATTAGCTAATGAAGGAATATCTAGTGTAAGAGAGATGTATTTCCTTAAAAAAATTCTAAATTGTATTAACTGTTGTTTTTGTAAATGATATTTTTTTCCTAAACAAGTGTTAGTCTAGTTGTTTTAGGCTTTGACCCTCCTTTTTATCAAAAATAAAAATTTAATGTACAATATTTTTTATTTAAATGCGCGAATAACAAATTTTCTTATTGAATAACCAGTTTGAATATTCAAACTGAAAAATTGCATTTTCAAAACTTTTAGATTTATTGTTTAGAAGTTCCACTTTGAACATTAAAATCGAATGTTTATATATCAAATACTTTTAGTTTGAATATTCAAATTGAGACTTTAAAAAAAAATTCAAGTTATTTTGTTTCTTTTTTTAATTGTTTTTTATAAAAATTAGAAGCAGGGGTTGTGGAGGTAGATACTTGCTCCCGATCATATTCACCTTAGAGTTAGGCCACATAAGTCTACACCTAGGAGAGTGATTGGGACTAAAGAGTTGTTATTCTTCAATATGATATGATCGAGCAGTCAGTGTTGATGTCTCAATAAAAGCATGAACCTTAACATGAATTGCAAGATTAAGTGAAATTACAATTGCAGTCGATATCGTTATTTTAATGTTCTATCAATTATTCGATCTATACGTGTATGTAATTTTATTTTTAGTGTTTGTATTTACGTGTAACTTTTTGCTTCATTTGTTAGATATGGACCGTAAAAGACATCTCTATTTAATCCATTAGATTTGGGTCCATATAAATGTGTTTTAGACTTTTTACAATTTAACACAAGTCGAAATATTTAGTGTTACTTGAATCACATATTAGAAGTCTTAAATCAAGATTTTTGAAACTCTTTATTTGAATTTGACATGTTGTGATTTGAATCATGCACCTGCTTGAAAGTGAAAAATTTGTCTCTGCTAATCTGATTCAGATCAGAGAAGATTATGATTTGAATCACAGTGCGTCCTGACTCAAATCATAGGATTGGTGATTCAAATCAAAGTCATCCAAATTTCTTTAAAACAAAGTTTGATTTGATTCACTAATTTCTTGAGTCGGGTCACACATTCATGCTTGACTCGGGTCACACATTCATGATTGATTCGAATCACTAGCAACAAACATTTTCACTTCACTACCTTTGATTCTCTTCCTTCTTTTTTTGATTCAAATCACAATAACTCATGTTTTTGACTCAAATCAAACTTTTCTTTCCACATATTTTTATGCCTGGCTTCTAGCACCTATTTAAACCTTTTATTTTTTTCTCAAAAAAGTGTGTTGACAATGTAAGTCAATGACACTTGTTAATAAAAAGTTGTGATCACAATTGAGAGAAACTCTTTGATAAGCCATTTAACCTTTCTACTTGTGTACCCAAAAAATTCATAAAAACCAAACCTATTATTTGTCAAGAATCTTGAGTGAAATCATGAAAAGAATACTTCTTCATTCACCAACAAATTACCTCGGAAATCCAACCTTCCAAGAAACCTCATAGAATGTTAAGAGCAATAATTTACCAGTTGTGTTGTATGAAATCCTTTAGATACTATTCATCATCTCCAACCTTATACCAAGAAACCATTATTGTGGTCTCTTCTCTAAAGATTAACTATGAGAGGTAAATTAAGGTACATTAGAGAATTTAATGTTTTTTGTGAAGTTTTGCGGTTTGTATCAGGATAAAAGATCATTTCTTGATAACTTTGTTGGTTGGTGCTTATGAAGCAAGAGAAGTGTTTTCTTCATATCCAAGGAAGATTTTGGTGGGTCTGAGTAAATATGGTCACATAATAAAAGTGGGAGTTGTCCTCATCTGGTGAAAGAACAATCTCCCATACAAGTCTTCATCATATCTGTGTAAAGGAGGTGTGTTTGGTTGGCCATAATGACCCCAGCCGACCACCCTAAAGAAGTTACAATCCTTCCCAAATCTTCTCAGCACACGAGGACTCTCCTCCTGGTGATCACAAAGAAAATAAACTACAAGTGAATCCAATTACTCTCCACTACTTACTCCAACAAAATAATGAGTTCATTAGTCCCTCTATACTATATATAGAGAAGGTGCCAAATTCAGCTAACAACTTTCAAATTTAATTTTAATTCACTTTTCCTCTCAATTTATTGACTTGAGCTCAAAGTGCTAACCTTGTAGGTGAACCCCCTCTCCACCATGCAAAAAGCTCATGTCTACTGTTACTTCCGATCTTCACTTTATTTTTGGCTTCAATACAAAGTAGTGACACCATGTATAAGAATCAAATTCTGATTCTTGCGTTCTCCATGATTTGACGTTCGCTCTTCAACTTGCCATTTTTGTAACCTTCTTAGGCCACCGAATCAAGAGCCTCCAAAATCGAACATTAAGATCGGTTAAATTCAATCTAATCAAGCATTACTTCAACATCGATTCTTCAAATCTCCAGATCTCTAATTTCTACGCTTCCAAGTGATGGTTGGATTCAAACTAACTCGCTCCGCCTCTACGCGAGAAGCTGAAACCGCTGTTCAAGTAACAATTAATCAATCACCTCCACCTCCTTAGCAAAAAATTGTGAATCCTGAAGAAGAAGTTATGTTACATCCATATCTGATATAGATTCCTCAGGCTGTAGGATGGGTCAAATTCCACCAATAGCTCTTCCGATTCCACCTCAAGTTTCTCAACCTTAAGCCTTACCTTGCTTCCAGCTACTGCGAGTTAACCTTAGACTACAAGGTGCCAACGAGTTAATGATAAGCATGTATAAGATCATTCGACAATAAAATTTGCAAGAATTAGAACAAAGGTTACTCTACCTTAAAGAAAGACTCCACAACGCGCCTTAGCGAGGGATCACCTTCCAAGAGGTTGTTTCCATAAGGACTCACAATGATGGTCTAGAGCCAACCACGACTAAAAAATAAGAAGTTACTAAATCAAGAAATCAACATAGGAGCAATAAATATCAAAGACCGAGGCATCCATGATCCTTCCTCGGATCTGGCAGAGAAACAGATGTTCAACGCTCAACAAAAACATCCATTGTGCTCGAGGATTTTGCAAAGTAAAATACCAGAATCCATGGAGAAGCCGCCCAAACTAGGTGAGTACGATGGGACAAGAGATCTACACGAGCACATCCAACTTCTTAATGACCAGATGAACTACTTCAACACAGATGAAGCCTCTAAATGAAAGTTGTTTGCCTAAACTCTGGGCGGGCCGACAGGCTATGGTTCAATGGTCTTCCAGATGGGAGCATTAAATCATGGTCTGATTTTTATGAGATAGACATTGACTCTAGCTTCTCTAAGTGAGATAATTCAAGGGAATAAAGAAGGCTTGCGATCTTATATTAACCATTTCTCACAAGTTTTCAATGAGGTTATAGGGAAAAAAGAAGTCCTTAAATGTTGGATCTTTGAGATTGGCCTTCTGTAATATTATCTCTTCAGGCTATCAGATGAAAGAAGGCAAAGATCACCCAGGAGATGTTGAGCATGGCTCAGTCTTATATGATACTGGAGGAGAAGTTGAACACAAGCTTCGATAATCCTATCTCCGCTGACACCAACTCTAACCGCCTGACATGAAAAGCGTCTCACCGAAAGAGGTATGCAAGGTGGGTACGAGAACAACCATATAGCATGCCAACTTCAATGATGGTGAATTTATATAATGCAACTGTAGCGCTCGTTTATCCACGTCGAATTAACAAAACTGTTATATCTGATCCCTTGCAGTATAACTCACTAATCAATACTCGAAGTTTTCTATCCTTAGTCTATCAGCGTAAGCAAGATTAGACAATGCAATAGAGCGTTAATTCCTAAGCCACTACTCAGAGTCTCCTATCCATATTCAACAGTGTAAGCACAACAATTGCCCTAGGTCCAACACATAGACTAATGGTCAGTATTTTCTGTGTGCCTAAAATCAGATTAAAAGAGTATTTCACATAAAAAAACATTAAGAACAAGGTGCAATTGAATAGAATTATAGATCAAATTACTCATGCAATATCAAAATATGATCATCAAACACAACCTAACCTAGAGAGATTTAGCTACTCATAATTCAAATTACAATACCAAATAATAATAAGAGGTTTGCATAAGAATTCTCTTGAAGAATTGGTCTCCAATGACTTCAAATGCTCTCTAAATTTGCCTTATGGTGTTGTAAATCATCACTTTGCGTGTAGAAATTCGTAACCCTTGAAAAAGTACCAAAATTCCCTTTAAAAAACCTTCAGAATGAATCATAATGCGTCAGAAAAAGAGTCATCGCGCGCGATGCGATTTTTACTTCCCTATCGCGCGCAATGTTGCGCGTGATTATTCCAGTAGCTGCACGTTTTTGTTCTCGTTTTCATTTAATTTTCACTAAGTCCTTATTTCTCCACACTTAGTTACTTTTTCCTCTTTCTTTGGTCTTTATTCTTCATTGTTGTTCCTTCTTTAACTTGTTTCGATCCGTTTCTTCAATCGAAATCATGCAATGAACAGAGTGTCATCAATCTTACATAACGAATCATTTGATTTGATGATGTGATCTTCACGTCACTAGTTGTATTATTGCAATATTCTATCCTACTTCTCAAGATATTGGAATACCTACTAAAGATATTTTGATGTCTAAGTTAGACAATGTGCTACTAACTAGCACATAATTTGGCCGATTATGTGACCATATCTAGAGGATGCAACTTCTTATTTTTAGTAACTGCATTCTCATATGCTTTATACAATTTCAACTTTTTTATCATCAGTACACGAACATATTGACCCACATTATTCTAATATAGGTGGTGAAACCTCTCAAATTTGAATCTTCAATCTAGTTTTAAAATTTTCTATCACTTTAGTGCTTCTAGCAAGATACTTAACAAATAGGTGCGTTAGTTAACATGTAAGATCTTGAGAGTGAATTACCATGTTGTGTCATCTTATAGTGCCGAAGTGAGCACCTCATGATGTGACTTAGGCCTTTCTAAACATGTTCTATATTTTGAAGTGTAATTTTTTGAATGAATGTTCCATGATATATTTTGGATTGACTTGCTTATAACCATACTATTCCAATAACATATAAAAACAAACAGCAGAAGTATACTTTTTTTTATTTCGAGTCTGTAAAAAATTTGTTTGAACATTGTCTTGTAAGTCTATTTTCATTATTTTTAGTCAATGCCTTCATGTCCCCTTAAAAAAACAGGCTGATGAGACAAACCAAGTTCTATTAAGCACTGCTGACTCAGATTAGTTAAGCACACATAACAACGTTGAGTCAAAATATCATTAACTTTTTTCAAAAACCATGTTTCAAGAAAACTACTTTACCTTTTGAACTATCCCTCTAACCATGAATAACTTGTACTAAGAAGAACCACATGTTCCCAATAGTACAAAACAAAAGCATCAAGTTTTTTTTTCTCCTTCAACAAACATGAACATCCACTATTCAAGTCAAAGTAACTATGCTCCTTGTAATATATTTATATTGAGTTCGAAAAGTTGAATATTCTTTTATAGGGTTCTGGGGGAACATGAAGCTAGCAGAGCCCCGTAAAGTTAAATCTCATATGAACACAATCCTATGAAAATTTGAGTTTGCATGGATCGTAAAAAAATGAAGAAAATCAGCATAGATGCCAATAGTTTTCCATGCATGGTTTAAAAAGAAGCTCTGCTTTTGAAGTATTAGTTTTATCACTCAAAAGCATTAATTTTTTTGACAAAAATATAATAATATTCTTCTTTCAACAAAAGAAGATAAATCACGTGATTCAACATGGAGATGCTCCTCATATTAGTAATTTACAAGCTGTTACCACCTAGAACTACACAATCTGTTAATCTTTAAATATTAAAGAGAATAAACTTCATGCAAGAGGGTAGTACGTACAAAAGTCATCATATCTATGATTATTTTAGTTATATGATGGCTTTTAAGAGATCAACCATAACTAAGGTTTTAAAACAGTTATAAACAAACTATTGTATTCACCACAAAGCAGCATTTCACACTTTTCAATGAAATATTTATTGAGTCCATATTTACTTCATTTATATACCCTTAATTTATTGTCCATTTATAAAATAGAAAAACATTGATAGATTAAAAACATATTTATTTGCTTTATATATTGCTAATTTATATGATTATAAGAGAATTAAACATTTAGTGAAATCCATTTTAAATAGGTCATATTTATATATGAGCAAACTTACATACTTACATAGAATAACTAGAGAATCTCAGTAATATTGGGTAAGGGCAAGATAGTTTGTAAGTTGAAGAGATGTTTGTATGATTTAAAGCAATCTTTAAGATAATGGTACAAACAATTTGATTCATATATGTTTTGGATTGGTTACATTATACATGACAATGATTATTGTTATGTTAGGAGTCTTGATGATGACTCTTTTATTTTTTTTATTATAGTACAAGTATGAATGTTGATTGTTGCTAATTATCTGCATAGTAAATGAGTTGAAAATCATGTTGAAAAAGAAGTGATATGAAAGACTTACGGGATGCTAAGAATATTTTTGGGATGAAAATTTACATGGATATGAGTGCTAGAAAGTTAGGCTCTTTCAGAAAAATTATGTTGAAAAAGTGTTAACATAAGTAATTTGAAGACAATCATTACTCTATTGGCGAATAACTTTAAGATTTCATTGGATCAGTGTCTAAAGATTGATGTTGAATATCAGTATATGTCAAATGTTTTTTATGCTAGTGTTATTGGTTGTTTAATGTATATTATGATTTTCACCATGCCTGATTTGACATAAACAATACGTCAAATTTGCAAGTTTTATGTCTAAACTAAATAAGAGTCATCAGTGTTGAAAATAATATAACAAGTGTGAGTTGGATTCTCACATTAATTATAATTGTGAATAGTTGAGCATTTATAAATAGGAGAATTTATACACCTATCACCTTAAGTTTTAAGTGAATACATGGTGTCTCTCTCACTTGTGTTGCTCTTGACCCAACGTTGACGTTCCTCCTCATGTTCTAACGTGGTATCAGGAGTCTGGTTCGAGTGAAGGACCGACTCACTTGTATCGAAAATAATCCCTACAGGTGGTGGTCAGGAGGTGTCCCGTTGAAAAGTGTCAACAACGGTATAAGGGTCGTGAGTAAGAAACACACAAACAATTAGGAAACAATCAAGTGTTTTTTAGATATTTGAAAGTTACAATTGTTCATAGTATCATGTTTAATATTGGACATGATGATCTTTTCAGTTGTAGGATGAGTTAATTCAAATCATGCATGCGATATGGATGAAAGAAAGTAAGCAATAAGATATGTCTTTACTTATGTATATGGACTTATTTTTTGGAAATTATCTATTCAATGTGCAGTTCAGTTGCATTGTGATAGTTAAAGTGTCATTTTTTTTAAATAATCATTTGTATCATGTTAGAATCAAACATACTGATGTGAGGTTTCACAATATTAGAGATTTATTTGCATTTGGACATATATTACATAAAAGAAGTTCATACTTCAGATTATGTAATTGGTATATTGATCAATTCAACCACTAGTGACAAATTCATATATTGTTTGGACTTGTTGCATTTTTTTCAGTGTTACAGAGATGTCATACCTTTCAATCATAATGTCAACGTCATACATGAAAATTTTCGTAGAAGTATAATATCAAAATTATAATATATAATTATAATTGCTTTATAGTCGCAAATGTGAACACATTAGACTAAATTGTTTAATCAAATATTGTGTTTGTTGTTTGCAATTTATATTTCAATTTTTTTGTTTTGTTATTAATTGTTATTCTAACATAATTTTATATTCAGCACTCAACTTGAGCCTTACTCTCTTTAAGAAACCTTAATAAGAGGAGGACTAACTTTACTCATAAATAATTGTTATGGTCTTATCTCATTTAATTTATGTATATATCTTTAAGTTATGTAACTCATTTTGACATGTTAGAATATTTTAAGTTGAATCAATTTTGCTTGATTGGTTCTAAAACTTTTGTTTTTTGTCCTTTAGCCTTGCTAAAAGAGAGTACTTATCTAATTAAACAATGTAGAAATGGAAGCTGCAACTTGTAATTAAGATTACACTTACACGCGCATGGCTTACGCGTCCGTACTGCATGTCACATTAAAAAAAGCAGATTATAAAATAAGCACGTTGGTGCATGACACGTTTACCATAGAACGTAGATGCTACTTTTGCATGAGTCTAATATCGTAACGCTTTGTGATTGGTTGGTGCTTCTTACAAGAAATCATGATCTTATTATTGCCTTCTAAAGTTAAGTAGGGGACCCCAAAATATTATTAATTTTTTTCTACTTTAATTTTTCTCTACTTTTAATAAGACGGGTAAAAAGTAAATTACAGGGGTGAGAAAAAGAACAAGACGAAAAGAAACAAAAGTTACCAAAAAAGAAACAATATGAAAGTGGGGAATCATGAAACCAAGTAGATTTTGTTTGATTTTTATGTGTCAAACTAGCATAGCCCGAGAGGGTTTGTGTGGAAACCAGTCCAAAGAGAGTGATAGCTTTCCTTTGAGATTTTAGCTTTTATTATTATTTTTATTTTTTTATGTTGATTTGATCTTTCTATATGAAAAAGCTACAAAAGTAAACATAAAGAATCCTATCTACCTAACTCCAAAACCGAAACCAAGTGGTTTTTACTTTCAAATTTGTGTATTTGAATTGAGTCTAGCAATCAAAATAGAGATGCAACTCATATTTAATTTTATGTCCATATAGATAATCTATTAGTTTTTGATGAACACTCATTTTTAAAAATTTTGGAATTTAAATTTAATGCAGTTAGGCGATCAATAATATTAGGATCTATTGAATCGACATCTATAAATTTCAATTTTTTAATAGTTTTTTTACTAAAAAATTGATTTTGTAATCTATATATCCGATCTCAAAACGAATGTCACTTCATTTATATGAAATCGGAACTCATAATTTTATTGTCCAAGATATATATGAAGGGGTATCAACTAATATGCAGACACAAGGTAGAGAAACGAACGATTCCGCTATTACAATAAATTTGCACTAAAATTCAACTCTAAGTTCCTACCTTTTTTTAGATGAACTCATGGAGCACATTCAAGAGCTAGCATCAAGATGCACGCTTTTGTAGATGATATAGTCCTACTGAAAGAATCGAAGGAGGATTTAAACGAGATGTTGGAGACTTGGAGACAAACTTTATAAAGGCATAACTTTCAGTTGGTTTGAATTTTCCGTGATCTTTCGCGTTTCTTTTTGTTTCAAGGGTTAGACTATCCCTAGTACTTTGTTTCATTAATATAATCCTTGCTGACAAAAAAAATGGAATGTAAGTTCAACAAAAAGAGAATCATTTCTAACCTAGAGGTGAAAATTAGAGACCATATCATTCCACAAGTCATGTGGTTTAATATCTTGGGTCCGTAATACAAAATAATGGAAAAATAGAATAAGATGTAAACTATCGAATTCAAATTGGGTGGTTGAAGTGAAGGAGGGCTTCAGAAATTTTATGTGACAAAAATGTACCATTCAAGTTAAAGGTAAAGTTTTATCAGACTGCGGTAAGACATGTGATATTATATAGGAAAGAATGTTGGCCCATTAAGAATCAACACGTAAATAAGTAAGTGTAACAAATATGAGGATATTGCGTTGGATGTGTGGTAAGACTATACATGATAAGATTAGAAATGACAATACTAGAGATGGTGTTGGGATAGCACCCATAATAGAAAATATAGTGGATAATAGACTACGGTGATTTGGACATTTAGAGTGAAAACCTTTAGAGTGTGTTTGGATGAGATAATTGAGAATTTTTAGGTAATTCAAAATTTTAAACAACTGAAATGATTTGTTATTAAATTTTTGAGGTCATTTTCATAAATTTTAAAATTTTTGAGCCAAATTTAAAATATGAAAAATAGGGGCCAATTTATAAATTTTAAAAATTTGAAGGACCAGTTTGTAAATTTTAAAAAATTTTAAGGACTTATTTGTAATTTTTTTTAAATTTAAGAGGTGAATTTGAAATTTTAATAAAATATGAGGAGCATCTTGCAAAATTTAAAAAATTTATAATAAACAATTTAACATTTGCATTATATAGAGTGAGAAAGTAATTTCAAATTCTTTATTTATTGATGTCATTTGAAATTCCTTAAATTTAACTTGAATGAAATACTTTATAAATTCACACCATTTTAAATTCTCCATATTTTTTATCCAAATAATAGATTTTGGTCAAGTCATTTTGAATTCCCTCAAAATATTACTTTCTCTCATTAAAATATTTCATCCAAACACACTCTAAAATTCGGTGGTAAGGAGAGTGGATCAGATGGAGAGGGGTCAAATAGTTAGAGGTAGAGAAAGACCTAGGAAAACTAAAAGAGAAGTTATTAAGAAAGATATTGAGTTTAATAATTTAGACAAAAATATGGTTCTGGATAGAACATTATTGCGGAAGTTGATCAATGTAATCAATCCCACTTAGTGGGATAAAGTTTGGTTGTTGTTGTTGTTGTTGTAAAGTTATAAGTTCTAAAATCTAACTTATTTTTTTAATTTTGGAACTTTGAACCACAAGGTTGGTGAATGATAGATAAAATTAGAATGTGGAGAGGGAAAGAGAAAATTTGTGTGTGTGTGTGTGTGTGTGTGTGTGTGTGTGTGTGTGTGTGAGAGAGAGAGAGAGAGAGAGAGAGAGAGAGAGAGAGAGAGAGAGAGAGAGAGAGAGAGAGAGAGAGAGAGAGAGAGAGAGAGAGAGAGAATTGAGGATGATAAGTGTTAATCACATTAACTATGAGAATGCCTCCAAAGCATTTATACAAAAGTTACAAAATGATTGAGACCTAATACAAGCAATTACATAACTTGAAAAACACAAAAACCCGAGCCTGTAACCTGTAACCGGTAACAAATGGCTCTAAAATAAAAACATTTCCAGTGGTAACCGGTAACAGTCAGATTTTAACAGGTTACAACATCGATATTTTGCCTTGTTCTTCAGTTCATAAGTGTTTTTGCTCTTTCTCTAACTAGTTGCAGCCCCATGTTAACCAATTATAGCACTTGAATTACTAAAAATGCTTTTAACACACCACCTTAGTTCAAGTGCTCCAAGTATTATATGCTCATGTTCATCTTCAACCTCTTTAACACATCATTTATGACTCTCTTAGTCACAAATGAGCCACTTGATCTTCACTTTTGTAATATTTCATTCTTAACCTTCCTTCACTAAAAAGCTCCCTCAAGTAGTGAAAACTCATCTCATATATTTCCTCCTCCCATATGCAATTGGATTCTTAGCAAGATTAAGCGAAAACATTGTCAATCAGAAGTGTAACAGCCTCACCCGCACTACTACCCAGCTCCTCCAATAGATTCATAAGCCGCATGGCTTGGCATGCACATAACGAAGCGGCAATATACTCGGCCTCACAAGACGAGAGTGCAACTACCAGTTCATTCTTTGAACACCATAAGATTGTTGTTCCATTGAACATAAAGATGTATCCTACTGTATACTTTAGATCATCTTTATCTCTGCACCAATTGGAATTGGTAAAATCGAGCAAATTGCACATTTGTCCATATCTGTTGTGGGAAAGAGAATTCTGCTGCCAACATAACCTTTGACATATCTTAGAATCCTTTTGACTGCTATCAAGTGAGACAACTTTAGTCTCCCCATGAATCTACTCACAATACTAACACTAAACACCATGTTTGGTCACGTATTACACAAGGATCCAATCAGCCTCTAATATTGAGTTGGATCAACATCTTACTCATCCTCATTCTTTGAAAAATGCATCCTTGGCTCAGCCGGGGTAATGGCAGTATTACAATGTTCCATTTCAAACTTCTTAAATTTCTCAAGCGCGTATCTTCTTTGGTGCATGAGCAGTCCCCTTTTAGACTATTGGAACTCAATGCCAAAGAAGTATGTCATGAAGTCAAGGCTAGTCATCTCAAATTCTTTCATAAGTTCATTCTTGAACTTAGAAATGCACTTTCCATTGCGGCCTGTTATCAACAAGTCGTCTAGATATAGACAAAGGATAATAACTTTTTAACTTGTATTAGTTTTCACATGCACTCCATGCTCGGATACACATTTCTTGAAACCAACATCCTTAAAAAGTCATATATTCTTTTGTTCTAAGATCTTGGATTTTGATTCAAATCATATAACACTTTCTTCAACTTGTAGAACTTTAGATCTTGGTTTCTCACAATAAAATTAGTGGGATGTTCTACACACACCACTTCTTCAAGCGGTCTGTTCAAAATCGCAGATTTGACGTCCATTTGATAGATGGGCCAATTATTGTTATTCACAATACCAACAACTAGCCTTATGGTTTCAATCCTAGAAATCGATGTGAATATCTCTTCAAAGTTTATGCCTTCTCTTTGCAAAAATTCCTTTGTAACTAATCGAGCCTCGTGCTTGATTATTTCACCCTTGGGCTTTGCCTTCACTTTGAACATCCATTTCACACCAATTTTCTTCTTTCCGTCCGGTAGAACAACCAAGTCCCAAGTATTATTTTTCTTAATGGATTTCAGCTCCTCCGTCATAGCACAAATCCACTTTGGATCACTTAAAGCCTCTTCCGTTTTAACGAGTTCAGATTCGACCATAAGTGCAAAATGGAAAAAAATCACCATCATCATTAACTTCGTTGATATCCTAATAATCTTGAATTATTTGAGGAAAACCTCTTTTCCTTGTTGATATCCTAACATTTACTTCAATTCGGGCTTTGGCAACAGGAGTTTTTGCACTTCCCGTTTCTGCAGAATCTAAATTTTCAAAGTTGTAACTGGTTATAGCTTTTATGTAACCGGTTACAAGCTGCTGCAGCTCCTTGATTTCGTTGACAATGACGTCTCGACTAATCACAACCCTCCTGTTTGCTGCATCAAACAACTTGTAACGACCAGTAGAGTGATACCTTACAAGTATCATCACTTCTCCCTTATCATCCAATTTCATTGACAATGACGTCTCGGCTGATCACAACCCTCTTCTTTGCTGCATCAAACAACTCGTAACCACTAGTAGAGTGATGCCTTACAATTATCTTCACTTCTCCCTTATCATCTAACTTCTTTCTAAATTGTCCCAAAACATGTCAATACGTTATTAAACCAAAACCTCTCAAATGGTTCAGATTTGGTTTAAATACCGACCATGCTTCCTCCGACTTTACTTTCTCAAGCTTCTTTGTTGGACACCTATTCAACAAATAGGTAGGTGTGGATACTGCTTCTCCCCATAACTTTTTCGGAAAGTTCTTCCTCTTTAACATGCTTCTCACCATGTTCATGATCAATTGATTCTTCCTTTAAGCAACATTGTTTTGTAGCGGTGTATAAGAAGGTATAATCCCTTCTTGATCACAAACCTCTCAAAGTCTTTTGAATCATACTCGCCTCCACCATCCGTTTTGAGCACTTTAGTTTGTGACTATTTTGCCCCTCAACCATGGACTTGGACTTCTTAAACACTTCAAATACCCCATACTTTCTATTGATTAGGTATGTCTATATTTTTCTACAATGATCGTCAATGAATGTGACAAAGTATCTATTTCCACCAATGGAATCTACTTGCATTGATCCACACACATTCGAATACACCACTTCAAGGTGATTCTTGGTTCTATGATCTGCATACTTGTTGAATTTACTCTTATGTTGCTTCATTTGCACACATTCTTCACAAATTGCAGCCGGTATGTCGATCAATGGCAACCCCGTTATCATTTTGTTCTTTACAAGTCTTTGAGATCTCAGAAATTGAGATGCCCAAGACGATAGTGTCATATCCACTCTTCTCGACTTACCACTGTAGCAAAATATCTATGCTCTACAACCTTCAGCTCAACCTTAAAGGTTCTATTAGCAGCCATATGAGCTTTAAGAAGCAAAACCATGTTTGCATCCATAACGCGCAGACCTTTGTTTTCCATGTGAATCTTATAACCCTTCTCAAGAAATTTCCCAATACTTGTATGGTTACATTTAATTCATGAAATGTAAAATACATATTTTATCAAGGAATTTCCATCATCCCTTCTCATGATCAGAACATCACTTATCCCATCAGCTACTAGAGTGGTGTCATCCGTAAATTTCACATTGTTCTTCATAGCACAATTGATTTTAACAAACCAATATTTCCTACTTGTCATATGAGTTGAGCATCTCTAGTCCAAATACCATTCTTCGTTGCATTGGACTCTTTCTCTCACATTCAGCATGACATTTTCTTTTACATGTACCTGGTTAACACTTTCATGTAACCCCTTACAGCCTGTTTTTTACAGCATTCCCAAAATTCTTGTTGCTGATGTGTCGCAGGCTTATGTTGTTGCATTCACCTTCTATGATCATGACCAAGAGTGTATTCTTTTCATCAAACTCTTGTCTTGCAACCATGGCTTCATCTCCTCGAGGTTCCTTCTTATTCTCATTGCACTTTTTTGTAAAATGGTCGAACCTTTGACACCTAAAGCATTGCTCCTTGCTTTTGTCAAACCTCTTCTTTTCACCTCTAAAGTTGCCTTAACCACCATTTTTTGATGCAACTACTCTTGCTCCTTTGACAAGTTGAAGTCTTGAAATTTTGGGTCTCTCTTTACCAAAATTCTGAAAATTCCCTTTACTCCTCATGGACCATTTTCCTTTCGATCTCTTGTCCTTCTCGTTGAAGTGAGTTTTCAAAGCGAGTCTTTGCCTTATCATTATTTATTTACTCCATCATTTGCTCATGAGCCTCAAGAGAGCTTTGTAACCCCTTTTTGCTCATCGTCGCAAGATCATTCGATTTATCAATCGCTACAACCACGTTGTCAAATCTTGGTGTTAAAGAACAAATGATTTTTGCAACAACATACTGCTATGTGACTCTTTCTCTACATGTCTTCATTTGATTCATCAACCGAGTGATTCACGTTGTGAAATCGTTGGTCGTCTTCTTTTCATCCATTTGAATCAATTCAAATTGACGCTTGTGAGTTTGTAACCTCACCACATTTACTTTATCACCCCCTGTGTATGTCGTCTCTAAGATCTCACACGCTTTGATGATTCATAATCACCAACTTTCTCAAAGTTGTCACCATCCACACATTGATGGATCAAAAACAGTGCCTTGAAATCTTTATTTTCTCTTCCTTATGTGTTGCTTGTTGTGCAGTTCTTGCACCTTCGACAAGAGGTTTTACCCCGTTCTTGATAACTTCAAGAACATCATGGTTCCTAAACAATACTTTCATTTGTTTGCACCATTTTTCGTAATTCTTTGCATCATTGATGGGTAGGTTTGCAGTGATTCTTTCATTAGAGACAGATTCATATTGCTCACTAGGTGCTTATGGATCAAAACCAAAATTTTGATGTCAAATGTTGGAACTTGAAACCACAAGATTGGTGAATGATGGAGAAAATTAGAGTGTGGAGAGAGAGAGAGAGAGAGAGAGAGAGAGAGAGAGAGAGAGAGAGAGAGAGAGAGAGAGAGAGAGAGAGAGAGAGAGAGAGAGAGAGAGAGAGAGAGAGAGAGAGAGAGAGTTGAGGGTGAGAAGTGTTAATCAGATTACTAAAAATAAGAATGCCTCCAAAGAATTCATACAACAGTTACAAAATAATTAGGACCTAATACAAGCAATTACATAACTGAAAAACACAAACTCGAGCTTGTAGCCGATTACACTAAACTTGTGACCGATGACAACTGACACTAAAATAAAAATACTTTTAATGATATCCAGTTACAATCAGATATGAATCGGTTATAACTTCTATATTTTATTTTGTTCTTAAATTCAAAAGTGTTTTATCTCTTGTTGTAACAATACATCTTTGTGTTAACCAGTTATTAAAAATGTATTTAACATTTTTATTAAAAGAAATTTAGATGAGTTGAAATTCAAATTCATCATAGTGTCGTCAAGGTCAAAGAACACTTAAAAAAGAGTATTTAAATATTGCTAAAAATAAATCTCACATCAACTTTTTAGATGAACTAACTCATTAGCAAGAGAGTCGATATTTATTAGCAAACATCCAACAAATTGTGCCACAACTTTTTATTAATTTAATAATTTCGTAAGTGAAATTAAATTTTAGATTGATTTTATGTTAAAAAAAATAGTCTCCTTAATTTGTTTGAATTGAAAAATAAAGGAGTATAGACTACTGTTGAGCACTGGGTAGAGAAGAAACAAGAAAGATGAATAGAAACATAATAGCCAGTTAACATTGTCCCAGATAAGACACATATAAGTTCAGTGCGCGGTCCAAATAGCTACTATTTAATTTGGCACATAGCTAGGTTCCAATTAAAGGCTATAAATCCAAAGAGACTACATAGGAAAAGGACTTGTAGTTGTTGACAAGCAGTATTTAGTTTGCTCGATGGGATGACACTGACTTTAGCCTATTAATCACTAGTTCATATTCCTGTCATGCATCACCAAGATTAGTTCGAACCTTTCTACATAAAAATCTTAGCCTTTAATTTGATGCATGAACCTTTATAGGATAAAGATTCACATTGATTTCACCCCAAAAATATTCATTTACAATATGAATGCATACACCGAAGTAATTGGTTGGGGAAAGAAACAAAGAGGGAGGAAAAAAATATATCAAAAACAAAATTACAGAGAAAAACAATCTACTATCAATCTAGCTAATAGTAACTAACAATCTATAATTAATTATTATTATTATTATTATTAAAGATGGTTTCTGGAAAATATTTTCTGACCAGGTGCAAGAATAGCCAATGGATCAAAAATTTGTTTTCTCTGAAGAAATCTATTCCATTTATCTCCAAAGTGACACATCCATTTCTCCTGTGACAAGTAGTGAGGAAGATATAGCTTGAATTTGAATCCCTTATTGTTGCACAGTTGAATAATTGCATTGTTTTGTGCCACCAATTTATCAGTAGGTGGTCCCTTTGGTGGTGGTGGAATAAATCGAAGCAATGCTATTATGTAGAAAATGTTGCTGTCTGGTACCACTACTGAGTGTCTATCATCCCACCTGATTAGCAATCATAAAAACAAAAACAAAAGATAAAACTTAATTATTAATTAATCAATTAGAAAATTTCAATTCAAATCATGATTTAGGATACAAAATGACAAGAATAGTAGTAGTAGTAGTATTTGATTTCACAAATTTCTAGAAGGAGATTAAAATAAGGGAAAGGCAAGATGATCTAGGTCCACCAAGTTGAGTCCTAGTTATACTTTTCAACATTTTAAGGAACATAATATATGCAACATATATAGAGAAGTTGATCTTTTGAATGAGGTATTTATGGTGGTTTGTTGACCTAACAAAAGATGCAATGTAATGAATGTCTTAATAATATTGATAGAGAATTAATGCATGAAGTCGATTCGCGTGATTTAAACCAGTTGTAGATAGGGCAAGGTGGGGGAGGGGACCCTTGAGGAAGAGGGAACCAAATTCTAATCCTTAGAAAAAGCAGAGCATCAATATATCCCTGTGTATGTGGAACCACAAGGGAGATTTTGTTTTTGTGTGTCAGAAATCAAATCCTATTTCAAGAGAGAATACAAAACCTGGTGTCACTATAATCCTGTTGGCGAATAAATATCATTGTCCATTCTTATTGGCAAAATTGATCATCAAAGATATGTTTTTTTTTGGATGCAAAAATAATTAAATATTTTTAAGTTTATTAAACAGGTTTGAAAATTATGCAGATAGTGGCTCCAGAATTTGAAGATTGATAAAGTTGAAAAAAAGGCAATATCTAATAGTAATTTTAATTTAAAATTCAACCACTCATTCATTACAAATTGATATTAAAAAAATATTATAATTAGTTTTATGTGCATTGTGCTGTTAGCTTTGATTATAGGGCTGTCCCACCAAAAAGGAATGTAGTTTTCCAGTTACCTTATTAGCCAACCACAGGCAAGGAGTGATAGTGAATAATAACATGGATAGGACAAAATTGCCTTATAAATATGTATTTTATACAACTAGGGTAAAATGAGTTACATGAACAAAGAAATAGTTGAAATTATACAATTAAAATACAAACAAGTAATTTTTGTAACTAGTACCACTACTAATAATTTAAGAAGTGAAAAGGAGAAAGTATAAAGTACGAACAATGTGAGATAAAGAAGGTACAACCGCAGTGTGATGAAACAAGTGAGGTTACTATACAACCAATAGATGGTGAAGTATATGGCAATGGGGTCCCATTAGTTCAAAACAAGTGCAAAATCATAAGAGACCCACCCTTAACCACCTTGTTTAAAATCGGTGGTCCATCGCGGTGAATGAGCCAAATGGCTCAGGTGAATAACTCTTTTTGACATTTTCATGCATATTAACTCATATAACTTGTCAATTCAAAATTCGAGTTTGAAATCATTAATTTAAGTTACTAGGTAATGCTAACTAATTAAACCTTTCTATACTAATAATAATACTTGCAACTATAACTATGTAATTGTACTTACTTGCTTCGCAATAGTGGATAGACTAGAATGGGGCCACCAACCCCATGTTTAAGGATTTTCTTGAACACTTCACGATCAAAATCACCAATGTCGGATTTGGACACAAACATGTTCAACCATGGATGAGGTGCATCCCATATACCTTTAGCTTTTGCATCCTCTTCCACACGCTTAACACGTAACAAAAAATCCACATATTTCACATCATCCTCAAACTTTACACCCTCAACAAATCTCAGCCCTCCAAGCAATCTATCCACTTTCTACAACATCAAGGGCATTTACGTCATTCAAAATAATCCATAACTGCATAAAATATTTTAAATATTAACACTACAGATTCCAGAAAATGATGGTTTTTTGGCCATTTTCGGAACCGTGGGGACCGTAAATAAACGTCAGCGAGATCTCAACGATCAGAACAAATGAAGCACTCACTAATGTTACATGACCATTTTAACCTTAACCAAAAGAAACCCAATTTTTACTATTTTATGCTAATTGTTAAGGTATCAATAAAATAAAGTACAGTCCCATTTTGTAATTTGAAACCAACAACACAGTCTTTTAAGTAGAGGTAATGTGTCAGAAAATCCAATGGAAGATACATTACGACCGTGTAGTCAGTTTTCCCCCAACCATAGCCATTTCCTCTTCGGATAAAAAAATTCAAATTCCAATAAATAATGAATAAAAATAAAATCTCAAACTCCAAAACTAACACTTATACCCAAATGATATGTGACGTTATGTATCAAGCTTATGCAGAAGAGAATTAAATAAAACCCCTCCATTTCTCAACTTCGTACATGTGTAGGTGAAATCTGCATATATTTGACTTTTTTTCTCAGGTCCCACCTAAATTTGTTTCTCTACCACTAATAATTAACTCGATTTTAGAGGGGCAGATTCGAATTTCCGTCATTTTATTTATTTGATAAACTAGTAGTTACTAACTAATTAACTAATTAATGTGATTATCTAGTTAGGACAGTTAATTACCGTGTTAACATCGGAAGAGCGAGCGGTTTTACGATAGTGAAGCGCGAGTTCTAAGCAATAGAGAACCGGTCCGGCTGAGGAAGAAAGACAAATCGGGTCGAAGATTTGGTTCGAACCCATAGGAATTGTGGGCCATCCATTACACGGGTCATCATTATTAGCCACAACGAACCCTTCCACGTAATCAAAACCGTCACCTTCTGGTAGTGTCACCAGCCACTCTGCATCTTTGGTAAAGTCCTCAAATTCCGAGTAAATCACCCTTATCCATCTCACCTAATTAAATAATAATAATAATAATAATTAGTTCCGTAATAAAAATAATCTCCATAATTCAACTCAGTGAGAAACATTAGATAGATAGATAAAGAGTTATCAGATAAAATTACCATATCAGGGGCTTGTTGAAGAATGATTCTGGCTCGAGTGATGATACCAAACTGACCGAGGCCACCAAGCGTTGCAAAAAAAAGCTCTGAATTTTGATTTTCGGAGCAAACTAAGCTTTCACCTTTCCCAGTAACGACTTCTAATTCTGTTACGTTTGCCGTTTGTGGACCGTAACGGAAAGTCTGACCACTAACTCCGGCGTTAGAGAGCGTTCCACCCACCGTTAACCCGAGGTAATCCGTCCACGATCTCGGAACAAGTTGAAACTGCGAAACGCAGCGTTTTAACACTTCTTCCCATAATGCCCCTCCTGAAACGTCCACGTATGGAACACCTTCGAGATAGAGGAGTTGGAAATGTTCCTCCGCGGTGGCGCGCATGTCGAGGACTAGTCCTTTTTCTGCCATAGCTTGGCCGTTGATGGAGTGGCCGTTCCCACGTGCTGCCACTGTTAGGCTTGTGGTTGTTGCTGCTGCTTTGACGGCTCTCACGACGTCGGCGGTGGAGTAAGGACGGATAACGGCGAGGGGGTTGGAGGATTTCATGCCGCCGAAGTCTTTGGTGGCGAGGGAGTTTGGGGCGAAATGGAAAGAGCTTTGGAGGGAAGAAACGTCGTCGTTTGGAGATGATTCTGTGTCGTTTCCATGAACGAAGTGTTCAAGGTAAGCTATCATGTTTGAAGTGTGAAGTGTTAAACTGTATGGGTGGGTTTTTTCAGTTTTTTTTTTTTTTTTTGGTTTCGAGTTTGAAGGTTTTGCTATGAGAGTTTGAGTTTGAGATGTGTGCGTGATATGCTGCAGGTGTGGTTGGGCTTTAAATAGCGGCTGTTTAGGATTTGTTCTAATAATTGTATTTTATTTTTTGGTCAAGAAGAAAAGAAGGTAATGGAATTTGAGATTCTATAATCAAATAAAAGATATTAGCATGACGTATATGTTTTTGTAAAGTATTTTGTAATTAAACAATACACTAAACATTTTTGGGAGTCATTTATCTTTTGTCTTTGTAGGATTTTAATCTTTTAAGTTATTTTTGTTTTTTTGTAGTACATCGGTGTCTCCATATATACTAATATTTGATTGCGAACGCGTATTTATTTTAAAATAAAATTAAAAAATAATAATAAAATTGTTTAATCAAAAGAAGTTATTATTTTAAAATGATAATAATAAATATATATTAATAATTTTTTTATATATGAAAATATTTGAATCAACCATATATTTTTGCTTATATAAGAGTATTAATTTTGTTTTATTATTATTTATAAAAATATTAAAATTAATAGTAAATTTATTTTCATTTATAACAATAATAATACTGTTTATAAAAATATTTAAGTCATCAATACATTTTTTTACTTTTTTTTTTTTACAGAAACAAAATTAACTTTCATTACTTAACAAACATTCAATACATGGAAGTATTACATTAATAAGATTTCGCCTAGTCCAAGAATTGGTCGCCTTAGCTAATGTATGGACAATCGAATTCGCTTGGTGCTTAATGAACTTAACCTCAAAGTTTGGAAAAAGACACAATAAACTCTTAATGGATAAAATAATCATATTAAACTCTGAGCTGCCTACTTGATTAGAATGAACGACTTGAACCACTTGTTGGGAGTCGCTTTCAAAAATTACATTATTCAACTATAAAGATATGGCTCCTTGTATAGCTTCTCTTAAGGTCATGGCTTCTACTTCAATGGTAGATAGAAGGCCAACATCCCAAGATGCACCTGCAATAATGAGTTTGCCCAAATTATTCCTCACGCACCAACCTCTATTGTAGTGCCTCTTTCACTATTAAAACCAGCATCTACATTACACTTCAGCCTTCCTTCATTAGGAGCACTCCAAACTAGAGGGAAATGATGGGCAATATTTGACTCACTCTCTTTTTGAGTTGAGAACCATTCTTTCCAATTGAAAAATGCCCGCAAACTAAGTCTTGATACCCTATCCCGATCATTATTCCAAACAGCATTATTCATATTCTTCCAAAGCATATCCATCATCACAGCATCTCTACCAGCATTCCTCATATCCTCTTTACTACAGATGTCAAGAATAAGGAATTTAACATCATTAAAGACATGGACAGGAGAGTCAATTATAGGAGACAAACCTGTTTCCTGCCAACAATGGGCAATAGTAGTACATCCAAAAAAAACACATGCGAACCATCCTTATTCTCAACCTCACAAAGCTGGCAAACAGAAGGACACTGGACATGATGATGGCGGAGTCTAGATCGAGACGGAAGACAGCCCCTACAAATTCTCCATAACAAATCTTTGGCTCTAGGTGATACAGAAATATTCCAAAGACTTCCCTAGTTCCCCTCCTCCCTTTTATTCAAATAACTTGCTTGGGAGTTTCTCTACAACCTATACCCAGACTTGACACTATATACTTTGTTGTGTCTCCTGCCAAATCAGACCATGTTCTACCACATGTTCCACCAACAAAACTGTAGATATCTCTTCAGCTACAATATGATTAAACAAATAATTTATTACTTGCATGTCTCATTGTTTAACATTTGGCAACATAAGGTTTTTAACAAAAATATCATACGCACCTTGTCCATGGGGTTCATTTAAACAACCATTTCCTCGCCTCGTTAGCCAAGGTTCATTCATCACCTTAACGTTACTTCCATCACCTATACTCCACCTGCAACCAAGTGGTAAGATTTCCCTAGTTTTCCAAAGGCTCCTCCCCACAAAACTTGGGCTATTTCCAAAGGATAAAACAAGAAAGGAGGATCTAAGAAAATACCTTGCTTTGAAGACTCTGGTAACTAAAGAATGAGGTTTTGTCAGCATGTTCCAATCTTGTTTAGCCACCATAGACAAATTAAAGGCCATGAACCTCATATATCATTCCTTCTTCGTACAAGATAACTTATCCCAGGACAACCATCTAATTCCTTTATTATTACTACCATCTCCCCACCAGAATGATTTTAACATCTTCTCAATATCATTCACAACTGCCTTCGGTAAAATAAAAACACCCAGGATATGAGATGGTATGGATTGCAGAATTGATTCTATCATCACCTCCTTCCCTACTCTCGATAAAGATCCACCTCTTCATGAATTGATTTTTTTTCCAAATTCGGTCCTTGATGAAAGTAAAAGTCACCTTTTTACTTCTACCAATCATCGAAGGTAAACCCAAGTACATGCCCGTACCTAACACATGACGCACTCTCATTAGTCTAGCAATATCTTTCTGCACTGGCCTACTAATATTCTGACTAAAAAATACTTCAGACTTGGTAAAATTTATTTCTTGACCGGACACTTCTGCATGGATTTTTAGCACCTTCATAAGATTTGACACCTCAGAAAGGTTAACCCTCCAAAATAAAAAACAATCTTCAACAAAAAGCAGACGGGGACACACTAGGTGCCCCCTGCATATCTGTAACCCATGAAGATCCCCCCGAGCAACAACTCCTTTAAGCGTCGATAGTCCTACAGATATAAGGAAAAAAAGATAAAGAGACAGAGGGTCTCCTTGTCTCAAACCCCTTCCTGGTTGTATCGGTCCCACACTTTCTGTATTAACTAGAACAGAGTATTGCACCGAAGTTGCACACATCATGATCCAACTAATTCACCTCTCAACAAAGCCCAGTCTATGAAGCATACTGTAACGCCCCATTTTATTTTAATTATTTTTCGTAATTAAAATTATGCAATATGGTGTATATGTATGGGATTATGTGTGTTTTATTGTGTTTAGGGATACCCTTGGTGTGGAGTAGTGACCTTAAGACTAGTCCCAGAGGAAATAGTTGGGGGGTGTGACCAATAATGTAGAACTCGATAGTGTGGTTAGTAACTAATTAATAATACTAGTCAGTATTTATTTATTTGAATAATATTAGGTGAATATTATTTAAATTAAATAATTAGTATTATTACTATGATTTATTATTATTTATTTGAAAGATAATAATAATAATAATAATAATAATAATAATAATATATTATAAGGGGCATTTGAGAATGGAGTTTGTTAGTATGTGTTTTGGAGGGAAAGAAAAAGAGGAGAGTTAGGGCAAAGGGGAAGAGAAGAACCATTGTTGAGGTAGAAGAATCCTTATGCAAGAACTCTAAGGTGAGGGTGAGGTTCTAATTATCTAAGGGATTACATGATGAATGGTGGGTAGATCATAACATGTAGGGTTTGTGTTTTCTTATTTATTCATGTTCTTGATGAATGAATGATTGTGTAAATTATAAAATTATGATTGAATTGCATGTTATATGTTGATGTTGTTGTTGTGATTGTTGTTATAATGATACATAGATGTAATTGTTGTTGTTGAAATCATATGATTGATTATCTGTATGATGTTGTAGAAGTTGTGGTCGTGTGTGATCACGAGTCAGAGTAAGAACAAGGTTTTGAGTAATTTTGATGAAAAAGATTTGGTTTTGAGACTTTAGAAAAGTATTTTTCGTGTTAAAATGTATTTCAAACGATTTATAAGAAAAATTGAGTTTTAGAAGGGTTCAAAAGTAATTTTTGTGTAAAAAGTTGCAGAAAAAGTGCTTCTGTAGCAGGTGTAACCAGTTACACTAAATGTGGTAACTGGTTACTACTGAAAACGTGAAAAATTGGATTTTTGGGGGTGTAATAGGTTATCGGTTTGTGGTAATCGATTACACTGGGACTAATTTTTTCGAAAAACTTTGAAAACTTATAACTTGAGTTTCGGGTGTCCGATTGACGCACCGTGTGAGTTTGATGCATAATTCAAATACCATAATTCAAATTTAAAACTATTTTAAATATCATAATTCAAATTATTTTATGTGTGGGCATGTATTTGATGCATAGTGAGTTTATGTTGTCTTGTGAAACATGTGCAAATGCATTATTATTGCTTGCTATATTGTTGTGTGGTTGTTGCTGCATATTTTGGCATGTGTTTGGTGCATGGTGAAGTTCTTTGTGCATGTTGTTGTGTTGTATGCATAATATGTTGCATGCATTCATGGTGTTGGACGGTGGTCCGTGAGCCTCAATCTTAGGGTGATGGATTAGGTACGAGTAGCTAATTCTATGGTGATGGAATTAGTGAAGTGTTACCTATGGTGATGGTTACGAGTTTTAGGTGAGCCTCAATCTCATTATGTGGATTGAGTGTGAGTAGCTAATTCCTATGGTGAAGGATTAGTGAAGTATTACTTGGTAACGATTTTGGACAAAGTTCCATTTGGTGAGCTTCGATCCTAGGTGGGGATCAGAGCGGTGAACTTGAGAGTTTACGTTTTGGTACTGTTATGAATCTTGTTGTGAATTACGATAAAATTCAATATCAATTTGTGAGAAAAAGAACAATAGCAACCAAAATAAATGATCTTCAACAATAATAATCCGTACACAAATAATATGACATAATAAGGCAAGAAAAGACAGAAGGTTTGCTTACCTAGTTCGATCAAAGGATCTACTCTAGGGGAGAGAGTAACTCTCCAATTCATTATACTCAGAAAGTTGTTACAAGATATTAAAGATGAATTACAAGAAAATAGTCTTCGCCTTCAGGTTCCCAAGAACAACCCTAAAGGCACTCAAGAACAACCATACTTTCTACCCAAGTATTTTCCTACCTCTTAAACTCTCAATATATGAATCACTCAAACCCTTTGTATACCTTTCCTTGGTCTCCCCTTTTGGTGAAAACTCTAAGATTGTCACACACCAAACATATAAGAAATACATATTTATAATAGCAAATACCCAACAAACAAAGCCCAAAATGAAATGGATCCATTGACCGGATTGAAAAAGCCCGAAAATATGAAAACACTATTTACCGTATGGACGTCACTATTCCCCAACCAATTTTTTTCTCGACTTTTTGTCCGACTTTCTAAAACTTCCAATTTTTGCGGTAAATGCAATCTCCAAAATACGTTTTCTTTCTCTTCATCAACAACGGTTTTAAGGCACATTTACAACAATCTCCACCTTGACTTTAAACTGTGTTGATACCAATTTAACAATCAACAACATTACTGCTCTGTACCAAGTTGAAACTTTAATTAATAACTTTGATCAAATTCAAGCAACCCTTGAATCTTAATCTCACAACTTGCATCCACGTGTTCCCATTTACCATTTTCTCCCTAGGTAATTTAACAAGCCTACAAGTATGATTTTTCAACCACCCTTGACTCCACTTATTTTCAAATGCCTCCCTGAAAGTTTTTCTTCTTTTATTTTGTAGTCCTTCAGCCACATTAAAAAACATAATATCCAAGGCTAGCATAACAGCCCCTTTGAGATGCTACAATAACCCTCTTACCTTATCATCAGTCAAATGATAATCAGAGATCTCTGTAATTGTTCCCTCACTATTGCTAGCATCCATAGTAGGAAACTCCACCTCAAAATGAGTTTTCTCCGTTATAGTTTCTCCTAGGTTTCTCCCTTGGTTTTCACTATTCTTCTTCTGAAGAAATTCTCTACCAACCAAATAAGTTGTTTTAACCTCAGCTCTTCCCCGAAAATTTAATAACAACTCAGTAGTAACATGCATTTTTATCCCTTTATTTCTGCAAAATTCATTGTACTCCTCTAAAACTTTCTCAAGGAATTCATAACGCCTTAAACTCAAATCCCATAGCTTTTCCTTGTCGTGAAAGTCTCCACTAGTTAACGATGAATGAATAATAACATTTGAACCTTCTAAAATATATAGACCACATATTTTATACCCTTTGGGAATAATTAATTCATCATGCAAAATCTTCAACGCTCCACATTCAACTCTAGTACAATAGCCTAGATCATCAAACATACTTATAGATAACAAAATTTACTTGAGTTTTGTAACATACCTCACATTGTGAATAACAATTTCACGATCATTAAACATTTTAAATCTGATCGTACCAATACCATGAACCTTGTATGCCTTATTATTACTCAGGAGAACTACTCCACCTTGCATCATCTTCAAAGTTTCAAAGTATTATATTCTTGGACACATGTGATAAGAGCACCCTGAGTCAATGACCCAACTATCTTCAGTTTCCAAACTCGATACTACTAGTGCTTCGACATCCTCATAACTTTCCTCATCTAATGCAACTACAGCTTGAACAGAATCTTCATTGACCTTTCTTTCAGGACAATCCCTTTTAAAGTGACCAATTTTTTTATAATTAAAACATTTTACCTTTGACTTGTCAGACCTCTTTGATTTGGACATTCTATTACGCTCACCTCCTCCTCTTGACACATTTAATCCTTCATCACTATCTTCAATCTTCAAATCTTTCGAATTTGAAAATTCTTTAGATTTCACCATCGTCTGGACTTCATCCAAAGTAATAGTACCTTCCTTACCATAACAAAGAGAACCCTTAAAGTACTCAAAGGATCTGAGTAATAAACTCAACAGGAGCAAACCCTTGTCCTCATCATCAATCTTCACTTCAATATTCTCAAGATTACCGATAATCTTGTGAAATTCTATGAGCTGATCAACTATGGATTTATTCTCCACCATTTGGGATGAATAGAGTTATTGTTTCAGATACAACCTGTAAGTCAAAGACTTTATCATATACAATGCTTCAAGTTTTTTCCCACATAGCAACCACAATTTTCTCCCTGGTGACTTCTCTTAGAACTTTATCCCCGAGGCACAAGATAATGGCACTCCTGGCCTTATCTACCATCTCGGTCTTATGTATCTGTGTAAGTCATGCAACATCAATGTTTCACTCTTCAAAGCATCGATACACTTCTCTTGAATTAAAATTGCTTGCATCTTAATTTTCCACAACCTGAAGTTGTTGTTACCGGAAAATTTCTCGATCTACCATCTACTAACCATGTTGCTTACTTGTCAATAATATCTCTTTGCTCCACGCTCACCGCACCACTTGTTGTGAATTACGAAAAAATTCAATATAAATTTGTAAGGCAAAGAATAATAGCAACCAAAATAAATGGTCTTCAGCAATAATAATTCGTACACAGATAATATAACAGAATAAAGCAAGAAAAAACTGAAGGTTTATTTACCCAGTTCGATCAAACGATCTACTCTGGATGAGAGAGCGACTCTCTAATTCACTATACTCAGAAAGTTGTTACAAGATATTACAGATGAGTTACAAGAAAATAGTTGTCGCTTTCAGGTTCCTAAGAACAACCTTGAAGGAGCCCAAGAACAATCATATTTTCTACCCAAGTGTTTTCCTACCTCTCCAACTCTCAATATATGAATCACAAAAACCTAAGTGTAATCCAACGTTTTCTTTGTGCATAGCTGAAACCCTATGATATACCTTTAAACCCTTGGTCTCCCTTGTTAGCGAAAACCCTAAGATTGCCGCACACCAAGCATATAAGAGATACATA
Organism: Lathyrus sativus; assembly: GCA_963859935.3. NCBI lineage: Eukaryota > Viridiplantae > Streptophyta > Magnoliopsida > Fabales > Fabaceae > Lathyrus > Lathyrus sativus. Next base: position 14,320,645 of record OZ012740.1, read on the forward strand.
TTTATAATAGCAAATACCCAACAAACAAAGCCCAAAATAACATGGATCCATGGACCAAATCGAAAAATCCCGAAAACACGAAAACACTATTCATCATACGGAGGTCACTATTCACCGACCGATTTTTTTCTCGACTTTTCGTCCGACTTTCTAAAACTTCCAATTTTCACGGTAAATGCAATTTCCAAAATATGTTTTATTTCTATTCATCAACAAAGGTTTTAAGGCACATTTACAATAGGTATCACATGCATTGAGTCAATATATTGAGTCTCATTGCATTGCATTTGTGTGGTGTCATTGTGTTGGTGGTGTGGAATATGTTGTTGGAATGTATGTTGTGCTTGTAATAACTTGTTGCTCACTTATTATTATGCATTCCTTTATATAATTGTGATATATCACCCCTTCTGTTTGAATGTTGCCTCCACGCGGGTAATGTGCAGATAATCCGAAGTAGGAGCTCAGATGTGAGTGAAAGATGAAGTCTTCCATTTATCCTTTTGGTTTGGCGTCTGCTCTGATATGTAACACTGGGGCTATGAAATGTTACGCTTTCTTATGTTTTGTTTGCTTAAGATTTAGATATCTCTTCACTTTGGTTATTTTATTTAGATGAAAACCATGCTTATGCTTGGAATAATCATCTTGTTGATGTTTCTGCTGTTTTAATAAAATTTGAAGTGTTGATAATCTTTTAGTATGGTTGTTTCTGTTAAATAATTTTAAAAGTGACGTGTTGCATATCATGTATATGAGCAGGTTTTGTTGGATGGTGGCATCCTAAATATGTTTTTGTGAAATGTTTACTCTGATTTTATTTAATTATGTGAGGAATATTTAGGGTGTTACACATACCCTTTAGGAAGCCCCAGTCCACCCTATCATATGCTTGACTAATATCAATCTTAAGTGCCATATGAGCCTTGTTTCATTTGGTCTTCCTCTTTAGAGCATGAATGATTTCCATAGCAATCATGGCATTATCGAGAATAGACCTTCTTTCCACAAACGCCACATTCTTCAATCTATTAGCAAGCAGTTTAGAAATCAATTTATAAACGACATTTTACAACGATATGGGACGAAGATCCTTCATATTGTTAGGCTTAGCACATTTGAGAATAAGGCATGTATTAGTCTCATTAAGTCTCGTCGTAAAAAAAACCTCTCTCTAACCAATGATTGGCAGCCTCAAAATGTCATTCATGCACACACCCCAGAACTTTTGATAGAACGCCGAATTGAATCCATTAGGACCAGGAGATTTATCAAAATAACATGTTAACCTCCCCTCCCCTCCCATTTGATTCCATCTTGAACTATCAGATTTACAAAATTATTCGAGAAGTTCATGACACTGCACTGTATGTTATCTTTTCACAACACCGCCAAACCTCCGCCTCTTCCTTCTTTATCTACTGTGATACAAGAGTCAAACTTCAGTATCACATGAACACTTTTTAACTTCTGGACCCTAGCTAACTTCTAAATCAACAATATATTTTTTGAATTTATAATTATTTGTAATTATACATCATAACTCATAAGTTATCTTTTTAAAAAAAGAAGATCAGATAAATAAATACTCTTTATTGACTAAAATATTAAAAATATTTATAGATGCGCCATAATTAAATATAATTAACATTAATTATATGACATAATTAAGGGTAATGTTAACTTGTGCTCTTGGGGCACATGTTAAGAACTAAATTAAGAAATATCATCTTGGAAATTGTGTACAAACTTAAATTAAAGTATAAAATTAATTTTTAAATTGTTTTTTTCAATACAAATTTACTAAAAGTGGTTTTCTTAACATGTGCCCCAAGGACACAAGTTAACATTACCCCATAATTAAATATTAATAATAAAATAGTAGTTAAATAAATCACAACATGGATTGCAAAAAGTATATTAATGAGCTGCATAAATTGAAGGTCAGTACATTAATTATAAAAAATAATTCTATTGTTATGTACAATTCAAAATATATATGTGATAAAATATTGATCAAAATATATAGTATATACATGATTGAAACAAACCACATATATTTTTTTTATTTAACTAAACCATTCACTTTTTTCCATATATTTTCATGTAAAATAGCATAAACATTTTTATCTAAGATCTATTTATTGTATTTGGATCAATAACTCACTTATTCTACCCGTTCTTTGTGAAAACCAAAAATTGTATTTAAATTTAAAAGTTATAAATTTTATTTTTAAATTTTTTATTTGAAGATATAATCAAATCTATTTTAAAACAAAATCAAACACATCAAAATCAATTATACACATTTAAAATTACTTTTGATTCTTTTAAAATAGATACTAAAAATACACTTATCAATTTTTTAAAATATACATTTTTTTAAAATATTAATAAATAATTACTAATACATAAGAAACTAGAATTTTTATTTTGTGAACCCGACCATTGCAATAATCCGTCCATTTATGAGATTTTAGTTTCAATTTTTTCGAACGGTTCTTGCTAAAACTACTATAAATTCAAAATACAAAATCAAATAATATAGAATGGAACCAAATCATCCCCAAAGATCCACATAAAGTCCACAATTTAAAGTTTAAATACATCAGTTAAACCACAAATTCAAAAACACATGAACTAAAATTTTTCTCACAACATGTTCTTCATATATTCATCATATAGTGATAAATAAATTTTGAGGTGAATAGAAATACTTATAAATAATCTAGATAGAAATGTCATTGGAAATCCTTTTGATAAATAATCACCGCCAAAAAATTTATTATTAATGTTAAACATTTTTACTTTTGACTATTAATATTGATCAACAAATAACAATCAAATCAGTAAAAACAAAAATTATAAAAACAATTTTTACAGCAAAAAGAAAGAGCATTTTTTCATGATGGATGAGTTATGAGTGATTGCCACAAATAAGATCGGCTTTTAACAATCATGTTGAATTCCTTAGTTTCAAGTCAGTATTCAAATGTTCAACCACTTCAAAAATTCTAATTCTAACTACTAATGTGTGATATTCAATTTTTTAACATTATAATTTAGATTTTATTTGAAAGTGTAAAAAATACACAAAAATCGGGGGTTGAATTGTATTTTGTGTTTTTTTATAATTTAGTTTTTGATTAGAGACTCAGAATCAAAACTGATGTTCAGATTTTAAGGTAATTCAGTTGGCAGTAGATACAACTGAAGTAAATAAAATAACAATAGAAAATACAAAAAATTTATATTGATTCCTCTCGTAACTGAGAGTAGTCCAGTCCTCTTGTCTCACAAGAGTTTTTTTTATTATAACCACTTCATGATTACAATTGTTTATACTTCTACATAAGACTTTTACAATTGTTCAGACCAACTGTCTAACATTTCTCTTGCTTAGAACACATGTCTAAGACTTTACCTTTACTTACACAATCAGACTGAGCCGCTTGCTCATCTGTCTTCTGGTTGATACTTTCTTTGGCTTAGAGCACGTGTCAAAGACTTACCCTTGTTCACACCATCCAACTGAGCTACTTGTTCATCTGTCTTCTAGTTGGGACATTCCTTTGCTTAGAGCACATGTCTAAGACTTTTCATTGCCCACACCTTCTGACTGAGCTACCTGCTCATTTGTCTTCAGGTTGAGACTTACCTTTGCTTAGAGCACATGTCTAAGACTTTACTTTTTCTCAATCAGACTAGCTGAATAAGACTTTCACAACTCAAGCACTTAAGCAATGAGATTTACGTGGCTTAAGCATCTTGCCGCAAGACTTGTTGCTTGAATTTCAATGAGACAAGACTTTTTGCTCTAGCACATAGCAGAAGACTTAATCTAAACTATTGAAGGCTCAGCAGAATAGAGAACAAGGTGTCCATGATGCAAGCATCAGAGATACGGGAAATCACCACAACAAAGACCTAAACCACTTAAGATTTCTAAATAGATACAAGGGTAAAAAAATCTTAAGGCTTTTACAATTATGACCTAGAACAGAAAATATGTTTATTACATAGAGTTGATAATCGTTTGATGTTGCTACTCCTTCAACAGAAGAATCCTTGTTAAAAATTCAGGCTTAAATCTTCAGCCATATATATAGTCTTTCCAGAAACTAGTCGTTGAGAAGGTTACTTGATCAAGTGTCTTTGCTTCTGCTCTAAAGTATAAGAGACATCAAAGATGGATGCACAACAGATTTTTGAATCCATTATGTAACACGTTTAACCTTTGAGTCTTCAAGAGGTTATGTACTAATAGATTCATTGGTAGTAGACATCCATAGAACGTACCAGCTTTTCTTGAGCCTTGTAATACTTGAGACTCGAGCTGATAGGTTGATAAGATAACACATCATGCTTTCAGTAATACGGATAGTCCATAACTTTATCACCAACTCTGAATGATACCAGAAGTTGATATACAATTACTAAATGTAGAAACTCGTATGAATGTCGAGGTCTTCAGTTCAGAGTGTGCGTCAAGCCACACTAAAAATTGTTCTTCAGATTTTGCCACCAGAAGCTAGCAATGAAGCAACTCCAACTGTATCTTAGATAAACAAATTCTGATTATTTATGTACAAGAATAAGAACCTCCATAAATAAAACATACATCAAATAAACTATTTTTCTTTTAATGTTTTTGTTATCATCAAAACTAAAGAGAAAATATCAAGAACAAATCTTGTTCTAACAGTATCCCTTTTTTTGATGATGACAAACGCAAGTATTTAAAGGACAATGTTGGGCATTTAATTTTCTCTGCAACCACAGGGTATGAGGATTGTAAGCTCCCCCTGAGTCTGATAGTTTACAACTTGAGCTTGTTCTAGCATTAAGAACTATTTTTCAAGAAAAATAAACTAGTCTTCTTAACAACATTAGGGTCTAAGGTTTGCAAGCTCCCCCTAAGTCAATCAATTCCAAGGTTGAGTTTTGTAAGCTCTCCCTTAGTTCCATAGTTAAGAACACCAAAATGACTGCATTTTAACTCCTTTTGGCAACACCAGAATACGAGGTTTGTAAGCTTCTTCTAAGTCTCATAGGCTAAGTCATGGGTTTGTAAGCTCTACCTTAACACTACGTACAAAAGAGTTATAATATATCGCCATTTTTAACTTTCCTTGGAAACACCTGAATACGAGGCTTGTAAGCTCCTTCTGGGTATGATAGGCTAAGTCTGAGGTTTGTAAGCTCATACTTAGACCTATGTACAAGAAAGTCAAAATGCACCATGTGCAAGTAATAGAAAAATAAATGACAAGAAAATAAATGACTAATATGTATTTAATGAGTTCAGTTTCCATTTAAATACTTACTATTATTTCTCTCCCTTTTGTCACATCAAAAAGAATAAATAGAAAAGAAGGAAAAAAGAAAGAAAAAAAAATAGAAAAAATATCACAAATAAATATAACTCATATCATCATTACAAGATTAGTTTCCAAGAAGGAAGAGTAATCAAATAATAAAAGTCATTAAGGTTTGTAAAGTGTACGCATTGAAGTCTTAGTGGTTGTTACTTGTTCCAAGAATTAAACAAGGATTAAATTTAGACGCTTGGTATCCACAAAAGTTGCTATAAAAACATCTCACACCTAAATCAATTTCATCAATCACCCATCCTAAGAGTATGGAGTCAGCATCTGAGAGTCGTATTTCATCTGTCGTGACAGAAGCAACTGAGAGCTCTACAATTATGTCAGTCCAATCCCCTCAGAATCGAGTTGCTTCTGAGTCCTCTATAACTATTCAAGTGCTCTCAACACAACTTGCTTCTGAAGAAGCCACTTCAGCAGCACCTAAACGTCCTTCTGAAGGAGGTTCAATGGTGTCTGCTTTGAATCCTCAGAGAAGAAGTATGAAGAGATTAAGGAAGAAGAAAATGAGGGGAACACAAGAGTTTCTACCGCTCTCTTCCATACATAGAGGAGGAAGAAGTGATTGATTCAGAAGATGAGGTAGACTACAATAGCAGTGGACGTTGTTGGGCATGTGATAGAATGGCTAGGGATGAAATCTAGACATTATCTTGTACCCCTTTTTAAAAAATTTAATCCTCAATTAATTAATGAAAAATTTATTTTCAGACAAATACTTCTTTATCATGTATTTACATTTCAGGATTTTACTTTAGATAATCTGAAGGTACACTTAAAAAGTGAAACTGACACAGAAACAACAGTTAGAACAAATCAGTCATAAACTCATACTAATTCAGAGAATCTTAATATATTAGATTACATTAGCAAGAGTCATTACTAAAATGTTGATTTAATCAATACTTAAATAATATTAAACTCAAGATAATAAATGTAATAAGTCTATAAAAGGACTCAAGTAAGCTTTCTTTCATCATCACTTAATCTCTAAAACACCAAGATGTACAAGCAGAAGCAGATATGGGTTCCAAATAGAGATTTCAAGAATGCAGCATTACTAAATACAACAACTCAAGCAAATCAAAGTAAGACACCAGCTGAAGAACCTGCAAGCAAGCAGACAGCTTCAAAAATGATCTCCTTTTCAACCTCCTTTGTGAAGACACGTAGAAGAAAGAAGTCTTCTGGATCCAGACGCAGAAATAAACTAAGGAAGGTGGCTTTGGAGTTTGATAAGGAAAAATGGCAAGATTTCTTAGACAATCTAGACATGTCAGATGATCCTAGGGAGTTCCTTAGGGCACAACCATTAGACTAAAAAAATCTAACTGTCTTGTAATAGCTTCCTTTTTCAATAATAAAACAAGTTGTAAACATTTGAGTTCGTTCATCCATTTCAAATTCTCAGTGAATAACACGAGTAAATAATAATCAGTTAAAACTGAATACAAGCATGATCAAACTAATAAATTTATTAATAAGAAACTCAACACAAAAATTTCATTAACAATACAAGACATAGCTATGCAGAAATCTAACATCAGAATCTTTCATAGATAACTTCAAACTTGTCTCTCCAAATCTTGGAAGAACTAGCCTCAGAACTTATGTTAACCCCTTACTGAACAAACATTTCAGAAATAACTCGTCCAAAAGGTATGAAAAGGTCTTCCTCTCTTTAAAAGAAGAAATAGACCTCTTCAGATGGTCAAACGTAACTTGAGGAAGATCAATCTTCATATCTGAATTAAGAAGTAGAAGCATATTTTTTTCAATAGGGTCCACTTGGTCTATATATTGATCCTTTGGCAGTAAGTTTGAATTTAGAATCTGACTCCAAACAACAACATCAGGAAGAAGATTAAAAACCACTAATGTATTAGATGGATCTACAAAGATACACCAAGCAGGAAGATAGTCTTCCCAAACGAGAGTTCTTGGAATTTATCCAATCCCTCACAATTGATCATATTTGCAATCGCTTTAAAGGTTACTGTAATATAAACACCGATTACTTTAGACAAAATAACATACTTAGAATTTAGCTCAACAATTATGGCATTAATCCAAAACTCTTTGACAAGACTTGGATAAGTGAAACTACAGAGCATATCAAAGTAACCACTCCACCTTTGTTTAGACACTGTCTCCCAAAAGTTGAAACCAATCTTAAGTAATTCATCAAAATTCACAAACTTTTCATTGATGACAACTAGATGATTCAAAGAAGAATAAAAAGAGAAGAAGAAAACACAAAGAAAGAAAGAGAAGAAGAAAAAAAAGTTGAACAAGAATCTACCAAAAAAAATAATCTTGTCAGAAAAAGGACACAGTGATGTTTCACAAGACATGGAATAGTAACAACAAGTACTAAGAGAGAAAACATCATTACCCAAAGGTTCTTTATCCAACAGATATTTCAATTCCACCAGATAAGTTTCACCTTTATGAAATATTAAGTATTATAAAAGTTTTCAAAATTTTTTTTACTTAAACTACTATGTCAAACTGAAAGAATCTTCTTCTGAATCTCAAAAAATGGCATCTTTTAGAAGATATCACCCATCAGAGTCTAGTAAGTCCAGGCTAAGACAGAGATACCATCTGTTAGTCACAAGTCTATAAGATTCTATTCAAAACTAGTACTTTATCTTGAATCAAGAGTCATGAGTGATAGACGAATATTAAATTATCTTCTTTAGATAGCTAACAAGCAACATTATCAATACAAAAGTGAAAAAAAATATTTTCATAAATGTGATCATCATTTTGCTTGATAAGACATCCAATATAGACAAACACAACATTGTTTTTCTTAAAGATTTATGAAGTTCTCCTTATAAAAGAAAAACTTCTCTAGAGACCTAACAAAAACTTTGCATTTAAATCAACACAAATGTCTCATTGAATCAAAAGATAAGTCATACAAGAACAAACATACCACATTTTTTTTGTTCGGTCAGACTCGATTCAATATTCAGACTTGACGAATAGAGTCTGAACACAACTTTGAGTAGATTTTGATTCAATAGATGTCACTGGTTCCACTACTCTCACTAAATCCAGTACCACCAATACTTGAATCTGGTTCGTTGGCTCTTCTCCTAATAAATGTTGTAAACAACCTTATGGAAGATGCCTCTGCTTCTTTCCTTGATACCTGTAGCAGATCACAAGTCACTCCAGAGTGTAAGTCTAGAATGAGATATGAACAAAATCTTGTTCTAAGAAATGACAATAATATCATTATCTTGGATTAAATTTATTGACTTTGAAATCATTTACAAGCTCAGACCAGATGGCGAAGGCTAACAGAGATTGACATAAAGCGGATCAGAGTACTGTCTTAATACAACTAACAGAGCTCAAAGAGAAGTTGAAGATTTCTTATAGAAGTGTCTTTTCAAAACAACTCCTATAATGATCCTCAACCAAGAAGCAATGGAGTTTCTTAAGATATCACCTTAAAGAACATACTACATATAATCAAAGTATTTTGAAACAAGATAGCTTTAACAACACCTCTTCATTTTCAATACTTATTTTTTATTTCAGTACTGTTGGCTCCTAATTTTCGATGCTAGTCGAGACCAGAGCTATCTTAGGCTAAAATTACCAATATCTGGTATGTGGGAGGGTTTCGACCCAAATAAGGAAAACTTCAAGTCGAAGAAAGATGGACCAAGGTGCCAAAAAACACTAAGTGTTGGAAAACGCTCGACGAAGACCATGCTAAGGAAAACACGAAGACGGTTTTGCCAAGTTGGAGGGAACTACCAAATATTAAAAATTCAAATCAAGCAAAAGAGAATGTGTGAGCGGTTGGAGTAGCAAAGAAGCGCCAAAAGAGCATGTTAAGAAGTCTCAACCTCCATGTAGTAGTTATTCTATAGCACTATAAATAGGTGTTAATTTTATGTAATAGGGGTGTTCATTCATTTTGTATTAGTTCATACAACTCAGAGTACCCGCATGTAGAGAAACGAGTTAACGAGAATGTACGTGATACAACACCAAATCCTTTCTTATCAATGCAATTTATCTTTACAATTTACTTGCCATTTTTAAACTTTTAGTTTTACATTTAAACTGCTCCTTACAATTCTGCTACACATTTACTTTTCAAAGATCCCCTAGTCGAACGTGGAGTTTTGATTAGAGTTATTTTCCAAAAAATTTACTTACAGTCGAACATGGAGTTTGGCGGTAGTCTCTTCGCCTTTATATTACAATTGTTATTTTAAAGCCGTTTACTTTCAAATTTACTTTTCAAAGCTTCTACCTCATTGCACTTTACATTCTTGCCTTTACTTTCGACGCATTACTTGATTTTTTTCTTATTTATTGTCTTTAACCCTTAAAGGATTTCGCTTTTCTAAGAGGTGGTCCAGTCGAAAGTAGAATTTAACTTAAAATCCCTTACTTACTTAGCACATGTTCTAGGATTTAGTATGGTCGATCCTGCGAGTTAGTCAATTTTAGCCCAAATTGATAGACCAACGATTGTTTACCAAAGTTCACAGTAAACAAGTACACATATGCTTCTTTTCATATGCATCATGCACAAATATCGGTTTTAAATGATTAAGCATTGAAGAACGTCTGACATTAGGTTCGGGTAGAATTTTCTTCTTGCTTTCAGATTTGGGAAATCAGTTGAAATACACATATTTCAGAAGCTCTTGAAGTTACTCTCCAATCAACATATATCACAATCTATTCAGCCAGTATGAAAGTCCTTCTAATAAGAAACCTAAGTTTCTCATCATAAGTCATTCTAAAGAACTTAAACTAAAAAAGAGAGGATGATCTGTTGAATAGTTTTTCATCATCCAACTTCATTTCTTTTCTTTAAGGACTGCAAGACAAATCTTCAGACCGCATCAAATTCAGGATGTAAACATAAAAAAACGGCGACTTTAGATTTAAATCAAGAACCAGTCCTCTAAGAATTTTCTTGAAAAGATTAGATGAAGTGTAACTACTTCAAGCTTTACAAACTGATCCCCACAAATCCAAGCATAAGACTTCAAAGATAGTCCAAGCATCAGACATGTCAATGATGTTGATATACTCACAAGTGAGATAGTGCATCTACCAGAATGCAACTATCTTTAAAGATATTCAATGTGCATCTTCTGAGTCAGTGAAAGAGATTTTCAAAAAGATTATTTATAACACCATCAACTTCTATAGTAATACATTTTTTAAGGATATTCTATAGACCTTCAGCAACCCTTTATCAAGTCTAATGAGTTAAAAATGTGTTTCAAGTTTCCATCATTTAAATTCAATAGAATCGCCCATTTGGATATGGTAGGAAAAGTCGTATGATATTTTTCATGTGGTACTTGATTCCTTCTTGAAGAAGAAATATACTTTTCTTATTGGATCAATATATGCACCACTAAAAGTCTCAGAATCAGAATCTCAGAATCTCATGTGGCACTTGAATTATGTTTCTCATTTTCTTATTATTTAGCTTTTGATCAGAGTCTCAAAATCAGAACTGATGAGTTAATTCAGTTGGCAGTGAATACAACAGAAGTAAACAAAATAACAGCAGAAGTCACAAAAGATTTATATTAGTTCCTCCCCTAACTGAGATTAGTCCAGTCCCCTTGTCTCACAAGATATTTTCATTATAATCACTTCATGATTACAATTGCTTTTGCTTCTGTATGACACTTTTACAACTACTCAGACCAATTGTCTGAGACTTCCCTGAATTAGAGCCCATGTCCAAGACTTTACGCTTTCTCACACCATCAGACTTAGCTGTCTGCTCATCTCCCTTTTAGTTGAGAATTCCCTTTGCTTAGAGCACATGTCTAAGACTTACCCTTGCTCACACCATCCAACTGGGCTACTTGTTCATCTGTCTTTTGAATGAGACTTTCCTTTGCTTAGAGCACATGTCTATGATTTTCCATTTCTCACACCTTCTTACTGAGCTACCTACTCATCTCTCTCCAGGTTGAGACTTAATTTCAAAACAAGTGCCTTGTGTCATAAGTTTTTGAGTGAACCTTTTTGTATTCATTTCATTGCGTCACTCAAAAAGTTTCAAAAATTATGTTTTGAGCACTTGTGTAAAATGCTTCTGAATTTTATATCTATGAGATGTTGGATTGAACTCAAATATGGTCGAAGGGTAGCTTCTGGTTCGACAGGAATTAAGCACGAGGTCGAAGTTTATTCGCATGATGTTGTCGAAGATAATGCGTATTGTAGTCGAAGTTTGTTCTAACATGCATTAGTCAATATTACTAGGTTGTTAGCATATTGGACTGGACCTTGCTTGTAAGCCCAAGTGTTTAAGTTAGCTTGTAATGGATAATTGTTAAAAATCCCATTAGGTTAGTGTACTATTTTTCTTATAAATAGGCTAGTTTCTCAATCTTGACATAAGAAAAAATAGGAAGATAAAATCTTAATTTCAAGAGAGAGTGGTTATTTTTTATTCTTGTATACTTGTAATCTTGTTCTAAGAGTAAGGAAAAAATAGCAGTTTATAACGAATCCTTGTTCTTCCTTGTTAATTTACCCTGTCTTCTTTGTTTACCGTAACCCTTGTATGTTCCTTGATCATTAATATTCTTGAGCCTTGGTGATAAGGTTCTTCGACAGGTATTAAAGGAGACTACAACATCGGTATTATGGGTGAAACTTGAAAGTTTGTACATGACCAAATCTCTAGTGAATCGAATCTACCTGAAGCAAGCTTTGTATTCATTCAAAATGAGTGAAGACAATGTGTTGGCTGAGCAGTTGGATATGTTCAACAAGCTAATTCTTGATCTTGAAAATATTGATGTGAAGATTGATGATGAAGATTAAGCACTATTATTGATGTGTGCTTTGTCGAGAACACATGCTCACTTCAAAGAAACTCTCTTGTATGGAAGGGAGTCCCTGACCTTTGAAGAAGTTCAATCAACCTTGTATTCTAAGGACTTGAATGGATGAAAGGGGCATAAACCTTCGACGGTGGGCGAAGGTTTGACCGTTAAGGGAAAATTCTTGCAAAAGGATGGTAAGCTCGACAAGAAGAAAGGTAAAAGTCAACAGAAATCTTATAGTGGCGAAACATCTGGTATTCGATGTTATCACTGTAAGAAGGAGGGTCACACAAGAAAGGTGTGCCCTGAATGCCTGAAAGATTGTGGAGGTATGGCAACGCAACCATTGTTCAAGATGACTTCGGCTCATCTGATGTTCTTGTGGTTTAATGTGGCGACTCGAGAAAGAAGTGGATTATGGATTCAGGTTGCACTTAGCATATGACTCTAAACAGAGAATTGTTTGAGGAGCTATGTGATCAAGATGGTGGATCTGTGTTGTTGGGAAACAACAAATCTTGAAAAATTGCGGGTATTGGATCTGTGAGATTCAAGCTCCATGGTGAATCAATAAGGTTATTGATTGAAATCAGGTATGTGCCTGACTTTAAGAGAAATTTGATTTCTCTTGGTGAATTCGACAGAAAGGGATACATTTTTCAAGGAGAGAAAAGTATCCTAAGAGTCATGAAGAGGTCGAAGGAATTTTTGAAAGGCGCGAAGAAACAAGGCTTGTATATTATTGAAGCTAAGGTTATAAGTGGTTCGAAAAATGTTGCATCCATGAAACCCGTGTCAAAGACAAAATTATGGCACATGAGATTGGGCCATGTCAACGAAAGAGGCCTGGTCGAATTGGGGAAGCAGAACCTGCTAGAAGGTGACAAAGTCGAAAAGTTGAATTTTTGTGAATCTTGTGTATTTGGTAAATCCTGCAGGGCGAAATTTAACAAAGGCAAGCAAAGAACACATGGATCCCTAGATTACATTCATGCTAATCTTTGGGGGACTGTAAGGAATCCTTCACACTCAGGTGTAGAGTATTTTCTATCCATCATTGGTGACTATTCCAGAAAGCTATGGGTATTCATTAAGAAGACGAAGGATGAAACTTTTGAGAATTTAAAAAGTTGGAAGATTCTGGTCGAAACTCAAACTGGCAGAAAGGTTAAGAGGTTGAGAACCGACAATGGCCTTGAGTTCTGTAACAAAGCGTTCCACAATTCTTATATTGAGTCTGGGATTGCAAGGCATAAGACTGTAGCAGGTACTCCTTAACAAAATGGTTTAGCTGATAGATTCAATCGAACAATCCTTGAAAGGGTTAGATGCATGTTGGTTAGTGCTGGATTGAAGAAGGTGTTTTGGGCGGAAGCTGTTTCGATAACAACTTACCTGATAAATAGATGTCCCTCGACTTCCTTGGGAATGAACACACCTGAAAAAGTTTGGTCGGGACATGCACCTAGTCTCGACAAACTGAGAGTATTTGGTTGTGTGGCTTATGCTCGTATTAGACAAAACAAGGTCGCTAGAACTCTGAAATGCACGTTCATGGGATACCCTGAAGGAGTCAAAGCCTATGAGCTATTGGTGCTTAGAGCCAGGTCATAGGAGGTGTGTCACTAGTCGAGATGTAGTTTTCAATGTAGCAGAGATGACTTTCAAGAAAATTGAGGATGTTGACGAATAGCTGGAACAAGGAGAGATTCATGTTGAGGCGGAGCATGTTAATGCTGAATTGCGTACCCCAGATGAAGTCGAAGAAGACACAGAAGATGTTGTCATAGGAGACTGATAATGACTACCTGCTAGCAAGAGACAAGTCGAGGAGAGTCATCAAGCCACCTCAGAGACCTGGGTATGCAGATCTTATAACTTATGCCTTAATCTCTTTAAGTGAGGTTTTAGACGAAGAACCTAGAGACTATAAGAAAGTTATGGTGATTCGAAAGAAGACTGAAGATGAAGGCCATGGATGATGAGATGAAATCTCTTAATGATAACAATACTTGGGAACTGATCAAGAAATCTGCTGGAACCAAGTTAGTCAACTATAAATGGATTTTTAAAGTTAAGGAAGGAATCGAAGAAGTGGCGTCGAAGAGATACAAGACAATATTGGTTGTTAGGGGGTTCACTCAGAAAGAAGGTATCGACTTCAATGATGTGTTCTCTCCTATTGTGAAGCACGTATCCATTCGAATGTTGCTTGCCACAGTGGCACAATTTGACCTTGAACTGGAACAGATGGATGTGAAGACTGCACTTGTATGGTGACTTAGATGAAACAATCCTTATGAGGAAACCTGAAGGGTGTGTCGAAAAAGGGAAGGAAGACTATGTGTGCAAGCTGAATAGATCCTTATATGAACTGAAACAATCTGCTCGATAGTGGAATAGAAGATTCGACAAGTTCATGGCATGCATAAGTTTCATCAGAAGTCAGTTCGACCACTGTGTTTACTTCAGATTTTGACCAGGTAATTCATTTTTTATTTTGTTTCTCTATATGGATGATATTCTAATAGCAAGCAACAATGTCGAAGATGTAATGTCGAAGATGTAATGAGGGTGAAGGCTGAACTCAATAAGGAGTTCTACATTAAGGATTTGGGAGCTGCGTCCAGGACTCTTGGGATTGACATTCAAAGAGATAGAAAGCAGTCAAGATTATGCTTATCTCAAGAGGCATACCTACGGAAGATTCTCGAAAAGTATTGTATGTCGAATTCAAAGCCTGTTGTGACTCCGACAAATCCTTAATTCAAGATAAGTATAGATCAGTGTCCCAACACTGATGTTGAAAGAACTTATATGAATAACATTCCATATGCTAACATAGTAGGTTCTTTGATGTATGTTATGGTTTGTACTAGACCCGACATAGCATATGCAGTAAGTCTTGTAAGCAGGTACATGGCGAATCCTAGAAAGGCTCACTAAGAAGAATTGAAGTGGATTCTAAAGTACATAAATGAGTCTCTGAATAGAGTCCTAATTTATGGTGGAGCCTTGGGTGAAGATAGTAAAGCATCAATAAAAGTATGTTCACATGTTGCTGATATGATCACCAAAACGTTGTCCAGTTGCAAGTTTTTCCACTGTATGCAGTTGATAAAGCTGCATGAAGAAAGCTAGTTTCCTGATGTTATAGAGTTAGATCCAAGATGGAGATTTGTGAGATCTTGGGTCGAACTCTAGTATGGTCAAATGGTAGCTTCTGGTTCGACAAGAATTAAGCATGAGGTCGAATTCTGTTCGTATGCTGCTGTCGAAGATAATGTGTGTTGTAGTCGAAGTTTATTCTAATATGCATTAGTCAATATTGCTGGTTGTTAGCATATTGGATTGAGTCTTTCTTGTAAGATCAAGTGTTTAAGTTAGCTTGTACCCTAAGTTAGATTGTAATGGGTAATTGTTAAAAAGCCCATTAGGTTAGTGTGCTATTTTTCTTATAAATAGGATGCTAGTTTCTCAATCCTGGCATAAGAAAAAATAGGAAGATAAAATCTTAATTTCAAGAGAGAGAGGTTATTTGTTATTCTTGTATACTTGTAATCTTGGTCTAAGAGTAAGGAAATAATAGTAGTTTATAACCAATCCTTGTTGTTCCTTGTTATTTTACCTTATCTTCTTTGTTAACTCTAACCCTTGTGTGTTTCTTGATTATTAAGAAACCGTTTTATACTTTGTTTAAATACATCTGATTCACAACAATACTTGAAAGGGGATATCAATTCAAGTAATTGATATACATCTTCCAAGTTCAAACTTCTTGTCAAAAAACTCAGATTTGTGTGTATACCTTGTTTTCCAAGATTGCTGGAAACAAGAGAGTGTAAAAGAGAATATTGTTTTTTTTATACTTTGTAAAATCATAAGGGAGTGTTCCTTATTGATTTAGTTAGTAACTTGTCTATAGAGACTAAGATTAGGCTTGTACAAGGTTATAACAAATAATAAAATCTCTTACATGTGGTAAAGGGACTAGATACTCTCGGATTGTGAGAGGAACTAGGATAATCCCTTGATCTTCTTTATTTTTCTGCATTTTGCTGATTTCATTAACATCATCAGACCAGAAAATAAAAGTAACATTTTATTAAATCGAAAAATCGATCAAAGTACCTAATTCACCCCACCCCCCTTCTTAGGTGCACTCCACACTTACAAATCTTCATTCTCTTTAGTGTTGGACAATAAAGTTATTGTTTTGTTCTTCTTTTTAGATCTATTATTTAAGGTAATCTCAAAGGTTTGTAGAGAACCAATGAGTTCATCAACTTTGATGTTGCTAAGGTCTTGAGCTTCTTATATTGCATTTACCTTCATATCCAACTTCTTAGGAAGAGACCTTAGGACTTTTATGACAAAATTTTCTTCAGGCATCTTCACTATTAAGGCAAATGAGGTGTTGGTAATGTCTCTAAGTCTGATGTTGAAATCATAGATAGATTAATTGTCATCCATTCTCAGATTCCCAACTTTGTAGTAAGGAGCTGCAACCTTGGCATCCTATCATTGAGTGTTTCTTCATAAGCAGTTTTGAGTATCTCCATGCATTTTTTGCTTCGGTACATGTGTTGATCAATCTAAACATGTTCTTGTCAACACAATTGAAAATATAATTCAAAGCCTTAGAGTTTCCATGAGTTTCATTATCTTCTGCATCATTCCATTTAGCTTCTGGTTTTAAGCTTGATGTACCATCTTGAGAAATATTCACAGGGTGTTTCCATTCTTTTATCACAATTTTTCATGTTTTGTTGTTCATAGATTTGAGAAAAGCAACCACCATATTTACTATCCAATAATCATAATTTGTTACATCGAAAACAAGTGGTCTATTGACAAACACTTCATCTTTCGTGTTGTCCATTTGAACATAAAATTTCTCCCTAGAGCTCACCTAAATAGAACAGGGTGGCTGCTCTAATGCCAATTAAAATTTTCCCCCTCAAAGGACAGATGTTGGGATAACCATTCCAACTTCTTAAACTAGTTTAAAAGACATTTAGACAATAATAATAAATCAATACAGAAAGTTGTAAAAACACAAGAGATTTGTAACCCAGTTCGGTAAAACCACGCCTACGTCTAAGGGGACATTCTACCCAAGAAAAGAAATTCACTACTTTAAATTACAACAATTAGTTTAATAAGAAACTTCAATCCCTATGAAGTTATACGTCTATCCCTAATCCCAGTGACTTTCTATTTAGGTTTTCTCCAAAATATGAGAATTCATCCAGCTTCTTCTATCACTAAACCCTAGTGATCCACCTCAATAACAAGTCTATTGATTATTGAAATTACAACTCAATTAATACAAACCAACAATTATGTCAAGTTATTGAAATATAGAGTGGTGTACAACAGTAGATTCAACACTAGTCCAATTATGGCAGTAGCGTGAAATACAAGAAACAAATACTCAACACCAAAAATCTTGACAAAACATGATAATTAAGTTCCCTTATATAGTAACCCATTCTGGGATTTTCTCCTTTGGATAATGACTTGGTTTAGTCCAGAAATAATGGAGATTTTGTTGAGATTTGTTGCTCCAAAGCAACTCTACAAAATATGATTTGATTTGATTTGAATTCAAATTTAAATCAAACAAATTCAATTGCTAAAATATAACAACAATATTTGTTGCACACATCATCAAAACGTATTCCAAGTAATTTAAAACGCGCGAACAAATCAACATGTTTGTTTTGTAAACAAGGAACAAGTGTTGCACACATACTGCGTCATTGGTTCTCACATGTGTCATTCTACTCCAAAACAACCTGAAACGTCGTTATTTTGCATAACACATCAATTTAAAAATGAATAACATGAATAGTAGTAGTCAAAACTATATTTTAACCAATAGTATACAAGTTTTCTTTATAAATACTCATTGTAGATATAATTTCATAGGCACAATCACTTATCGTTTTATTATCATTTTTCACCTTTATTTTTTGGTTACATTTACTTAAGTCTTCGTTAGTTTAGTAATTCTCAAAAACTAATAATTCACATTCAAAATTTTTCACATGACAGTAAGGCAGCGGGGCGAGTCGGAGACGGTTTTTACCTCCCCCAAACTCAAATCTAAATCTCAAGACAATCTCCATTCTCCGTCCTAAACTTCACCAGAAATCGAGAATTAAAACCCAAACTCGTCCCAAACGAATTCGGGTTGGGTTCGAGTATTCCCACCCACCACCATCTATTTAATAAAATCATTTTTTAAATACAAATATTTATTTTTCTAAAATAAAATTACATCACGAATAATAAAATAAAAATATCTCATAAAATTTCATACATACATTTCAAATATTTTAAATAATAAATATAAATTAAAATATTAACCATATATTTAATATTCTAAATTATAAAAACTAAAATAATAAAATAAATGAGATAAGTTTGGGGAGGGTACTAGTGTTCCCATTACCCCATCCGTCCACATATTTTATAATCGGAAAAAATTCAAACCCGAAGCCAAACTCAGTCAAAGTAAATTTTTCCTATCAATTTCGGAACAGGTTCGAGTGGGTACCCACGAGTATGGATTATATATATATATATATATATATATATATATATATATATATATATATATATATATATATATATATATATATATATATATATATATATATATATATATATATATATATATATATATATATATATATATATATATATATATATATATATATATATATATATATATATAATTGAGGATCAACTTATTTCAAGAATACGTTTTTTTAACTTACTCTAAATCATAACTTTTAAATTGAATCTAATCAAATAATTAGATTAACATTTTACTTAATTAATCATTAAATTTAATTTAATTAAAAACTATAATTTAAAATAAATTAAAAAAAACTTAATTTTAAAATAAATTGATTCCCACCCTCAATAAATAAATATATATATATATATATATATATATATATATATATATATATATATATATATATATATATTCAAGTGGTAGAGATTAATCTCACAACGAATTATATATATATATATATATATATATATATATATATATAATTCGATGTGAGATTAATCTCTAGCACAACGCATTTTCTTTCTTTCATTATTTTTGTTAAGCGAACAAAATTGTAAAAGATTGGAATGAGTTAGTGCCCTAACCCCATGTTTTTTGTGAGTTTTTATACCGGTTTAGAATCTCTCGCTTTTTGTGTACTATAATGCAATTTTGTTGGTGAAATAGTAGTAGTTTAGATTCTTTAGAACATCAAAGTCAATGATTTTGGCCTTAAATGTTGTCCTCGTTATGATATTTTTTTGTCTTATAAAGTTGTGGGCTGGGTGCTTTGAAAATGCTGGTTTCCTATTTCTTTTCAATGGGTGATCATTAGTTTCTCAACAAGTCATATGCTCAATCAAATATAGTGCCAGAATATAATCATAGTGGTCGCTCATCCTTATTCTTTGTAAATACTAGTATATAAGTTTTAAAACATGGAAAATGCTAACAATTTTCGTTGGGCATAGATGAAAGAATGTTTTGAGATGATATAATTATTTTTAAAGGATGTATGCATATTTTATTATTTAGATGAAAACTTTGAAGATTTTTTATAAATAGTAAAGTATTTTTGTCTAAATTACACCTAGAATTTTTAATAACATATAAAAAAAATTGAATTTTTTTCTCTTTAATCTATACAATAAAAAAATCAAATTAATTCATAATAACCTTTTACATTTTGAAATTTAACATTTAGATTTTTCAAAATTTTCAAATTGATCCATAAAGTTTTTTTAAAGAAATTGCAAATTGATCAATTAATTTTGTAATAATCGCATATTAGTCCATATTTATATAGAAAATTATGCTTGTGGAATTATATTTTCAAGACAATTTTTTTATATTAGTTTCTTAAATAATACTCCTATAGTTCTACTTATGAGTTTAAAATTATAATTATTCATTTTATGATATATATCGCTATATTTTTAATAACAAAATCAATCTTTTTAATAATTATAGTTGTTATTTTAGAAGATACAATGTTATGCATGAGTTTTTATAACTTTTGCAAAAAGATCTACTATTTTTAGTGTATGAAAACATGTTGTTTTTGGAACACGTTTTTTCATGTTTAACCACTTTAGTTAATGTGATTATAAAAACTTTATATCCTATAGTGAAATCTTCAATCCTTAATCTCAATAGTGGGAAAATTTTGGTCAAATTTATACATGTTGGTTTCCCTTTTTCTCATTTGTATAACAAAATATTATCTGACCTAAGTATCAATCTTCTTTCTTGTGGGTCTGTTGTCATGTCAGTATTTGAACCCTAAAAAATTCATTACAGTGAATAAATGTATTCAAACACACTCTATAATAAATAATAGGAAAATTTTCTTTAAAAAATAAAAGAATTATAAGTCGATATTTAAAAATAGTATAATATTTTATCAATAAGATATGTTAGTTTAGTCCATCAATAAAAATAATATGGAGAAACTCTTGAGTATATGCTGCTTAAAAAAACCAAAAACTATTGTGTGTCTTGTCATCATAACAAATTTTAAATCAATGTTTCAAATACTTATACTTAAAAAAACTGTTAAAATTTACTAGTGTGAAATTTATGTGTCAAAGTACTACTAGTATCATTTAGTATTTGTTTAGTCAAATAAAACTTCTGAATTTAAGAACCAATAGTTTTGTATATTTGACGGTTCAAATCTAAAAGACAAGAGCACATAATTGCTAGTATGACATTTCCTTATATTCTTATCCACTTATAATTCCCATCATCGCAGTGGCCAATGGAGGAATCACATTTGAGGTATTAAAAGTAAAATCAATCTTAACCAACACCCTTCATTTTCTTTTCCATTCATGTTTCAACCTATAATTGGTGTCAAACTGTAAAGTGGTTGAATTTGCATTGCACCCATCGTTTTCAATTGGAGTGATCTACACGTGGTTATCTTTTGAGTATTTTGTACAATTATAATCACTTTATATAAGTTATTATCGTTAGGTTTAAGTATTATTTTTCAACGAGCATGGACCCCAAACACGAGTGTCCGATACACACATAAATATAAATATGTTTTTTTTCCAGAAATATCAGTACTATATAGATTTTCACTCATTAAAATGTTAAAATATTGATATGTTGTTGTTATCATCTTTCGATAATAGAGGTGGTAAAATAGAGTTAATTTATAAAAATATCTGTTTTATTTATATTTTTTCACATAACGGCTCAAAATTCTATCTTCGCTGAATTATATTTGTTCTTCTCCATTTTTCTCCAAAATTTTAATAACCTTAAATAGTGGATATATCCTTTTGTCATCTTTGCTAAAATTCATGTCAATGTTACACACTTGTTTCTCCTAGTTGAATGATTAATAGGAGTTTGAGTGACGGTCACATTTTGTCAGCAATGAGACAGTAGCTATAGTACACATTTGTTTTTTCTAGTGTCGACATTTTACTATTTTTTTTTGTTGTCATGTACAATGTCATATGTTGTAGGTAGGTTAGTGGTTGATTTCTTGAATCACCAATCGATATTGGTCACATATTGAGTTTGCCTTGCGTGGCAATGAAATATAAAAGATATTTTTGTCTTTTGTCAAAATGGCATATAGCTTTATGTTATGGTTCTTTGTCAAATGATTTAAAGATGGGAATATATATTTTTTGTGAACATTCAGAGAATAAGAATATGTTGTGTTATCAATTGTAATATGATCTCTTTCAATTCAAAGATTAATCATTTGAAAATGAAAGTTTACTCTTTAGATTTTATTCTTATACTTTAAGATTTTTATTGTTTTAGTTGACGATGTTATCTTCCCATTTAAGTTAGATGGTGTCACATGGTAAAATGTTATTGAAAAATATTCATTATACTCTCAACAAGTTTACCTACCTCCAAATTTTCAATTTTGATCTTCTTTAAAAAGATTCTTTCATTCGGTCAAAAAACAAAATTCTTTCAAAAATCTCTTCTAGAAAGATACTTCCAATAATTCATTTTCATGTTATAAACTACAATATATTAAATAGTGGAGGTTACTTAGTGATATTTTTTAAAATCTCCACAAATCTCTTTTATTTCGAAAATAAAGGGTGTTATTTGGTTGAGATCTTTCAAACCCCCCTTAAAACTCCTTTAAAATTCTTTTTAAATGATTTTTAAGGTTATTTATTTTTAAATGTTTTAAATTTTTTGAATGGGTCCTTCTAAAAAATTCAGAACATAAAAATAAACTATTTAAAGGATTTTTTTTTACCTGAATTAGTTAGACAATTCAATAAGAATTGTTCTAGTTTAAAATTTTATTCGCTAAAGAATGACAAACACGTAGACTCTCACTAAATGGTCGCACCAGACACCACACTTATTTCAGGTATTGGAATCGATCCAACGACCTCCAGTATTTCACATTGCACCCATCGGTGACGGTTCTAATCACCACTCATATATAAGTGTCAGTTTGCACCATACCAAGGTATACTTCTTTTTACTCGTACAAGTTACATCACTTTGACCCACTGACTTGGACACTGAAGTGCTAACCTTGCAAGTACCTGATTTCCATCTATCGAAGAGTCTAAATGTGGTACTTGAGAGATTCCACGTCAAACATCATCAATCACTAATTTCATATTCCACATCAGAATAGTGGCGTTGTGTGTCGAAATTGTTTCTTGATTCTCACAAAATTCCATATCTGATCCCTTTGAATTTTTGGTTACATCATCACAATCGTTTCTGTTAGTTGATTTGATCATTACATATTTTGTATAACTATCAACAATGGTAGCTTTCGAAATAACTCGATAAACCGTTCATCGTAACATCGTTACTACAACTGATGTTGTTGCCTCGGTTCTCGTCTCCACTCCTAAAGATCCTTATTCTCCCTCTAGAACACATGGTCCGGTTCTAATGACTCCCTAACTACTTCCTCTCACCATATTGAGTTATATCTAGTGGCCAGTTAAGAAAGTTTCCAAGTTCTCTCGTCATTTTTCAGCAACAATATCAAGGCTAAATATCAAAATGATTGTTACCGTAACTTAAGATGTCTTATCTATCTCTCTATCATCAACGAGAATCACGTTATCTCCCTGCATCCCCTTAGTTATAGAGGGATTATCCCACCTAAAAGAACCACTAAAGAAAGCCACAAGAGATGGGTCACAGGATCATAAAAAAATGGGTGAAGAAAAGTCGAAGAATGAGATACCTATGATGAGGGCTTAGAGATACCAAAAAGGCGGACAGTATTCCCAATGAAGAATTTTCATTGGTAATAATGCCTAGAATAACCAATCAATGAAGTATTTCCATCTACCGAAGATTCTCAATGTGGTACTCGAGAGATTTCGCGTCAAACTTCATCAACACGTTACAAATTTCCTATTCTACATCAGAATAATGGCGTTGTTTGTGGGAATCCTTTCTTGATTCTTAGAAAATACCATGTTGGATCCCTTTGAATTTCTTTGTTACATCGTCGTAATCATTTTTATTAGTTTATTTGATCATTACGTATTGTTTATAACTATCAGCAATGGTAGCTTCCGAAGCAACTCGATGAGCCGCACACCGTAACATCATTAATGCAAACCGCTTTCGTCACCTCGGTTCTCATCTCCACTCCTAAAGATCTTCAGTCTCTATGGACTCCCTAACCGCCTCCTCTCACTAGATTGAGTTATCTTTGGTTGTCATACATGAAACTTTCTAAGTTCTCCCATCATTTTTCAACAACAATACCAAGGCCAAATATCAAAACGGTTGTTTCTATAGCTTATGATTCTTATCTATCTATCCATCATAAACGAGAATCACATTATCTCCTCTTATCCCCTCAATTATGGGGGGGGGGGGGGTATCCCACCTAAAACAAAAACTCAAGAAAGCCACAAAGAGACAGGTCGCAGGATCATAAATGAAATGTAATGAAGAAAAGTCGAAGAACGAGAGACCTATAATTGGGCCCGGAGATAGAAAAAAAGGTGAATAGCCTCACCAATGAAGTATTTTCATTATTAATATCACCTATAATAACCAATCATGAAGTATCGTGGATTTTGATCGACGCAAAAAGCTGACATGACATCATGTACGCCAAAATTTTCGAAGAGTAGGGTTGGAAAATGGGAGATTATCACCTTACGAAGGCACTCTTTTGCAAGTGTTCAATGAATCCATAACACACCCTTGGGGAAACTATAGAGTTTATGGTCACTCTTGGAAAAGGAAGAAATGCAAGGACAATATATCTGTAATTTCTCATGGTTTCATGCAAAAGTGTTTACGATTTTATCCTGGAAAGACCCTTCTTTGCAACTTTTGACATTGTTGCTTCTACCGTCCACCTGAAGGTGAAATATCACAAAGTTCATGACAAGTCAGTAACCATCCATGGTGACTTGACCAGAGCTTATTAAATACATGAAATACTATAAAAATACTTGACTATTATAACTCTCTAACACGAGGAAAGGGTAAAAAAAGTCAACCCTTCAAAGCAACAACTGCTAGAAGTCACAATCACATGTTTTGATGTGCATTAAGACGAGGTCACACCAGATGAAAAACGTGATATTCCAGTAGAAGCAAGAATGAATATCTCAATACTTATTCTAGATGATGAATTAATATTTGTCTAACTCGATTAACATCAACCTAGAATGGTAAAAGTAAGAATGAATATCCCAATAGCGATTTTAGATGATGGATTGATAGTCGATACTAATCTCTTAAGCATATCTCTGGAAATGATGTTTGACATCATCATCACTGTAGATTTTCACCAGTTGAACATAAATCACTTCATCTGATACTTGGCCCATATGAGAATGCGTCAGATCCTAGAAAAAGCTAAGGCTACCGGAATCGCCGTTTGAGGACTCCTTCAAACTAAACTTACTTCTAAACTGAAGTACACTAAATGGTTTTCCAATGTGGTATAAGTCAATAAAACATCATAAAAATGAAGAATGTGTGTTGACTACACAAACCTCAACAAGGCATGCCCCAAAGATTCATACTCATTGTCGAGCATTAATAAGCTAGTAGAAAATTATTCCATATATGAGCTAATGTCAATCATGGATGCATATTTTGAATATAATTATATTACTATACATGAAGTTGACAAGGACAAAATTGTCTTAATGATGGACCACACTGATTATTGATACAACTTCATGCCCTTTGCCCTGAAAAAAATACAGGTGCGATGAATAAAAGAAAAGGAGAACGTCTTTTCCAAAATGGCTTTTATGTCCATATTGGAGACTTCCACTTGGGAACTAGATTTTGGATGGTAAGGAGCTATTACTTTTTATTTTACCCTATACTTCATTAATAAGCTCTCAAACTATCTAGCAACAAAGTGGGATCCTCCACTGCTTATCACCGTCCTAAGCATCCCAAATCTTGGGAAAATAGTTTTCTTGAACAACTTAATCACTACTTAGGCATCATTTTGTAGGAGAGGCAACTTCCACAATCCACTTTGAAACATAACCGACTGCCACATGTATGTACTAGTTTCTAAAGGAAGAAGGGAATAACCCCATGAAGTTAATATCCCACACATAAACAATCTCCACTTATGGGATGCTGTTTAAAGTTGTCTTATTTATTTTAGAAATATTGTTAGTGTGTTGACACTAGTCACACTTTTTGATTAATTAGTGCACACCTTGAAGAGGTTTGGCCAATACAGACCATCCTGGAGTATTTTTGCAGAGCTTTTAGAAGTGCTGGCATTTTTTATATAAGCAGAAGCATGACAGTGATTCATGACCTTTTCCATTCCTTCTTCAAGGATATACCTTCCGAAATTTTGTCGACGTCTCTCTTAAAAATCAGAGGCTCATCCCAGTAGTAGTGCCTTAAATCGAAAAATATTTTTTTCTTTTGCTAATACTTCAAATCCGGAGGTAGGACTTTGGCTACAATGTAGTTAATAAAGTCAACGTACCATGGTGTTTCACTTTATATTAACATAAATAGCTTATCATTAGGAAAAAAGTCGTCTAGAGGTAACTTTTCTGTTCTTATGTTGGTCAACCTAGAGAGGTGATCCATAACCATATTCTCGGTCCCCTTCTTATCCTTGATCTCTAAATAAAATTCCTAAAGAAACAAAATCCAATAGATCATCATGAGCTTAGAATTATTTTTAATCATAAGGTATTTAATAGTTGCATGATCAGTATAAACGATTATTTTCAAACCTACCAAGTAAGAGCAAAATTTATCAATTACAATCACCACAAATAAAATATCATTTTCTGTTGTTGCATAATTGATTTATGTCTCATCCAAGGTCTTGCTTGTAGAGTCATGTTTCAATCTCAAGGTTTTGATGATGTCAACAAATACTTAAGCTCATTCCATGATTGCAAAAAGTCAAGCTTTCAAATTGATCAAGATACTTACACTATATACCCGTGGGGATATATGTACTAAGAAGCTGCTTGCACTATATACCCGTAGGGGTATATACACTGAAGATAAAACCAGAAGCATATCATCTATGGAATGTTGTCAAGCAAATCAAGCATCATGTGCAAAGGATCCTATAACTTTCAAGATTTGGACTCAAGCTTCGGTATATCAATATTCACTTCTTTAATTGATATACAAGTGTTCAAATAATTTAACATATCAACATTTTGCATTTTCATGTTTTTAAAAATCATTTGGATTGGTATAACACTTTTTAACTTAGTATTTTTCTGAGTTTTAACAGTGTTAACCGATTAACCATATGGGTTAATCGGTTAACGACCTTAAATTTTGAATTCTCAGGGCTAACGTTCAAGTGTTAACCGATTAACCTATATGGTTAACCGATTAACACTGAACGAATTTTGAAAAATTGTTTCTTTTAAAATTCAAATTTTGTTTGAGTGTTATACCTTTTCATTATTTGACTCATACTCAATTATACCTTTTTGAAATGGTGTTTTGACTTATATAAATTCTGAAAATTTCAAATTGAAAAACACCTACAATAATTTTCAAAATATTCATTGAATCAAATTCACTACTTTTCAAATATTTTCAAAAAGTGTTCATACTGTTCATACAATTTCATATCCAGTTTTTTTGAACACTTGTGTTGATATTGAAAAGTGAATTCTGATCAAAAGGAGAAGATCAATCTTTGTATTGATATTATTATTTTATCGCTTTCAAATTACAAAATTACAAGAATTATTTCTGTGTGACTTGTGATTCAGGATTGTTGAACATAAGGGTTAGTGCTTGCAAGAGGATTGTTCTTGCACACTAAGTTGTTGAAATAGTTGTTAGATAGTAGGCCTCACCGGTTGATGGTGTGATAGGTTGTACATTCTAAAACTATAGTGAAAACTCTCTTTCATGTGGAAAGGGGAGTGGAGTACCTTCGGATTGTGAAGGGAACCACTATAAATCTCTGTGTCCATTTTCATTCTGCCTTTACTGCTTTCACCACCAAGAACTTAAAGAAGTAAAATTCAAGAATATCGAAAAAATCGGAAAAGGTTTCTAAAGCCTAATTCACCCCCCCTCTTAGGCATACTCTGAACTTACATTGCTTGCATAGTATATGGCATGCATATTTTTATCATTCTTCTACCCCAAAACATCATTTATTGCATAGTCACTAACATCACACATAATCTCAAATGGGACATTCCAATCAGGAGGTTGAATTATTATTGCAGAGATCACATATTCTTTTTTATTTTTGAAGGATTATAGGTAATGCTCATCAAAATTAAAAGCAACATATTTCATAAGCATGCCTGTCATGGGTTTAGATATTTTTGAGAAATATCTGATGAATTGGTGGTAAAAACTCATATGGCCTAGGAAGCTTCTGACTTCTCTAACAGAGGCAGGAGGTGTTAAATTTTTATATACCCTCATTTTTGGATCTGTCTACCTCTATCCCATTCTTAGACACTAAATGCCCAAGCATTCTGCCATCATTGACCATGTAGTGGAATTTTTCCTAATTCAAAACTAAATTGACTTTAAAGCATCTCTCAAGAACCTTTTCTAACTTAGCTAGACAATTTTCAAAATATGATCTGTATACCAAAAAATCATCCATAAAAACTTTCATAATATCTTCCAATAAATCATAGAAAATTGATACCATGCAACATTAGCATGTAGCAGGTGCATTATATAGCCCAGAGGACATTCACTTGAAAGAAAATGTACCTTAGGGGCGAGTAAATATTGTTTTTTTATCGCTATGATGGATAGAGATCTGGAAAAATCCTGAATATCCATCCAAGTAATAAAAATGTGAATGCTTTGTTAGGCATTCTAACATATGATTGATGGACGGGAGCATGAAATAATCCTTCCAAGTGGCTTTATTTAAGTTTCGATAATCAATTCATATTATCCACTCCATTAAAGTCATGGTTGCTATAAACTCGTCATTGTTATTCTCAATTACCATGATCCCTTCCTTCTTAGGTACTACCTGAATGGTACTAACCCACTTGTTGTCTAAAATGAGGCTAAATTACCCTAGCTTATATGAGTTTCATCACCTCCTTCATATTTGGATTTAATCTCCTCTGATGCTCTCTTGAAAACTTATATTCCTCCTATAGCAAGATCTTATGCATCCAAACAGATGGATTTTTCCTTTCAAGTACTCAATGGTGTACCATATGACTTTTAGGTATTTCTTCAAGACAAATAATAGTTTTTTGGTTTCAGCTTTCCTGAAGTCGACATTTATAATGTCCAGATGGTTAAATCCCTCATCTAAAAATACATACCTGAGATTTTAAGGCACCAGTTTTAACTCTATTTTTTTATTGTTTTTGGCTTTTAGTTTTGGGACATTGTGTTGTAAGCAGTTTGAAGCATTGGTTTTGAATAATGGAATTTTTACCCAACAAAATTTCATATGCTTGAGCTTCGTCATTCTTGAGGTTGGATATACCAATGATGAGGATGCTTGTGTCTAATCTACCTGAGAGATTTGGGTCTCTAGCATTTTGTTATGGGTACCTATGGTGTCAACCTTATACACGAGTTGCCTAAGAACTTCGTTGGTATGAAGGTTTTGGTTCTTAAAATCCTCATTCTTCCAAGTTTGAGTCATAACGAAGTTTTTCATCAGCATCTCGAAGTTGGACTTTCTGGGAGCACGAGCACCATTTTTTCCTTGAAAACCTGGTGGGGTAGCTGGTATAAGATGAGCTACGAATTAGGGAGAATTGTTCTCATCTAAAAATTTATGGTGTGAAACATGTTAATTTTTGTGTATGGCAACCTTTTGTTGTTATTGTTGTGTTTTATTTATTATTGATTTGTATGGATTAGGTACAACTTGTAAGTTGTTTGAAAAATAAAGCATGAAAATGATGAAAAAGATTATATAAAAATATATTATTTAAAAATAGTAATAGAAAAAATATATTGAAAAACATGATAGTGGAGAGTGCACAAATTAATATAATATTTGAAAAAAGAGTGATATGAATCAATAAACCAAACTGAACCAGTTAGTTTGGTTTGATTCTATTTCTTAAAAACACTGAAAACTGAACCAAATCAAGCTGATGGAGATATCATGAATTCATGCATTTTTTTAACCAATAATTGGTCCAAACATTTTGATTTGGTTCAGTTTTCAGTGTAAAATTTTGGAACCAAATAATTTTTTTATGTAAAAACACTTAAAAACATATTTTTTATCATGCACTTGATGTAAAACATTTCTATCAAACTTTGGTAATAGACCTGTCAAATTTTATGTGTTTATCATGCACATCATGTAAAACAATTTTGTCAAACTTTGCTAACAGTCTTGTCAAAGGTTTATGCCAAACTAGTGATGCAATTTGATGAGTCAAACTTGTTAATTTTGTAACAAACCTACCAAAAATGTTTCACAAACTAAATATGCAAATTAACTTTCTAACAACAGTGCTAAGAGTAATATCTAATGTCATACTTTTAAGGCTTTATTAATAAAAACGTTTAGATGTTGCAGTGATTTGCCTTATTTCATTCAGATTTCTTTCTTCGTGATTTTAATTAGTTTTGAGGCATATTCTTTTATGTTTTTTCGACTGACTAGATTTCTCTCATTGGCGAGCCTTGCCTAGGGCGAGTCCCTCAAGCATTGCTTGTGGGTGACTTGAGTATGCTTTTGCAAAGATTCTAATATAAGTTGCCTAATAAGGCGACAACAATTCTTCAGTAGAGGTCCAACATTTAATTACCCAGCAGGGTGGCAATGATCCTTCAAATAAGGTCCAACTTACAATTGCCTCGTAGGGAGGCAAGGATCCTTCAATGAAGGTCCAATGTATAATTATCCCGTAAGGTATAAAATATTTGTCAATGAAGGTCCAATATATAATTGCCTCATAGGGTGGAAAGGATCCTTCAATGAAGATCCAACATATAATTACTCCTTAGGGAAACAATGATTTTTCAACGAAGGTTTAACATATAATTGCCTCATAGGATGACAAGGATCCTTCAATGAAGTCCTATCTTATAATTTCCTCATAGGTTAACATGGATTTTTCAATAAAGGTCCAACGTATGATTACCATGTATGGCGGAAAGGATCCTTCAATGAAGGTTCAATATATAATCACCCGGTATGGTGGCAATGATCATTCAATGAAGGTCCAACGAGGTAATTCTTGATAAGGCGGTTATTTTGATATTTATGATTTCAACAAATAACATTATAAAGTTTTTTGTCGAGAAGGTTTTTAATAGCATAATGTTATTATAACATCATATGATATTGTCTAGAAAGATATTGATTATTTGGGACAACGATTGTGAAATCACTATATTTTAGATATAGGTCGTATTATAATGCCAAGTCTAAAGTTACTCTTACTCTAAAGCCAACACCACTTGATAACACAAGTCGGGGATTACTGATGAGTATATATTCTCAACAAAAGAAAATATTATCACCGCCAATCTGATTAGCGTGTTATCTTCTTCTCGCGGGATAATATAATGAACTTTTGGTTTCTTTTAATGCTTAGATTTCTTGGAACAAATATACATGTGTCTTTTTGCAGCCTGCCATTGTGATTGACGTTCTTATAATAATTTAACAACAACTCCATGATACTCTTTGTAAATTGACACATACATAATAACAACTAACTTAAAATATATATATATTAATATATGTTGTTGCAAATGTGGATCTATGTGCTTGCAGTTATTTCAAGGTGATCCAAGATAGTGAAGTTTTTGGATAACAAAGATGCAAGTCAATTAATTAAATGTTTAGTTTTGATGATGACAATACCTGACATCAAACGGTATCTAATGAAGTTCTTATCTTTTGAAGATAAATCAAGCGGTAGAGGATGCTCAAGATGGTTGATTAAGATATCCTCCTGAATTAATCTATTGTCTTGAAGATGTTTATAAAAATCAAGTCATCTTTTTGAATTCAACACTACGACGATAATAAACATGAATATGTCTCAAGCCTCGTTAAGAATATCCAAGGCTCTTGTATGATGTTAAACTCAAAGATAATGATGTCAAGACTCAAAGATTTAGATTTGTGAAAGAGGGGAAGAGTGAAAGTTCGTCTGGTTGTGTCCCTATGAGTGACCAATATCTTATAAAGATACAAGAGTATTTTCGAAAAATATAATGGAAAATCACACATACACAAACATACTTAAAATCCTCTCATATTTTATGCAAGCCACCTAAAAATGTTTTTAAGCTCTAGCCAACTAATTAGATGAGTGTCTTACTGATTGGAAGGTTTTTTTCTAATTGAATAATCGATTAGACCTAATGATCTAGTAATTTATTTTCACTAATGATTGGTAACAACTAAATATCAAAATCTTCCATTTGTGGTTTGAACAATCAATTATTGGAGGTTAATAATTGATTGACTTAATCGATTATGAAATTTATTTTGCCCATCGATTGTTTCCAAATTTAAACCATAATTTGGCCTATAAATAAAGATTCTCTATATCACTTTTTCACATCCAAAAAATTAACTTTGATCTCACTTTCATTTATCTTCATTTTTTTAATAAATCTCTCATTTTTCTCACATATATTTATCTATAATGCTTTGAGAGTATTCTTGAGTCTAAGTCAGGATCTTATTTTGGATGAAAGCTTAAATATAATTTATCAAAAATGTATTATCTCTTGAGTAAATATTTATTTTGTAAGAAGTTATTTTGCTTGTGAGTTAAGACAATTAAAGGCTCTTGTTTGGTTTTGGTATGAGCTTAGGAAATCTCTGTTTGGTTCGTGAGTTTCACCAACATGAAAATATATCTTTTAGTTCATAAAGATCAGACATTAAAATATCCACAATGGTTCATGAGCCCACCATAATTAAAAGTTTTGTCAATTTGATATTAGTATAGGTATAATCTCAACTTGGCTCTTGAGTTCATCCTGGTATACGCTTAGTTGGTTTAAGATTATCTAGTATAAAGTCTCAACTCGATTTATGGTCATCTTGTGAAGACCCCGATTTGATTCAGAGGATAGAAAAATTAAAACTCCATCTTAGTTTGAGATCGGCCTATCGAAAATCTCAGTTTGGTTTGGAGGTTAAACACTCTAAGCTTTGTTCATTATTTGGTTGGAAGTTATCCTTAAAACTTCATTTCCTTATACAAGGAGGTTCATGGGAATATCCTTCTAAAAGGTTTCAAGTTTATTGGATATTCTCAAGAATAATTCTTAGGGACAAAAGTAGGTCAACTTAGGCCGAATCTATAAAACCTATTATGTCCCTCCCCCCCCTCTCTCTCTCTCTCTCTCTCTCTCTCTCTCTCTCTCTCTCTCTCTCTCTATCTATCTATCTATCTATCTATCTATCTATTTGTCTGTATGTCTATATATCTATTTTTCTCTCTCTCTCTCTCTCTCTCTCTCTCTCTCTCTCTCTCTCTCTCTCTCTTTCTCTCTCTCTCTCTCTCTCTCTCTCTCTCTCTCTCTCTCTCTCTATATATATATATATATATATATATATATATATATATATATATATATATATATATATATATATATATATATATATATATATATATATATATATATATATATATATATATATATATATATATATATATATATATATATATATATATATATATATATATATATATATATCACACAAACAGACATACACACGCTCTCTCTATAATTTACTGTAATTATTTTGGTTTTCACCGCTTATTGAATCGTTTCATTTTAAAATATTTTTAAACTATGGTTTTTAAACGATTTTATTTTCAACCAAAGTTTTTCAAACCTCCACAATTCACCACCTTCTTGTGTATGGTGTACCATGTTCAAAAAGTGGCATTGGAGCCTAACTCCTATTTAAAGACTAACCTTGTAGGTCCTCCTCTCCATTACATTATAAGAGGTGGATTTGAGCTTCATCTGCAGAGGAAGAGAAGTTAATCTTTAAGATTAGAATTCCATTGCTCAATTCAGTACATGTATGAGAAGAGTGAATGAATTTTTAATTTGAAGTTATGTACTTGATTTATTCACGCATATCCTTTATATAATGGAGGGGTTATAATTACTTACTATTTACTAGGTGTGTGATGGGGGGAGCCATTGGATGAATCTTTGATCCATATCGCTTGTACTCATCCTCGGGATAGTTCTCATGCACTGCAAGCAATCCATACAAACGAAAACTCCTCTTGGGTTGTCGGCCAATGGTTAATCTGGTCGGCCCCAAATAGTTGCCCCCAAACCCTCGTCCCTATATTAAAATGAAATGGTTTGTCATATATGGAACATCTACCGATCAACTTTTTTTCTTGCTTGGAAACCAAGATAAGACACTGTTTTTCATTTGGAATTCGCGTTTTTAATGTACCCCCTGCTTCAAATGTCTTTTCGGAAGTACCCTCATGATGTTCTTTAAGAAATGAAACGCTTGAGTGTTTCATTGAGGTGACCTGAAGCGTTGATAGGGTTATTTCCTCTAGTAAGTTATAATATGATTCTTAAGGAGTTATTTTCACATTTCTTTGAGACATTCTCTATGCTTCATCGCCATTGGGACTTTCTGTATATGTTATATTCATGTACTTGAACAATATAATGTTTATTATGAGTCAAAAATCAAAAGACGATACTTGCGCTTCCTAGGTTGACCTTGTCTAATCTTCAAGTGTTACTATTTTCACTAAAGAGAATGGTCTTGACGAAGCCTTCTTAGATGTTGGTCCTTCTTCAGATTGAGGCATCTTGATCCTTCTTAGATGTTCTTAATTCTTTTTTTTTATCATAATAAAAAAAATATTATTCAATAATATAACACCTAATAACGAATGACAAAATGCAAACCCTTTTCGATAGGAGGCATAAGTATGCTACTAATTTTGTTTTGTAAGACAATATATCATATTTTCGTTCTCTTTAAAAGAAAAGCAATTTTTAATTATTTTTCTTTTCTTTTTATTTTTCTTACCTTTTTTTAAGAAATGAAAACAAATGGATTTTTTTTAGGAAAAAGAAAAAAGATTAAGATGCAAGAGTTTGGAGATAACACTAACTTCGTTAATACTGTGTCAACAGAAAAATCCATGGGGTGGGGTCACCTTGGAAGACGTGGCTCAGATTCCGGCAACGACGCCGATGCAGGTCCGAGCACCAGTACGGCGGAACAACGCCGTTTCCCTTCGGCTGCGCAGCCGGAGATGATGAGAGCAGCTGAAAAGGACGATCAGTACGCCTCTTTCGTTTACGAAGCCTGTCGCGATGCCTTCCGCCACCTCTTCGGTCTCTCTCTGTAACTAACATTCAAACTACAATTCAAGTTTCAAATTACTGTAAAATAATGTTATCTTAAATTCTCATTGTAGGTACAAGAGTTGCGGTGGCTTATCAAAACGAGGTAATCACTGATTAATCACTTTTCCTTTGTTTATATTCTTGATTATGTATCTTTAATTAAGCGTAATCGTGCTTTGGTGTTAATTGCTTTTGCAGACGAAACTTTTAGGGCAAATGCTTTACTATGTTCTCACAACAGGTTCAGGACAACAAACACTCGGAGAGGAATACTGTGACATCACTCAGGTAATTTCATTTTATCCTTCATTGCTAATGCAATTTACTTTGAGTTTGAATTTTGCAAATTACATATTTACACT
This sequence comes from Lathyrus sativus, assembly GCA_963859935.3. NCBI lineage: Eukaryota > Viridiplantae > Streptophyta > Magnoliopsida > Fabales > Fabaceae > Lathyrus > Lathyrus sativus. The sequence goes on from OZ012740.1 coordinate 14,356,106, forward strand.
GTTGTTGTAATTTGTAAATGATATTAGAGGTTTGATTTGTTGTTTTTTGCGTGCGAGATTAGATGAATTTGATTTCTGTATTGGTTAATTTTAGGTTGCAGGACCTTATGGACTTCCTCCTACACCAGCTAGGCGGGCTTTGTTTATTGTATACCAAACAGCGATTCCATACATAGCAGAACGAATTAGGTTTATTCTTTTGTTTCTTACTTTCTTTTAGTTAATCATTAATTTGATTGAGCTTTGTGGGTGGTTGTATGTGTGTGTATATGCGTATAGTTTTATGATGACTTGATTGTTAATTTCACAGTTCTAGAATTGCTTCCCGAGGCATTATCTTGTCTGATTATGAGTATGCTGAGGTTTTTGGTGAAAATGCCCGCGGGAGTAGTAGTTATCGGGTTTCTTTGGGGAGTGAACTTGCTCCTTCGTCTGCCTCAGGGCAGTCTACTTCAACTATAACGAGATTGAAGGAGAAACTCCGTGGGTTTTGGTTGCGTATGGTTCAGAAATGGCCTACGGTACATTACTCTTGCTGATGTTTTTTATTCAACACACTGATAAAGAAGTTACTGCATTCTCCTTTGTAATCACTTGTTGATTATTTTACAAAAATGTTTTAATCATACACCGTTATTTTTTATTTTTTTATTTAATTTAGATACTACATGGAAGATACAATACAAGTTACATAATAAATAGCCTCTGTTTCAAAGGAACAAGTTTTGTCTTGTGCCCTTTAGACCTGTATTGTATTATTTAATCTTATCTGAGTACATGTAATCATTTTCGTTGGAAGCATTCTTTCGGGTACTGAATCTAGTTTATCTGCTCCCGACCAGATGCTCCCTTTTGTTCGTGAGTTATTGCAGCTGGTTCTTCGTGCTAACCTCATGTTGTTTTACTTTGAAGGTGATCATTTGCTTGACGGTCTCATTGTAGTTTCTAGATATGGAAAAGCAAGTTTTCTAAATCACGACAATATTTCTTTTTGTAGGCCTCTATTATCATATATCCAAACGTGCTTCTGCCATTCGTTATGTGTTTATTGGAAAAGCATCAAATCAAAGACCCAGGTATAGTGTTTTAAGCTTTAAATTTTTTTAAAAATGTATGGTCAATCAAATGGGGAATTTTCTAGCCATTTAAGTAGAATTACACGGCTTTTGTTTAGTTAGTTAGAAGTAAAAGAAAGCATGTGGAGGATCAGTCAAGCAAGGGCCACATCAGTTCTATCTCAAATGTAAAAAGTGAAAATTGAGGAATATACCTTGCCACGTTATCCCATGGTAGAAGTATCTTGGATCCATAATACAAAATGATGGGAAATGTGAGTCATATGATTCAAGCAAAATTGATGAAATAGAGGAATGTTTGTGTATTTTTTGATAGGCTTTTTTGCTTGGATGTGTATAAGACATCAATATTATATGAGATTGAATGCTAGCTATAAAAAAGGTCACAGAAAACTAAGTTAAATGTTGTAAAGATGAAAATGTTACATTGGATGAGTGATGTTGGTTTATAAAACCACTAGGCAAGTATATTGGTTGCAACATGAAACTATCAGTGCTGAGTGCTGAATCCCCAATGCTAAGTTCTAAATCCTGGCGCCGAATGTGCGACAAGCAGTGTTGGATTACTCTATTGAGCACTGGGCACAACTTGCTAATACTAGGCACAACTCTTCCCATAGCAAATGCAGTTTTTGCCACTCAATGTGGCTTTTCAATGCTTACTGTTGTACATCACAACAGTAAAATTCCATGGAAATGCTATGTCTAAGCTTTAGGTGTTGGTGACTAATACACCCAAAGAAAAAACTGATATCCAGGGGTATCATTCTGATCTCCAAATCTATCATGCTGGGTGCTGTTTAAGTAACTTGCTATTTTGCCTTGTTCAGTTGTTCCTACAAAAACTGAGTAGCTAAGATGATGACGTGTAAGGAAGCTCCTAAAATCTTATACAATCCATAAGAAGAATAAATTCAACTAATCAAAATCAAATTTTCCGAGTCCTAATTAAATTCCTACACATATACTCACAGCAAAACCAACCATATAAATAAATCTACATTCATGTAATGTAGATTTATCAAGTGGTAATGCTGGACAAGATTAGATTTGGAATGAAAGCATTGGAGAGAAAGTTGAGTTAGCACCTATTGTGAGTAGATGGTATAATCTCGTGTTAGGTGGTTTGGGAATGTATGAATACTTATGTACCCACTAGTAAGGACTAAGGAGGATATATTAGATAAAGGATAGTCCAACTGTTAGGGGTTGAGAGAGACCAAAGAAAACTATAGGTTGAATAAGAAGGATTTGGATTACAGGGTGTCTTTAAAAATTATTCATGATAGAATATAATGGCGTCATTTGGTTCGTGTAGTCAATCCCACTTAGTAGGAAAACCCAATAGCAGTTTTTGTGTTTTACTCCATATTACGATCACTGTGTTATTTATACGTAATGCAGTTTTCTTTTCATTTAATTTCAATTTGTAATAAGCTCTAGCTTTCATGTACTAAATCTTGGGTTACGTGACCCTATTAAATGATAAACAAGCCTTTCATGGTCAAAGATTGCCTTTTCTTAAATCCACGGTCTAAGTATCCCTATTGTTGCATATTAATATGTGCGCTTCTCTCAGTTTTAAATTTAGAGCATCTGTCCTCTATAATTTGGCTTCTGTGCAGATATCAAATATTGGGAGTATTTTTGCTGATTCAACTTTGTGTAATAGCTGCTGAAGCGCTTCGTCGAAGAAATTTTACATCAATTGCTGGTTCAGTTCATCAGGCATCCTTTGCAACTGACCATACATCAGCAGGTTATAACTTTTTCTGAGCTAATTATTTTTAACTAATTCTTTATTTAGATATGTTTCTCATTTCCCCTTTTCTTAGTTTATGTGTCTAATAATGTGCTCTGGACCTTTTCTTGTTTTGTCAGTTAGGTTTTCGAATAAACCCTCAATCTATTCCTCCAAATATTAGGGTGTTATCACATTAGTCTTCCATTGAATTATCATTCAGTCTGTGTCTCAGGTTTAACTGTCATCATATTAACCCCTCAAATGATAGATTGTCACCAAATCCATCATTTTGTGTCACCACTTTAAAGCTTTCCCGAGAAGAATTTGGTGATGATGTATCTCTGAGGGAGTAATCGTAAAAAAAAACTCTATGGTCAAACATGGTGGTACTTCAATCTTTGAGGAACTAAGTTTGTACAGAAGAGTTTTTGGCCGACTCATGTGGCTGCACCCTACTTTGGATGTCTGAGTTGTGGGCTGATTCTAATTTTTGTCATAACCTGACTCTGTTGCTATGTATTACAGGACACGGTTTGCCTGTTCTAAACGAAGAAGGTAATTTGGCATCTCCAGAAGCTGATGAAGGAAGTTGGGTCTCTGGATCTTCATCTTCTGAGGTTCAATTATCTCATCAAATTATCCTTTTCTTTTAATGCTATCTCGTGCAAGCTTGTTGCTTTGATTTGACAGAGTTTGAAATCAAAGTGTCATAAAACCAAAAAAATAGAAGGAATGCATTGGTATAAATATATTACTGTTGACTTGTACAGTTTTGTTGATCTGTTCTGGTTTGAAATGCCTTTCTTTTGGCCTAAAAACGTGGATGATTTTAAAATATGTGGATCATTTTGGATATAAAATAGGGTTTTCTTAATTATATGTCCTTCAGATCCTTTTCTTTGTTGCTCTGATTTAAAGAGCTTCACAGGAAACTGATTTCTATTGAAAAATAATTTATTTACCATTAGCAGAATCAAATAAAAAGCCTTTAGAGAATCGTGTGTATCCATGTAATGATCTAAATATGCTAATTAATAAGCTCAAGTTCTATGAGCCCATGAGTAAGGATACATGGTGAGTCACTACTCTTCAGAAAGATCTAAATAGTGAGTAATTGGTTTATGCCAATGTTATAAATGTGATTGGTTAATAGTTTTAGAATAGTTTAGCATCTTTTAGTGTAACTTTTTTATTTTACTCGGCACCAAAATAATTATTCATAACAGTCCAACACCTTGCAGCCTTTCTTAGTTGCACTATGCGTGTTTTGATGAATCTATTTTCTCTTTGCAGCATCATGCAACCAGTGGTGTTAGCAAATGCACGCTTTGCCTGAGTAATCGTCAACACCCCACAGCCACTTCATGTGGCCATGTATTTTGCTGGTATTTTCTTGCATTCTTAGTTTCGTACTGCTTTTTCACCTTGTTTCTCTGTCTCTCATATTCGGTTTGATGTGATCCATGTAGGAACTGTATCACAGAATGGTGCAACGAGAAGCCAGAGTGCCCTCTTTGCCGCACCCCTATAACACACTCAAGTCTAGTTTGTATTTATCACTCAGACTTTTAGAATCTGTCTCTCGCCAGCTGTAGTCTTTTGTAAATGGAAAGAAGATAGCATGAAAGTTTGAAAGACAACATTTTCCTTTTAGATAGAAAAGGCAACATTTTCTTGATCTTGAGGATTGTATCAAATGAACATTTAAACAATTTAATTTTATATTAGAAAATAAGAAAAATCCTATTTATATTGTGGCAGGATTACAAAATTTGATTAGAAATACGTGTAAAATATGTTTGAATTATTGATTTATATTTTCAAACCTCCAAACAAAATGTAAACATAACCCATTTTCTTACTGCCCAATTTTTTAGATCATCGTTATATTAGCCATATTATTTATAGATTGAATTAGAATTTTATTATATTAAAAAAAAATTGGAATTTCTTTAAGAAGGAAAATTTGGTTTTGTAAATATCATCAAATTTGTGGCAAATTCATAAGCCCAACTGGTTTTATTCTGATTCTATTAAAATGCGATATCCACTATAGGGTATTATTCTGATTCTACTAAAATTGTTTTATAGGTATACACCAATCTGATTCTACTAAAATTGTTTTATAGGAGTACCAATCCATATTAGTCTTGTTTTTGAAGACTTACATCTTATTGGATTAACTCTTACATGAGTTTTACTAAGGTCCAAATTAAACATGAGTTTTACTAAGGTCCAAATTTAATTTGTGTACATTACATTCATTTTAGATTTTATGGCCTCTAGCTATTTTTCAGGCTCAGGACTAGTGGTGATCTCTTGGTAGGTCATAGATTCATTGATCTATGATCAATACATCACTTTGATAAGTTATAAGATATCTGTATATCTTAGATTGGTGATGTATCCTGTTTGACATATGTTATTTTTGTTCTACTTGAGTATGCTGTTTTTTCACAACTATTTATATTTCTTGATCGCATTCTTTCATAGGTGTGTCACTATTTTGTGATTTTTGAATTTTTTCAAGCTCTAATTTTCTCCCACTCATTTCTTTAGAAATAAAATCCCTTTATATGAATACTTTAGGTTAAATGACAAATACTTTGCCCTTAGAAAAATTGGATAAGTAATATTCTCTTGTTTCTTTAGTATATCCCACAAAGAAGCATTTATCAAATTTGGATTAAAATTTAATTAAAAATTTTCGTTTCACATAAACTTTACAACCCCAAATCTTCATGTAAGACATATGTGGCCTCCAACCACTCCATATCTCATATGTTGTCTCATCAACTATTTTGGACATAACATGGTTAAGTGCATAAGTTGTTATCAATGTAACATATCCCCAAAAGGAGTGTGGAGGATCAACATGCCTCATCATAGATCGAACTATGTCTACCAAGGTTCAATTTCTTCTCTTTGATACACCATTTCATTGTGGTGTTCCAAGAGGAGTTAGTTAGGATAAAATCCCACTCTTTTAGATGGTCATCAAACTCTAAGCTTAAATATTCACTAACTCGATATGACCGAAGAATTTTAATATTCTTGCCTAGTTGATTTTATACTTCATTTTTGAACTCTTTAATTTTTTCAAAAGATTTAGATTTGTGTTTCATTGAATACACATAATCATATATCTATGATCATCAATACATGTGATGAAATACTAAAAACTTCATCTACCTGATGTGTTCAATGGTCCACATACATCATTATGTATGAGAGTCAAAATGTTATTTGTCATTTCACATTTTTTCTGTGGATGAGGACTTTGATATTTTTTCAAGTAAACAAGATTTGCATGTCTCATATGATTCATAATCAAATGAGTCAAAGAGCCCATCTTTATAAATTTGGAAATGTGTTTCTCATTTATGTGACCTAAGCAACAATGCCCTAAGGTAAGTCAAATTTAACTCTTTAGATTTCATCCTTTTAGTTGATGTTATTAATTGGAATTTTAATATCAAGGACATAATCAATTGTTCATATGTGTAGTAATCAACAACAGTTGTAAATATAAAAAGTATTGTAATTATTTAATTTTATATATTTATTATTAATACCAAAGAAATCATTTATAAATTTTAAACTTTAGAAATAGTTTTAAATTAAATAACAAAGGAAAAAAAAAAGTTAGTTAGACGTATAAGGAGTATACAACATATGAATAACATTGTAGTTTAAATTTTACATTCTCTAAATTTGGTTAAGAGTGGATGTGAATTTAGACTATATTTAATTACCATAAAATCAACAGAGCAGGAGCAGAATAGAATGTAGATGAGGTAAATAGAATGAAGATGTTATTTTATAGTTTGAGAATTTTTTAATAGAATAGAACAATTTTATCATTGTGTCCAAATCAGAGGATACAAAAAATAATAGAATGAGATAAAATAAATTTCATTAGATATTTCACTCCATTTCTTTCATTTTTAATTAATCCAAACAAAAAAACATAAATTTATAACATTCCATTCCATTCTATTCAATTTTATCTCATAAATCCAAACATAACCTTAACAGTAATGACATTTATTTTTGTTAAAAAATTAATCAAACTCAGTAGGGGTGTTGTATTAAAAACGGGGATGATAATTGCAAGTCATCCTTTTTTAATAGTTTGGTCCATTGTATATGAATCCGAGGCCCAATACGAGTCCATAATTTAGGGTTTTGCTGCCTCCCCTCAATATATATACATACGCACAGCTCACACAGAAAAGCATCATTCTCCGCGTTTAACTTTCACTGCACATTTTCTTCTATACTGTTGTTAATCGTGTTATTCAATCGTTTGTATTCTCTTATCTAACAATCTAATTCAATTTATCGCAATTGATATAGTAATTTTTATGTAGCAGTGATAGTGTGTATCGGTGTTATGCTATGATCAATGCATTCTTCCGAAAGTATTCCCTGCAACATCAATCTGAGAGAATGGGCAGTTGTCTTTCATTCTAAAGTTGAAAATCACAACAATCATTTTCTCTACATGTATTTATCTGTATGATTTTCTTTTTGATTATGAGCATGAATGTCTTCCTAGCTTTGTTTATTAGCTTTGAGGATTGCATCTTTGATAATGCTCTAAATTAATGTTTTGGAATTAGTTAGGCTTCTTGTGATGTATCTAAATGCACTTGGAGTTTGGATTATTCCTATATGTTTTGTGTTGTTTTGTGTTATTTCTTGTTGAATGTGTTTAAACAGTGTAGATTAGATTGAATCTGGTTGAACTATATTGATTTTAAATCTGGTGACATTCTTTAAAAGTCTATGATATATATTTGTTACTGTTCATTAGTGTATTGAGTTTTTTTAATTTGTAAATTTTGTTTCATAACCATTGTTAGATGTTTTATATGCCTATTATCTTTGGACACTGAAATTTTAGAAATTTTGTATTATCAGTTTTAATTTATTTTGCCGTCATCTTTGGAATCTTGAAATTTAGTGAAGTTCTTATATCAATCTGTACTGGGTACTGGATGTCTATATTGAATTTTGAATTTGGTTAATTAACTTCTAGGTGGTGTATTGTGGATCAAAAGAGTCAAATTGTTTTTGGTTTGTTGGTTTTAGGCTCTTATTTGATTTTGTTTAGTAAAATTACATGAAGATTATAGGTCTGATTTTGTTTAGCAAAATTACATGAGCATTAGGTCCAGGTTGATTTTGAATTGGTTTAGGTTTGATTTTTGTATTTGTTGATTTATTTGGTCTATGAAAATTTTAGATGTCCTAAAATTTTTGTTTAAATTATCCGGTTAAATTGGTTTTGTCATTATCATTTCTTAAAAATGACTAAATTTTATTAAATATATTTGTCATATTTGATATTATTTTAAAATTAATTTAGTCATTATCATTTCTTAAACCACAAACTAAATAACACATTTTATATTGTATACTTGTGAGTATACAATTTCGCAATTTTAAAAAAATAATAATTATATCTTATTTTTCGAAATGGGTTAATCCACGCAATACAAATAAAAGTAATAATAGTTAGGTTCCTTGTGGTTTGGTTTTTTCTGATTTCGAAGTAATCATTTAAATTCGATTTAAGCAGGTACTATTTGAATTAAGCATATAGATCAATCTGATATCATCTATTTGCAAAAAATATTACGTTCGTGAAAATTTCGCTATCTAATATTTCTTTTGACAAATGAAAATTTCGCCTATAGATTGAACCGATTATGTCAAGAAAGTATTTCATCATTTTCAAATCCATCATCTCAAAACAAAGTCCTTATGAAAGTTTGTTATTCCTTCATGATTCCTTCAAAACTGTTTAAATACTGAAAATAAAAACTTTAATGAACTTTTAATCTAAAATGAAAATAAAAAAATAAAAAATCCTTATGAAAGTTTTATAAAAAATAAAATAAAATAGAAATGTGTAAAAAATATTAAAATGTTGGATAGTTAAGCTGTCTCTTGGAATAACTTTATAGTCCAAACAAATCTTATTTGGCATCCTATTACTTTCTCAATTCATGTCTCTCCCCTATAGTCTCTACGTTTTTTTCACATGGGGACACATTATCAGACAACTACCTGCGTTCAAAAGAATTGGTCACATGTTGCTCTTTCTTATGCCACGTAGATCTTGACAGTTATTTGTGTTACACCTAGTGATACAATTTAATGAAAAATAATCGTTGGCCCATTGTTGGTAGTACATTATAAATATTTTTTCAGTAGAGGGTCAAATATTATATTCACAATCAACTTTTTTATACTTACTTTCTCTTACTTTGTTTCTTACTTTGGAATTGGAGTACCTTGTAGGTACACTCCCTCATCTTCTAGGGTTTTTTTACGTTGTGACTGTGGATTTCATTTAGGTTCGAAAAGATCAGTGTCGTCGTCTGTCGGAACTTCTTTCATTCTTTATTCCTCAAAAATCAAAGAACCAAAGCATTTTAACTTCCACGAAATAACTTTTACCTCTTTCGCCAACGACGACGACCATGACCCCAACATGAGTGTCCCAGTTGAAGAAGGTGACCTTAGGGATGGGCAAACCGCCTTTCCTTCCTTCAACGATATGGCTTACAACGTTGCCCAACAATTTGACAATTTGACTCTTTTCCCGTATTTTCTCATGTCGCCCAATGTTGATTTGACCATGGTGGCTTTGTTCGCAGCGATCAACCAAACGAACTTGATGATTTTCTAGCAGATCGAGTGGATCAGGATGCTGAAATATGAGCGACAATCACGTTCTCCCCTGCGAAGACATAGGCGCCCTGTTTTTTACAACTC
>OZ012740.1:14366214-14391297 GCA_963859935.3 Lathyrus sativus
TTTTAGGAAAAAGAAAAAAGATTAAGATGCAAGAGTTTGGGGATAGCACTAACTTCGTTAATACTGTGTCAACAGAAAAATCCATGGGGTGGGGTCACCTTGGAAGACGTGGCTCAGATTCCGGCAACAACGCCGATGCAGGTCCGAGCACCAGTACGGCGGAGCAACGCCGTTTCCCTTCGGCTGCGCAGCCGGAGATGATGAGAGCAGCTGAAAAGGACGATCAGTACGCCTCTTTCGTTTACGAAGCCTGTCGCGATGCCTTCCGCCACCTCTTCGGTCTCTCCCTGTAACTAACATTCAAACTACAATTCAAGTTTCAAATTACTGTAAAATAATGTTATCTTAAATTCTCATTGTAGGTACAAGAGTTGCGGTGGCTTATCAAAACGAGGTAATCACTGATTAATCACTTTTCCTTTGTTTATATTCTTGATTATGTATCTTTAATTAAGCGTAATCGTGCTTTGGTGTTAATTGCTTTTGCAGACGAAACTTTTAGGGCAAATGCTTTACTATGTTCTCACAACAGGCTCTGGACAGCAAACACTTGGAGAGGAATACTGTGACATCACTCAGGTAATTTCATTTTATCCTTCATTGCTAATGCAATTTACTTTGAGTTTGAATTTTGCAAATTACATATTTTACACTGTTGTTGTAATTTGTAAATGATATTAGAGGTTTGATTTATTGTTTTTTGCGTGCGAGATTAGATGAATTTGATTTCTGTATTGGTTAATTTTAGGTTGCAGGGCCTTATGGACTTCCTCCTACACCAGCTAGACGGGCTTTGTTTATTGTATACCAAACGGCGATTCCATACATAGCAGAGCGAATTAGGTTTATTCTTTTGTTTCTTACTTTCTTTTAATTAATCATTAATTTGATTGAGCTTTGTGTGTGGTTGTATGCGTATAGTTTTATGATGACTTGATTGTTAATTTCACAGTTCTAGAATTGCTTCCCGAGGCATTATCTTGTCTGATTATGAGTATGCTGAGGTTTTTGGTGAAAATGCCCGCGGGAGTAGTAGTTATCGGGTTTCTTCAGGGAGCGAACTTGCTCCTTCGTCTGCCTCAGGGCAGTCTACTTCAACTATAACGAGATTGAAGGAGAAACTCCGTGGGTTTTGGTTGCGTATGGTTCAGAAATGGCCTACGGTACATTACTCTTGCTGATGTTTCTTATTCAACACACTGATAAAGAAGTTACTGCATTCTCCTTTGTAATCACTTGTTGATTATTTTACAAAAATGTTTTAATCATACACCGTTATTTTTTATTTTTTTATTTAGTTTAGATACTACATGGAAGATACAATACAAGTTACATAATAAATAGCCTCTCTTTCTATGGAACAAGTTTTGTCTTGTGCCCTTTAGAGCTGTATTGTATTACTTAATCTTATCTGAGTACATGTAATCATTTTCGTTGGAAGCATTCTTTTGGGTACTGAATCTAGTTTATCTGCTCCCTCCCAGATGCTCCCTTTTGTTCGTGAGTTATTGCAGCTGGTTCTTCGTGCTAACCTCATGTTGTTTTACTTCGAAGGTGATCATTTGCTTGACGGTCTCATTGTAGTTTCTAGATATGGAAAAGCAAGTTTTCTAAATCACGACAATATTTCTTTTTGTAGGCCTCTATTATCATATATCCAAACGTGCTTCTGCCATTCGTTATGTGTTTATTGGAAAAGCATCAAATCAAAGACCCAGGTATAGTGTTTTAAGCTTTAAATTTTTAAAAAAATGTATGGGCAATCAAATGGGGAATTTTCTAGCCATTTAAGTAGAATTAGACGGCTTTTGTTTAGTTAGTTAGAAGTAAAAGAAAGCATGTGGAGGATCAGTCAAGCAAGGGCCACATCAGTTCTATCTCAAATGTAAAAAGTGAAAATTGAGGAATATACCTTGCCACGATATCCCATGGTAGAAGTATCTTGGATCCATAATACAAAATGATGGGAAATGTGAGTCATGTGATTCAAGCAAAATTGATGAAATAGAGGAATGTTTGTGTATTTCTTGATAGGGTTTTTTGCTTGGATGTATATAAGACATCAATGTTATATGAGATTGAATGCTAGCTATAAAAAAGGTCACAAAAAAGTTAAATGTTGTAAAGATGAAAATGTTACATTGGATGAGTGATGTTGGTTTATAAAACCACTAGGCAAGTATATTGGTTGCAACATGAAACTATCAGTGCTGAGTGCTGAATCCCCAATGCTAAGTTCGAAATCCTGGCGCCGAATGTGCGACAAGCAGTGTTGGATTACTCTATTGAGCACTGGGCACAACTTGCTAATACTAGGCACAACTCTTCCCATAGCAAATGCAGTTTTTGCCACTCAATGTGGCTTTTCAATGCTTACTGTTGTACATCCAACAGTAAAATTCCATGGAAATGCTATGTGTAAGCTTTAGGTGTTGGTGACTAACCAGGGGTATCATGCTGATCTCCAAATCTGTCATGCTGGGTGCTGTTTAAGTAACTTGCTATTTTGCCTTGTTCAGTCGTTCCTACAAAAACTGAGTAGCTAAGATGATGACGTGTAAGGAAGCTCCTAAAATCTTATACAATCCATAAGGAGAATAAATTCAACTAATCAAAATCAAATTTATCCAAGTCCTAATTAAATTCCTACACATATACTCACAGCAAAATCAACCATATAAATAAATCTACATTCATGTAATGTAGATTTATCAAGTGGTAATGCTGGACAAGATTAGATTTGGAATGGAAGCAATGGAGACAAAGTTGAGTTAGCACCTATTGTGAGTAGATGGTATAATCTCGTGTTAGGTGGTTTGGGAATGTATGAATACTTATGTACCCACTAGTAAGGACTAAGGAGGATATATTAGATAAAGGATAGTCCAACTGTTAGGGGTTGAGAGAGACCAAAGAAAACTATAGGTTGAATAAGAAGGATTTGGATTACAGGGTGTCTTTAAAAATTATTCATGATAGAATATAATGGCGTCATTTGGTTCGTGTAGGCAATCCCACTTAGTAGGAAAACCCAATAGCAGTTTTTGTGTTTTACTCCATATTACGATCACTGTGTTATTTATTCGTAATGCAGTTTTCTTTTCATTTAATTTCAATTTGTAATAAGCTCTAGCTTTCATGTACTAAATCTTGGGTTAGGTGACCCTATTAAATGATAAACAAGCCTTTCATGGTCAAAGATTGCCTTTTCTTAAATCCACAGTCTAAGTATCCCTATTGTTGCATATTAATATGTGCGCTTCTCTCAGTTTTAAATTTAGAGCATCTGTTCTCTATAATTTGGCTTCTGTGCAGATATCAAATATTGGGAGTATTTTTGCTGATTCAACTTTGTGTAATAGCTGCTGAAGCGCTTCGTCGAAGAAATTTTACATCAATTGCTGGTTCAGTTCATCAGGCATCCTTTGCAACCCACCATACATCAGCAGGTTATAACTTTTTTCTGAGCGAATTATTTTTAACTAATTCTTTATTTAGATATGTTTCTCATTTCCCCTTTTCTTAGTTTACGTGTCTAATAATGTGCTCTGGACGTTTTCTTGTTTTGTCAGTTAGGTTTTCAAATAAACCCTCAATCCATTCCTCCAAATATTAGGGTGTTATCACATTAGTCTTCCATTGAATTATCATTCAGTCCGTGTCTCAGGTTTAACTGTCATCATATTAACCCCTCAAATGATAGATTGTCACCAAATCCATCATTTTGTGTCACCACTTTAAAGCTTTCCCGAGAAGAATTTGGTGATGGTGTATCTCTGAGGGATTAATCGAAAAAAATAACTCTATGGTCAAACATGGTGGTACCTCAATCTTTGAGGAACTAAGTTTGTATAGAAGAGTTTTTGGCCGATTCATGTGGCTGCACCCTACTTTGGATGTCTGAGTTTGGGTTGATTCTAGTTTTTGTCATAACCTGACTCTGTTGCTATGTGTTACAGGACACGGTTTGCCTGTTCTAAACGAAGAAGGTAATTTGGCATCTCCAGAAGCTGATGAAGGAAGTTGGGTCTCTGGATCTTCATCTTCTGAGGTTCAATTATCTCATCAAATTTTCCTTTTCTTTTAATGCTATCTTGTGCAAGCTTGTTGCTTTGATTTGACAGAGTTTGAAATCAAAGTGTCATAAAACCAAAAAAATAGAAGAAATGCATTGGTATAAATATATTACTGTTGACTTGTACAGTTTTGTTGATGTTCTGGTTTGAAATGCCTTTGTTTTGGCCTAAAAACGTGGATGATTTTAAAATATGTCGATCATTTTGGATATAAAATAGGGTTTTCTTAATTATATGTCCTTCAGATCCTTTTCTTTGTTGCTCTGATTTAAAGAGCTTCACAGGAAACTGATTTCGATTGAAAAATAATTTATTTACCATTAGCAGAATCAAATAAAAAGCCTTTAGAGAATCGTGTATATCCATGTAATGATCTAAATATGCTAATTAATAAGCCCAAGTTCTATGAGCCCATGAGTAAGGATACATGGTGAGTCACTACTCTTTAGAAAGATCTAAATAGTGAGTAATTGGTTTATGCCAATGTTATAAATGTGATTGGTTAATAGTTTTAGAATAGTTTAGCATCTTTTAGTGTAACTTTTTTATTTTACTTGGCACCAAAATAATTATTCATAACAGTCCAACACCTTGCAGCCTTTCTTGGTTGCACTATGCGTGTTTTGATGAATCTATTTTCTCTTTGCAGCATCATGCAACCAGTGGTGTTAGCAAATGCACGCTTTGCCTGAGTAATCGTCAACACCCCACAGCCACTTCATGTGGCCATGTATTTTGCTGGTATTTTCTTGCATTCTTAGTTTCGTACTGCTTTTTCACCTTGTTTCTCTGTCTCTCATATTCGGTTTGATGTGATCCATGTAGGAACTGTATCACAGAATGGTGCAACGAGAAGCCAGAGTGCCCTCTTTGCCGCACCCCTATAACACACTCAAGTCTAGTTTGTATTTATCACTCAGACTTCTAGAATCTGTCTCTCGCCAGCTGTAGTCTTTTGTAAATGGAAAGAAGATAGCATGAAAGTTTGAAAGACAACATTTTCCTTTTAGATAGAAAAGGCAACATTTTCTTGATCTTGAGGATTGTATCAAATGAACATTTAAACAATTTAATTTTATATTAGAAAATAAGAAAAATCCTATTTATATTGTGGCAGGATTACAAAATGTGATTAGAAATACGTGTAAAATATGTTTGAATTATTGATTTATATTTTCAAACCTCCAAACAAAATGTAAAAATAACCCATTTTCTTACTGCCCAATTTTTTAGATCATCGTTATATTAGCCATATTATTTATAGATTGAATTAGAATTTTATTATATTAAAAAAAATTGGAATTTCTTTAGGAATGAAAATTTGGTTTTGTAAATATCATCAAATTTGTGGCAAATTCATAAGCCCAACTGGTTTTATTCTGATTCTATTAAAATGCGATATCCACTATAGGGTATTATTCTGATTCTACTAAAATTGTTTTATAGGTATACCAATCCATATTAGTCTTGTTTTTGAAGACTTGCATCTTATTGGATTAACTCTTACATGAGTTTTACTAAGGTCCAAATTAAACATGAGTTTTACTAAGGTCCAAATTTAATTTGTGTACATTAAATTCATTTTAGATTTTATGGCCTCTAGCTATTTTTCAGGCTCAGGACTAGTGGTGATCTCTTGGTAGGTCATAGATTCATTGATCTATGATCAATACATCACTTTGATAAGTTATAAGATATCTGTATATCTTAGATTGATGATGTATGCTCTTTGGCATATGTTATTTTTGTTCTACTTGAGTAGACTGTTCTTTCACAACTATTTATATTTCTTGATTGTATTCTTTCATAGGTGTGTCACTATTTTGTGATTTTTAAATTTCTTTAAGTTTTAATTTTCTCCCACTCATTTATTTAAAAATAAAATCTCTTTATATGAATACTTTAGGTTAAATGACAAATACTTTGCCTTTAGAAGAATTGGATAAGTAATACTCTCTTGTTTCTTTAGTATATCCCACAAAGAAGCATTTATCAAATTTGAATTAAAGTTTAGTTAAAATTTTTCGTTTCACATAAATTTTACAACTCCAAATCTTCATGTAAGACATATGCGGCCTCCTACCACCCCATATCTCATATGTTATCTCATCAACTATTTTGGACATAACATGGTTAAGTGCATAAGTTGTTATCAATGTAACATATCCCCAAAAGGAGTGTGGAAGATCAACATGCCTCATCGTAGATCGAACTATGTCTACCAAGGTTCAATTTCTTCTCTTTGATACACCATTCCATTGTAGTGTTCCAAGAGGAGTTAGTTAGGATAAAATCCCACTCTTTTAGATGGTCATCAAACTCTAAGCTTAAATATTCACTAACTCGATATGACCGAAATTTTTTAATATTCTTGCCTAGTTAATTTTATACTTCATTTTTGAACTCCTTAATTTTTTCAAAGGATTTAGATTTGTGTTTCATTGAATACACATAATCATATATCTATGATCACCAATACATGTGATGAAATACTAAAAATTTCATCTACTTGATGTGTTCAATAGTCCACATACATCACTATGTATGAGAGTCAAAATATTATTTGTCATTTTACATTTTTTCTGTGGATGAGGACTTCAATATTTTTTCAAGTAAACAAGATTTGCATGTCTCATATGATTCATAATCAAATGAGTCAAAGAGTCTATCTTTATAGAATTTGGAAATGTGTTTCTTATTTATGTGACCTAAGCGACAATGCCCTAAGGTAAGTCAAATTTAACTCTTTAGATTTCATCCTTTTAGTTGATGTTATTAATTATTAATTGGAATTTTAATATCAAGGACATATAATCGATTATTCATATGTGTAGTAGCATAGAATATATCATTTAAAAAAATATAGCGACAATTGTTCTTTAATGTAAATGACAATCAAACTTGTCCAAACATAAAACAAAGATATTATTCCCTATAATAACATTTTTTTACTGAATTATTAAACCACCTTGCAAAGTCAATATATATTTTACTCCATTTCTTATAGGATAGAACAATTTTATCATTGTGTCCAAATCAGAGGATAAAAAAAATAATAGAATGAGATAAAATAAATTTCATTAGATATTTTACTCCATTTCTTTCATTTTTAATTAATCCAAACAAAAAAAACATAAATTTATAACATTCCATTCCATTCTATTCAATTTTATCTCATAAATCCAAAGATAACCTTAACAGTAAAGACATTTTTTTGTTAAAAAATTAATCAAACTCATTAGGGGTGTTGTATTAAAAATGGGGATGATAATTGCAAGTCATCCTTTTTTAATAGTTTGGTCCATTGTATATGAACCCGAGGCCCAATACGAGTCCATAATTTAGGGTTTTGCTGCCTCCCCTCAATATATATACATACGCACAGCTCACACAGAAAAGCATCATTCTCCTCGTTTAACTTTCACTGCACACTTTCTTCAATACTGCTGTTAATCGTGTTATTCAATCGTTTGTATTCTCTTATCTAACAATCTAATTCAATTTATCGCAATTGATATAGTATTTTTATGTAGCAGTGATAGTGTGTATCGGTGTTATGCTATGATCAATGCATTCTCCCGAAAGTATTCCCTGCAACATCAATCTGAGAGAATGGGCAGTTGTCTTTCATTCTAAAGTTGAAAATCACAACAATCATTTTCTCTACATGTATTTATCTTTATGATTTTCTTTTTGATTATGAGCATGAATGTCTTCCTAGCTTTGTTTATTAGCTTTGAGGATTTCATCTTTGATAATGCTCTAAATTAATGCTTTGGAATTAGTTAGGCTTCTTGTGATGTATTTAAATGCACTTGGAGTTTGGATTATTCCTATATCTTTTGTGTTAAGTGTTATTTCTTGATTGAATGTGTTTAAATAGTGTAGATTAGATTCAATCTGGTTGAACTATATTGATTTTAAATCTGGTGACATTCTATTGTTCATTAGTGTATTGAGTTTTTTTTTTAATTTGAAATTTTTGTTATATAACCATTGTTAGATGTTTTATATACCTATTATCTTTGGACACTGAAATTTTAGAAATTTTGTATTATCAATTTTAATTTATTTTGCCGAGTCAATTTGTTTTTGTTTTTGTTGGTTTTAGGCTCTTATGAGGATTATAGGTATGATTTTGTTTAGTAAAATTACATGAGGATTATAGGTATGTCCTTAAATTTTTGTTTAAATTATCCTAACGGATTTAGATTTTATATTGTATACTTGTGATTAGACAATGTCGCAATTAATTTTAAAAAAATAATAATTATATCACAATTTTTGTAATGGTTTAATCCACGCAATACAAATAAAACAAATAAATAATAGTTAGGTTCCTTGTGGTTTGGTTTTTTCTGATTTCGAAGTAATCATTTAAATTCGATTTAAGCAAGTACTATTTGAATTAAGCATATAGATCAATCTGATATCATCTATTTGCAAAAAAACATTGGATTGGTGATTTAATTAAGCACTTTAAATGGATTGGTCATTTTAAATTGATGTTTGAAGGGTTATTTCTGTACACTTGCACCTCTATCAATGTCAATTGTCTTTTTGCATTTTGTCAGAATTTTTTATCTTAATAAATTTTTATAATAATTTTTCTTATATATATTAAATACTTAAATCTTATGATTTGAGGGATGATATGATTTTCAATTTTAATTTCTAAATTAAAAATAAATTTGTGACTTGAAAATTTCAAGTCATATATTCTATTTTACTTATGCTTAGCCAAAATCATGTGTTTTAAAAATAAATTTTCAACCTATCATTAAAACCTCATTGTACTCTAGAATTATATTGTCTAAAAAAAACATTCATCTAAATGTTACTTTTTAGATATGTTTTTTGAGCATTCAAAATTAGAATAAGAAGTTAGAAACTTCGTAGCATTTGATGCAAATCTATTATAAAAGGAAAATAGTCTTATATTTTTGGTCTTGTTTATATCTTTCTTATAGATGTCTTTCTACTTGTATCTGCATGTTAGTTGATACTTTTTTTATATACATCTTGAGTAATTCTGATATAATACAATCCTAATCTCTTTAAGTTGTATTTTACTCATTATTTTTTTTGGTCTTATTTATAGCTTTCTAATACTTTTTCTTCTTCAAATATTGGCTATTTTCTACATACATATTTCTTTAAAACATACTTTTTTATTTTAAATTTACTCACATTACTTCGTTCCACCGTTGCGATTATGTATCTAGACTAAAACTTCTTGATTCTTTCAACTTTTTTTTATTCACTTTTCTAATCTCTTGAGCAATCTTATTCTATATACTAGTACATAATCCATGAGATTCCCATGTGACTTCTCTTTGCTCTTCCATTTATTCTTACATCCATAATGCAATTTTTATGTTGGATAGTTAAACTCTCTCTTAGAATAACTTTATAGTCCAAACAAATCTTATTTGGCATCTGATTACTTTCTCCATTCCTGCTTCTTTCTCATAGACTGACCCGAACGACCACATTGAGAGCATCGATGCCATGCTCAACTACTGCAATGTCCGTGGAGGTATAACATGTTAGCTCTTCCCAACAACTTTGAGGAAGGGCGTGATGGCATGGTGTGAAAGCCTTGAGTCTGAATCCATCACTTCGTAGAGAGTGTCAAAAAGACAGTTCTCCAAACACTTCATTGCCTTTCAGCGATATTTGAAGACAGAGGCATCCCTGTATGCTATCATTCAGGGGAAGGACGAATCTCTCAGGGACCACATAAAGAGATGCAATCGAGAAGGCGTCCAGGTGTCTACGACAGACAACATGAAAAGATATTTGATCGAGCGAGGGCTACGACTCCATAACAATTTAGTCAAGGCGATTGTTATCGAAAAGCTTAACATATTGGATGGACTCTTTCACAAGGCCCGCTCCTACATCTAATATAAAGAAGAGGTAGTAAATAGTTTCTAGGCACGAAGAATCTATAAGGTTCCAAAGTATCTAGGCACGAATAATTTGTCGCTCTCTGGCGTGGCGGGGACAAAAGAAGAGAAGACTGGCCCTGCGACTCCCAAGAACACTGGAGGCTAGCAAGTTGTTTCACCGAGTACAGATTGCTCATCGCTCCTTGCGAGCGCATCTTGGCCGAGTGCATCAACTCAGAGCTTCAAAGAGGTGGGGTCTGTTTTTCAAAGTCGGCACCCTCCAAACCCAACTTCGACAAGTCTAAGTACTTCCGGTTGCACTCACGTACACGTCACAGAGGTTGCATTCCTCTCAAGGTTGATGTTGAAATCTTGATTAAGGAAGAACACCTGAAACAGTACACTAGGAGGAACGACATTCCTCGACAAGAGACCAGCGAGGCGAAGAAGGTCAATAAGGCGACGCCGCCCTCCGACGAGGCCAGACTCTAGGTGTCTCTTTGTGTCTCCTGGCCAGAAGAATTCTACCTTCCTTGCGACACACCTTTTTCTTCTCGCAGCCCTTGGGAGAACTTCCCAGTCGCGATGGTCATATCCGTCGGGGCCTGTAGCAAGTTCTCAGTAGGGTCGGTTAAGAGGAAGTTCGACGAACTTATATATATATATGGCCAAGTTTAATTTTTTTTTAATTCTCTTTTTAGGGCGTATTAAAACATGCTTAGAAACCTACTTTTAAATAAAAGGTCAATTTTACACATTGAAGTTTGTTATTAATTTTTAATGTTGAAATATAACCTTTTAAGAAGTGATCCATTTACACATTAATAACATATTGAATGAGAACAAAAATGAGTCATTTACACATGAAATCAGTTTGACCAAACGACCACTCTAATGACTACTGTTTGATTGAAAAGAAATAGAAGTCGTTTGCTTTCTACTAAAGCTCAATTTTCTTTACATTAAGAAACAAAAGTCACTTTCTTTCTCTACATACTTTAAAAAACAAACATTAAATGTAACAAAAGAGTTTGAAATTTCAGAAATTCAAAATTACAAACTTTAAGAAATCATTTTCCACAACAGCAGCATGTCAAATGTACTCGACTTCAAAAATTTGAAACTACAAACTTTAAGAAATCATTTGCCACAACACCAACAGGCTGAATGTACTCGTCCTTGCATGATCTTTGTGATCTTTATCTGGATACCAAGAACATAATAAAACACAATAATACAATATTTATAAGTAACATACATCCACAACCAATTAAATGACAACTACAACGTAATAAAATTAGTTAAAAATCCGCAACCTTAATTTCGGAGCAACAATTCTATACTTTACTAGAAGATTTACCTTAATGTTAAAAAGTTACCGTTAGAAAACATATTCATGTTCAATGCAATAAATTGCAACATGTGACTTATACCACCATTAATGCTTAACCATTAACTAGTTCAAGCAAGACAAAATCAATTGTTTAAAGGGTACTACAATTGAAGCAAAGTGTTCAAACAAGACTTATTAAGAATAAATTGAACGCTAAATAAATGTTCTTATTCTTCATCTCTTTCACATTTCTTTACTTATCGATAAAAAAGTTTATCATTATAATAAGGCTAAATAATCCACACTACGACATGCAAGATCACGATAAACCTCCACTTAATTTTATCCTTACTATAGTGAAAGAAAAATCTCAAAAACAAATATGAGATAAAAAGTGAAATATTTTCTCTCAATTATTAATCTTAAAAAAGTGGGCAATTTTTATAACACCCTACTAACCTTAGCCATCAAACTAAAGTAAAATATTTTTTTTCAACAGAGATAAGAGTCATTTTTTTAAGTAAATAATAAAGTAATATTAATTCTTTTTTGTATACTATAAGTTGTTTTTATAAAAATATTTTAGAAATTTTATGAAAATAAATTTTAAAAAAATATCCACACTTTAAATTTAAATAACTTCATAAAACTTATATTAGTCCAAATTATTTATCAAAAGATTTTAATAAAAAATTTCAAAAATTAAATAATTTATCACAATAAAATAACCAACTTAAAATGAATTCATGTTCAAAATAAAAAAAGTAATTTTTTTATTTACAACTCAATTGAAATAAAAATATATATTTAAAGATAAGATAATTTCTGTGAATATACAAAACTGTAAATATTAACCAGGAAAAGAAAAATAGTGTACTAAATATCAAGATGGAGATAGCAGCACGTGTGGAAGACAAATTGCCGGCATGGCACTCATAACTAACAAGCTTATTGCTTATTTGGATACACTTTATTCTTTCTATTCGTGCGTTTAATACAATGAGATGTGATTTGACTTAAAAGTAAACATGTTTACTTTCAATGCTACTGAATTGATTCAACCCTCAAACTCAAGTTCAACTTTAAGCTAATATTCCAAACTACTACTACGGTCAACAAAAATCAATTCTCACATTTTACTTTTCAGAGGTACAAAGGATTCAATTTATGCTTTTTACTTATAAGCTTCAATATGCATGTTTCTGCTTATTACTGTTTGTGTACAAAGGATTTAATTTTTTCTATTTTTTGCAAGGAGTACTATTTTTTTATGAAATAATCTATTTGCTGGATTGTGACAATTATAAATGCGAAGTAAAATATAATATTTTAGAAATAGTATATTTGTTAGCTAAAGGAACATTCATTGTAAAGAGACTAGTAGAGATACTAAAAAATATGTATAAGAAAAAGGAAATAAGAATGTGGTTTGGTGAGCACCAAGCAAGCAGCACTAAGGAAGTAGCAGCAGCCAGCATAGGAAAAAGCAATAATAGTTTGTCGCTATACATGTTGAATGTTGTGCGCATTGTGTCTTTTGTTTGTTTTTCTTTTTTAAGAAGGAAGAAAATAAGATAGGGAAAACAATTGGCAGTGGAGACAGGTAAGGAACATAGTGGTCAGACAGCTCACCAGGCAGTAACCAGGACGCACCAAGCACGCTTGCTGTTGATAACTCCATATGCTCCATTTTTGTTACATACTCATCAATGGTTTTATTGTTATAAGTATTTGTTTATATTATGTTTGCCATTAAGCATATTCTTATAAATGCTTTAAATATGTGGAGAATCAGATTAAAAAAAATTAACTATGGATATTTTTCATTGTTTTAAAATTTGGACCGACAATTATTTCAATTAAGGTATTGGGTCATTGAGTTATTGATTAGGCTAGTGAATTATTGGTCGAACAACATGTTTGTTGATCTAATATATGAATATATAAAAAAAATCTTAATTATTATCCATAATTATTGGTCGAACAAAATTGTGATTAAAAAAATCTTAATTAACATAATTGTGATTATAAAAATTTTTTGATAGGCGGTAACACAAAATTATTATTATACAGTTAATTATTACTATATATTCATCTTTTATATTCAAAATCATTTTAAGGAGAAATTTTAACATAAATAAAAAACAAAATAATGTGCCCTAAATTTTTTAACAAAATCACCCAAATTAAATGACAAATGCTAAATTCAAAATAAAAATGTAACATTAAAATTGAATCACAATATTAATAATAAATATGAAAGTAGTAATTTCAACAATAATAACGAAATTAAATAATAAAAACTATTCCTACAATAAAAAAAGAGATTGATAAAAGAGATTGATTATGAGAGTTAAGAGTTTGAGGTGAATTAATGGAGGAAAGGTAGATTCTTAAGATTTTAAAAGTTTCATATTTTAAGTTGAAACATGAAGTAGGAGAAGTTGTTCCAATAATGGACTTATTTCACTCCTTGCAAAATGTGTTAGTAAAAAAAAATGTAACCCAACAATTCAAACAAATCCATCAATTCACTAATTAGACCGACGAATCAATCGAGTTACATTGATTTGCATATTCAATCTTTTGACCTTTACAAACCACCTTACCCGCTCATTCAAACAAACCCACTAATTCACAAGTTTAACCAGTGAACTAGCCAGGTCGGACCGATTTTAAAACACTACTTTTTATAATACAAGTGATAATAAATTTGTATGACCCGACCAATCTAATGGCTCGAACACACTCAACTTCGATTTTATTCTTATTTATTCAAGTCAGGGTCTAATACGAACCAATCGATTTGAACTCAATAAGTGACAGGTTCAAAAATTTTAATTAATAGGATAAGTGATAAAATATCACTAAAATATAAATTTGCGAGAAAAATTCAGATATGGAAACTATGGAATATCTCTCTAAGTTTATTAGTAAGTTTAGTGACGATCATTAGATAGAAGTTTCATATTATTTTTCTATAATTGACTTTCTTTATTATATATATATATATATATATATATATATATATATATATATATATATATATATATATATATATATATATATATATATATATATATATATATATATATATATATATATATATATATATATATATATATATATATATATATATATATATATATATATATATATATATATATATATATATATATATATATATATATATATATATATATATATATATATATATATATATATATATATATATATATATATATATATATATATATATATATATATATATATATATATATATATATATATATATATATATATATATATATATATATATATATATATATATATATATATATATATATATATATATATATATATATATATATATATATATATATATATATATATATAGAGAGAGAGAGAGAGAGAGAGAGAGAGAGAGAGAGAGAGAGAGAGAGAGAGAGAGAGAGAGAGAGAGAGATATTTCAAATTCTCCATCTTCTTTTTTATGCATTCTCGATTTTTTTAGAAAGACAATTCTTTCCTCAATTTATTGTGCAATTTTGAGCTCCAACTTTCTCTCTGGATTAAGCTCTAATGAAGGATTTATTCAACTGCAGTGATGTCATTTAACGATAGGGCCATCTTATTGATGATTTCTTGCAAAGAGACCGTTATTCCATTGATTACCACTAATCAGAACAATAATATTTGCAAATTATCCTCTTTCTCTTTTCTTGTTGGGAATTTCCTTTTTCGTGTTGCTTCTACCTTGATGATATCTCACTGAGTGGATAAGGAGATAATGGAAGAAATTTCGTCTTTGAAAAATATTTTCTTAGTTCTTATTTAAAAACCTCTAGATGATGAATTTATTGTAAGAATAATGGAGGAATAGGTTTCCTTGGAGGTATTTGAGCCTCAGGATGCGAATTAGTTTTGCAAAACACGTGTGATGCTTTTAGAATTAGGTATTTGCTGACCTAAGAAAAGGCAAGACTAGTGTCTTTCTTAGCAAGTGATCTAGTCGATTCGAAGTAATAAAATTAAATATAGTTTCCACAGGGATTGCACTATTTTAACAAGGTGAAATTTGTGCTATTTGAAAATTAAAGTTGAGGGGTTTGCTTTAGGGTATGTTCAAAACAAAAACTTGAATAAAATTTCAGATGAGAAAACGACTAAGTCTTATTCGAATCCCCTAATTCCCCCTATTGACGACTGAGCATTACTTGAATTAAATTGATTTTTTAATTTTACGAAGAATTAACAATATCACTGTACCCAATCCATTGATGTGTAACTCACTATTTTGGACTACAGTTCCTTAATTCCTTCGGCAAGTTCGATAGCAAAATTAAGGGATATAATTACGTTAATTCCCTAGTCACAACTTATAATTTCCTATCCTTAGTTAATTCCTAAGTTGAACGATTATTTTATTTCAGATCGGTAGAGTTAGAGGGTCAGTAATTTCCACTCATCTAAATTCATTTTGTGAGTTCGCCAACACATAAAGATCAATAAGAACAAAAGTAATTGAATAAAAAACATATAATCAATTCATGCAAATAACATCAAACAATTATATAATCCAAAATAGTAAATTAAGTTCATCTCTTAAAATCTAATAAAGAGATATCTAGCTACTCATAGGGATACAAGTAAATACGAAGAGTTTAGATGAACAATCAATGAAAATAAATGAATAAGAGGGTCGCCAATGGTGAAAAAAAATCCAATTTTTGAGCTCCAATGTGACTCTTATGTTCAATTCTCGCCATGAAATTCATAACCCTAGAAAAATCCCCATTTTGCCTTTTAAAGTGCTCAAAACGTGTCAGATTGTGTTACCATCATAACCATAATGAAAAGCATTGCGACTATAATGGGTCCCATCCCGACCATGGTTGTGTGATCACAACCTTGATAATTCCAAGGTCTAAATTTCTTTTTTAGCTTTCTTTTTCAAAAAGCTATGTCTCATTTGAGTTAGAAAACTATATATATGATCAAATTACTAGATAAATGTTATGCTGTAAAAATGCTGAAAAATGTTCTCTTCTTCGCAATTTCTCCACTTTTTCATATCTCTGCTTTATTTCTTCCCTTCATTTTCTTCCTAATTTTTCTTCACTTTAACTCATATTTTGCTCAAAATTAAATCGATTCAGTTGAAAATGCTCGTAAAAATTATGCAATGACAGAGTGTCACCAAGGACTCATAAAGAGTGAGTAATTGTTAGTTGATCACAAAGAATAGAAGGTTTCAAAAAATCGTTTACCTTTGTAGAATTTTTTGGAGTAGTCTTGGGTGTTTGAGTACTATATTAGTCACTTTATCCATTAATCTTTGATGAGAGGTTTTTATTTTCTAAAAAATAAAGGGAAACAAGTATGTGATGGAATAAAAGATTGAAAAAGAAGTTTAAAAGCACATGTATTCTTTAACCCTAAGGATACCTAAGAACTATGCTATTTTTCAGTCAATTTTAGTGTTGTTTTGGATGATTGTATTTTATTGATTCTCGATATCATTAGGTATGAGGCTTCATTAATCTAGAAAGCACTCCAAATTTTTCTCTTGAACAAAAATGTTCTTTCTACGTCATTTAGATCTATCAAATAGAAAATTTTACGTAAAAAAATAATGAGAGCAAGAGTCAGTCAACTGTAAAATCAAGAAACAAGAAAGTAAAAATAATAGAAATAAATTACTAAACTACCTTTCATGGTAGTCGATGCAATCTAGTTCTAGTGGTTAGTGTATTAGGAGTTGGATGCAATACAATTATAGGTTCAAATTTTTAGTAATTTCTTCACGTGTATAGGAAACAACGCATAATTGAAGGATAACATTCTTAAATATATTGTTCTTTAGTGAGATCCACCAATAGACTCCCCAATATATCGATGAAATATATCCATATAAGACACTTGAATTTTATTCAAGCTGAAACAAGCCAGATTGTATCCCTTGACTATTAGGTGTGAACATGGGAGTAGAAAAATGGTCTAGGGGGAGGTGAATAAACCCAAATAAAATTCAACCAGCATTTTTAAAAAAGTTATCAAAGTGTTTTCAAAAATTGCGAGCGGAATGTTTGATGTGAAAATATGAAAATTATACTATTCGAATTTCGATCACGTTAATACTAAATCGTTTTAGAAACACCAAACGTGAATATGATGAAACATTAGGCATTCAATTAATTCGATTATGTAATCCACAAGGTGTGTTTACACAATGATTCATGTAAATATTTCTAACGTCAATTGTTTATCAGAATATTAATCACCAATTCAACTGAACAAGAAATCCAATTCCAACAAAACCTAATGCTTACATAATAAATCACTATTAATTGAATCAACGATAAAATATGATTGAATTGAAAAACCTAAGCATGCAAGTACTACGAAATTAAATGTAAGAGTAAGAGAGATATGACATAGATATTTACAATGCTTCGATATTCGTCCTTGCTTTGCCTACGTGCACTCTTCAATGGTCTCCCCATTGGAACCTACATAGTTCCTTTATTTCTAGATATGTGTTCACTATGTTTGGGACAACAATCATTTGGAAAGCAACACTTTAGAAGTTCGTTGCCTTATCAACCACTAAAGCGAAATATATCGCCCTAACTGAATCTGTGAAGGAAGCATTGTGACTTGAAGTTTTTGCAAAAGAGCTGAAACTTCAAGGTTGAGTTCTCAGTGTTAAATGTGATAGTCAAAGTTTAATACACCTGTCGAGGAATTCAACCTATCATGAGCGAACCAAGCACATTGATGTGAGGATGCATTTCGTCAGAGGGGTAATCGATTGTGGAGAAGTTAAAGTGTTGAAGGTTTCGACAGATCATAATGATGTTGATATGATCACCAAAACGTTGTCCAATTGCAAGTTTTTCCACTGTATGCAGTTGATAAAGCTGCATGAAGAAAGCTAGTTTCTTGATGTTATAGAGTTAGATCCAAGGATGAGATTTGTGAGATATTTGATCGAACTCTAGTATGATCAAAGTCTGTTTGCGAGTAATGCGTGTTGTAGTCGAAGTTTGTTCTAACATGCATTAGTCAATATTGCTAGGTTTGTTAGCATGTTGAATTTGCCCTTGCTTGTATGCCCAATTGTTTAAGTTAACTTGTACCCTAGTTAACTTGTAATGAGTAATTGTTAAAAAGGTCATTAGGTTAGTGTGCAAATTTTCTTATAAATAGCACGATAGTCTCTCATCTTAGCATAAGAAAAAATAGGAAGATAAAATCTTAATTTCAAGAGAGAGAGATTATTTTGTTATTCTCATATACTTTTAATCTTGTTTTTAAGAGAAAGGAAAGAATAACAATTTATAATCAATCCTTGTTGTTCCTTGTTGTTTTACCTTATTTTCTTTATTAACCCTAACCCTTGTGTGTTTCTTGATCATAAAGAAAGCATTTATAATTTGTTTTAAGACATCTTATTCACAATAACTTGAACTCTACAAGAATACATATACATTCAAGAGTTGATGAAATGAAACAAAGCACCGACAATGCTCGTATATTGGGCCTTTAACAACCCTCTAAGCTCTCGTGTGTTGGTTGTGGATCCTACCCGTTACCATTCTTCATCTTGAACATCTAGCCTATATAAAGAGGATTTCTTCTTTCTCTTTCATTTTCCTTCCTCAAACTTGTCAGCTGCACGAGTTTCTCTTATGAAGTTAAATCCTATATCGTTATTCTAAGACTGTGTTTTATTAATTCCATTGATTATATCACATTGTTACTATTCTGATAAATCCTAACCACGTCTTAAAAACATTATTAAAAAATAGTATTATATCAAAATACTAATTAAACTATTTTAACCAATAATTATAAGTTCTCTATATAAACAGAATGTAATTAATAATTATTTTAATCTGAATTAGATTTCTTTTGAATGATTTGTTTTTAAATGAAATTTATTTGGATATTGTTTTTATTTTAATGTATTTAAAATAAAACTGAAATCAAAAGATGGTTTGACTTAGCATTGAGATCTAGATTTGGTCCATTGACTTAATGGAGACACACAGTAAAAGTTCATCTAAATAGAAATTTGCGTAAAAGTTATCGAAAATGATTCCGGGGCCATCCTATAAAGTTAAACATCCTTTAGATAAACCACACTACCTTTTGTGGGTATATCTATTGAAAGGACTTTGCACTCTCTGTCACCATAATACCAAGAAAAACAACACTTCATTGCATTTATGTTTAACGGATTTATTTATTTAAACAAACAAAATAACAATAACTACTAAAAAGAATCATACACACGTTGTAAAATCCAAATGAGTGAAAAGTCACATTCTAATGAGAATGTTACAAATATATATACTACTATCTCACTAAAGTTAATATGTAATTAATTTATATTTTTAATAGTCACCACAAGTTAAAATGTGTTTAGAACACTTCCAACTTGAAATAAATAATATATCAAATCAAAAGAAAATAATACAAGTGAGTTCAGAAATATATTGGCCAAGATCAAAGCGTAAAGAAAAAAACTTAACTATTAAGTAGAAATCACAACTCAAGGCTTAACCACTTAGTAGAAGAACCAAAGCTTAACCACCATAAAGTAAAAGTACAACAACAAAGTCAACAAAGAGAACAAAACTTAACTATCAAGAGTACAAAACATTCAAGATAGAAGCGTAACAAGTGAATGTCAGAAGATTTAGTGGCTACAAAATAAATCAACAATACTCAAGTTGCGCTAAATATGACTTAACACATTAGATGATTAATAATTCAACTAGAAAATAATTAAATAGTATGGTTGATGGCTAGAGAGTAAAACAACAATACCAATATTGTGCTCAAATCGAGATATCACATAAAAAAAACCAACTAGTCAATCGAAAAACAACCAAATGCAACCTTTGTAAAACATAGTAACAAAGGAGAGATCAAAAAATCTAAACCGATCTTCATTCTTCACAATCTGAGACAAAACTTCAAAACTAAACTAAATCTTAATACTTGTAGGATGCAAATTGCACTAACATTAGCAAAAATGGTGCAAGCATTCAATCCATATTCACCAATCAGGAGCATCAAGGTTTAAATGTATCTAAAAAAATCTAATGGAAGAAGCACAGAATATAAAACCTTGTTGTAACAATAGTTGAAAAGAAAAAAGTGTGAGGATGACTAACACAATTTGAATTTGAAATATGAAAATTAATTCTATGAATCCAAAAAAATAGGAGTATCAAATCAATAATTAAGTCTTTTTCATGTAATATTGACTTATAGGAAATCATATTTATATTTTATTTTATAAATATTATACAATTAAATATGTCGAAAAATTGATGCTAATTATTATTCTTAAAAATATATATTGTAAGAAGTTAGCAAATTTATTATATTACACTTATTACAAAATTGAACATAATAATATTGAATTAATGTGTGAGTGGTTAAGTTCCAAATTATTTTATGATTAAGTAACATGTTAAAAATAAAAAGGAGATGATATAAATTTAAATTTTTATCTAGAATGTTGGACAATTCTATAACCATAAAGCATACTAACAACTCCACCTTAGAATTGAACCAAAATCTCTCATGCCAATAGTTAATGTTAATTGAAGGTGAAAAAAAAGGCACAAGAAGGGGGGAGGGGGAGTGTTAAATTGTGTATGTCAAAATATCGAAACTCTTTTTATTAACTATTTCTGAACCATCAGATTCTGAATCACATTCAGAGTCTGATGTTAGAGTGAAGACAGGAGTGAAAATGTTACTTCTTTTCACATCAAAGTCTAATACATCAGATTTTGAATCATGTTCAGAGTCTGATAGCATAGAGTGTATCAGCAGTGAAAAATTTACTTCGTTTTCTTAGTTTTGTTTCAGAATCTAAGGTTTCACGCTCATATTCTGATCCAAGTAAGAGTTTGAATCAGATCAGAGTTTGACTTTAGATTTTTCTTGCATAGCGGAATATAAATGCAGAAGTAAATAAAGAAACATACAATATATTTTGATTACTCTTAACTGAGAGTAGTTCAGTCCCCTTGCAGCACAAGAGCTTTTAACTATAATCAAATTGATTACAATTGCTTAAGCCAACAGCTCAAGACTTCCTGTTCAATCCCACGAAAGAGACTTATGCTCATGCCACAAGCATGAGACTTCCTTGCCCAAAGTCCATGTTTAGAACTTCCTGCTCAACCATCAAGATTGAGACTTCCTTTCCTGAACCACCCGTTCAAGACCTCCTGCTCAAGCCATTAAGCATGAACTTCTCCTCAATCACACTGATCGAGACTTTCTAGCCCAACCTGTAAGCATGAGACTTCAATGCATAAACATCCAGTTCATAGCATTCGCTCAATCATCAGAAAGAGAGTTTACTTTGAGCATAGAGGCTAGAGTCTTCAGATTCTCTTAATAGAGACATCTGGTATAAACCTTGTGTTTATATATGTGTTTCTTAGATAAGAAGATACACAAATTTTTTATACTTTTGACAAGATTTGAGTTGAATGCTCTTGAGTTTAGTTGAATGAAGATTTCATTCTTATTCTCTTCTACCACATATTTTTATCTTGTTGTTCTTTTCTGTTCTGATAAACATGTTCACATATTCTATCTTCAGAATGCATGTGAACATGTTTCACTCTGCTCTAAAACACTTAACTCTTATGGTTAAATAATATTTTGAAGTGTGTTTCTCTCAACTCATTTCAGTAAACTGGTATCATATCCATGTGAACATGGTCATGAATCTTAAACTCACAATCATTCTCTTGAGAGGTAGAGGTTCAACTCAGAGAGATGTTCCAAGAAGTTTTCTTCTTCTTATCAACCCTTGAATGTTTTCAATCTTCACCTATAAATAAATACTAAGATTGAAGATTGAAACTACCATGATACAGATAGTCGTTTGAACTAACCATGGTATAAATAGCCGTGGAAGGTCTTTAGCTGATGGATAATAAAGTGAGCTAAAAACTTAGCTAGCTTAAAGACATCGAGAGTAACATAACAGTTGAGGAGAGAAGATCCTGACAATGTCATTATCACCATATTTGACATAAAGTAGTGTACCTTGTCACGTGATCTGTAACACCCCAAATTTAATCGGAATATGTTAATTAATTATTTAATTAAGAATATTCATGTTTCGGTGAATTTCTGGTGGTTTTGTGAATAATGGAAAAATGTGCATTTTCGGGTATTTATTTGATTAATAGCATATAATATTAATTTATTAGTATTATTATTAATTAAATGGAATATAAGTGAAATAAGGGCAATTTGAGCATTTGAGGGAGTTAGTAAGGGTAATGAGGGAAAAACCCAATTTGTGAGGCCCAAGACTAAGTTGGCAAAATTGAGTTCTGAAGGGAATTTGAATTCATTTGTGTTAATCGTGAAAGTTTGGTGGCCAGAGCTCTGAAGGAAAGGTTGGAGGCAGAAGATCCCAAAGTTAATCGTGAAAGCTGCAAATCGACTAAGGTATGGGGAGTATCGTTGTTCATGATTTTCTATGTATGTCTTTCGATGTGTTTATGGTTGGTTTATGGGGTTTATGATTTAAGTTATTTTGGGTTGGCTTGGGAAAATAGGGAATTGATGATAAGGCTTTGAGGTTAGGGGTAATGGTATGTAACACTGAATATTGATATGAGAATTGGAAACCTTAGCCTTCATGGCCAAAACCTTGGGTTGTGATATGTTTGACCCTGTAGGAATATGAATGTTCAAATGTGAGTAACTCTGATGCACTCAGAGAAATTGCAGAAAAATAGTGATTTAGGCAGTGCAAATGTTGCCAGATTGGCCTAATAAACCATAGATTTTGTGACGTTATCGCCGTATGACCGTAGAGATGTTTTAGGGGCATTGGATAAGTGAATCGTATGAGTATTTGGACAAGAATCAGTTCTAGTCGTAACAGGTTTTTGCTGTCATCGCTCTGTTCGCCTAGCGAGCAAGCCAGTGAAGGTTCGTCACAAACTCGCCTAGCGAGCAAGCCAGCGAACGTAGCAGAGTTCCCGAAGTTGATTGTTTTGCAGCGATGCCTTGATGTGTAATTATGGGATTTCTGGGATGGATTAACCCGAGTATGATAATGGGTTTTGGGGGATGTGTACATGATGTTATGATAGTTTTTTATGATGTATCGATTGAGTTAATATGATGAAATTACCATGATTTGATGAACTATGTGATAACATGAGATATGGTGATTTTATGTGATGATAATGAGTATAACGAATGATGATGCACCATATGATGTATTGTGAGGATTATTATTATGATGTATGCATCATGCATTCATGTGCATCCGGACTTCGGTTCAGGACCTCGATTACTTTGGCTTTGATCCCACTGTGTGGATGTGAAGTATTTTGATGTGCTCCGGTTCACTAGTAGAATCGATCCTATTGATGGGGATCTATGGAGGGTTGATGACCCAGTGTCCATCGCACTGTGATCATTGGTACCACATGCATTGAGTCTATGTTGCATTTGCATTTATGAGCCTTTGTGTATAAATTACGACGTTGTGGCCTTTGAGGCATATTTGAGGATATGAATGTGTTGAATATGATTATGATGCCGTTTATGCATTAATTGTTATACATTGATTATTATGAATTGTTTTACTCACCCTGCCTGTTTGAATGTTACCCCTACATGGGTAACGTGCAGATGATCCAGTTTAGTCGTGGACGCCGACGAGGAGTTAGTTTTGAAGTTTTTGAGTGTTTTAGTCTTTTGGTCAGCCTAGAGGGTCTTGCACTGATATGTAACACCGGGTTGGGTTCCTTGAGTTGATTTTATATTGTTGACGTTATTTTTATTAATTTCCCTTTTCGAGGAAACTTTGATTTATGTTTGAGTTCCGCTGTTTACGATGTTTTGATGTACTTTTGGAAAAACCCGTAGTTACGGAGTATGGACCAATTTTGATGACTTTGAGAAATGTACGCCCTTTTAGTGCTTTTTAATGAGATTTATTTATTCACTCTGATTTCTCTGTTATTTTGCCTTGATATTTTTGGGTAGAAAAAAGGTGTTACATGATCTCCCTCGGATAACTTCTGACCTGAGCCTTCTTGTAGACGGTTGTTGAAGCTTGATTACTGTCGTTGTTATCCTTATACTTTACTTTCTTGTTCTGATGCTTTTTAGAGAATTAGTTAAAGCATGATCAGAAGCTAAAGAATATCTTCAGAACCTGGTTGGAATGAGACTTCAGAGTCTTTAGTTCACAGGTTCTGAGTCTTGCCTTCATCAGAGCCTTGATCAGAACTAGTTTGCTTAAGCACTTGCAGAGTTGTAGACTTAATGTAGCAAAATTCCTTTGAAGTAGTGTCTTTAGAATTGCTAATGCAACTTTTTTAGGAGATGAATATATGTTCCTTGTAACAAAGTCTACTTGCTTCAAAAGGTTTCGGTATTTAAAGTTGAAATGATCTTTGTATTCCTTGTAAGGTTAGATTCAGCATCTGAAAGACTTGAGTCCGACTCTGTCAGAGTCTGAAAGCTTGATTATGATCCTTCAAATTCATAACAACTTTGTTCTATTTAATGGTTCTTCTGAGTTATTAACTTGATTCAAATCAGGTTAAAGTCTTTTGATCCTGCACACTCGAATAACCATTAATAAACCTATTTTTCTTTCAATACTTTATTATTATCAAAACCTTTTAAGTGATTGAACAAATCTTGTTCTAACAATCTTCTCCTTTTTGATGATGACAAACAAATGTATTTAAGAACAATT
>OZ012740.1:14391797-14394297 GCA_963859935.3 Lathyrus sativus
CATTTTCTCACAAGTGTGACTCATCTACCTTAATAAGTCAAACTAACGCTTTAATACCATTTGTTTAAGAATTTGGAGAAGTTTAAAACAACAACACCATCATAAACAATGTTACGATACCACAGTAGAAAGAGACATCACTTTTTCATATAAAATTTTAAGATATTAAATGAATTATTTTTTTTTTTATTAATTTAATATTTTATTCATTTATAATTTATGCGAAATTTAACCACTCATATTTAAATCTATAAATCTCTCTCACTCACACATGTGAGTCTCCTACTTTCTATAACAAAAAAAGCAAGATAATATATAACTCAAAACAAAGGTGTATAAGGGAACAAAATATCTAACTACATGATAAAGTATGAAATAACTTAACTAAATATTTTATACATAAAGTTAGTAGAACGTATATTAGTTAGTTGTTATTTAGTTGATATTTCCTTGGTGTTTGTGTTTTTGAAGTTTATTATGTATTATTGACATTATACATGTAGTGATTTTGATACATTTTAAGATATCAAAAATCAACAAATTTTTTATTTATTTTATTAGTTAGTTTTTATAATCTTTTTAATATTAAATTTTTATGGCTTTCTATAATTTTGAAAGAAAGCCCATCGATTTGGTGTTTCGTTGAAGCCTATCACTTATCTCACAATACAAAAATAAAAATATTTAAGAGTATGTTAAACGAACTATCATAAAAAAATTAATTTTTTTTTATAATTAAATTATGACTAAAAAGAATTTATTTAATATTTATTATGGTTAAACCATAATAAAATAAAATCCATTTTTTCCAGTTAAAACTATAACTAAAAAAAGATTTTATAAAAGATTTGTTATGGTTAACCAAATAGAATTTTATTTAATTTTATTTAAAATGAACAGGTAAAAAAAAGCATATATATATATATATATATATATATATATATATATATATATATATATATATATATATATATATATATATATATATATATATATATATATATATATATATATATATATATATATATATATATATATATATATATATATATATATATATATATATATATATATATATATATATATATATATATATATATATATATATATATATATATATATATATATATATATATATATATATATATATATATATATATATATATATATATATATATATATATATAAGAAAATTTTGATTTTGCCTATTAATTTAGTGACGTGGTAAACACGTGGAAAAAAAAACCTTGCGA
Organism: Lathyrus sativus; assembly: GCA_963859935.3. Taxonomy (NCBI): domain Eukaryota; kingdom Viridiplantae; phylum Streptophyta; class Magnoliopsida; order Fabales; family Fabaceae; genus Lathyrus; species Lathyrus sativus. Next base: position 14,393,051 of record OZ012740.1, read on the forward strand.
TGTGTAAACCACGTCACTAACATATTTAATTAATAAATTATGTAAACATAAAATCTGCAACGAAATATTTGAATTTTAAGAGGGGGAAAGTTTGAATTTTTTAAAAATTAAGTTGTGGCGTGTTAAACACATGAGAACTAAAAATTAAGAAAAGATCTTTGTATTTGCGACGTGGGAAGCATGTCACAAAGTACCCACATGTGTTTCACGTCGCAAATTTGTAAATAATAAAGGTGGTCAACTTTTATTTTTACTTTTCAGACACATTAATGTTGAAATTGACTGTGACAGGTTTCCATGTGAGTCCCACGTCGCAAATGGGATACATAAATGTTTTAAATTTATTTTTTACCGTTGCTTTGGCATTTAGTAATGCAACGCTAAAATATTTAATGCTGGGAAAGTTCCAACGTGTGGCGCACGTGGCAACTTTTTCATGGTGAAATCACGTCTCAAATGAGCTAGCATGTATAGGTTCCGGCGTGGTTTTCACGTGGGTACGTTCCCACGTGTCCACCATGTCGCAAGTGTGGTTATATATTCAAAAAATTTAAGGTGAATGATATTTTTCTTATTTTTGTTTTACAATTTATTTTAATATTTTCTTATTATTAATTATTGATTTTTTTCCAGATTTAAGATTAAGTTGTTCCATTGAAGTTTTGGGAATTTGCTCCATTGAGGTATTTACGCAATTAAATTTGTTTATTTTTCAGATTTATAGTGATATATGAAATGTTAATTTGGTTATTGATTATAAAATTTTAGATTTGTTGTTGTTAGTGTATGTAAATATGTATTGTTGTTGTTGTTGAAAGCTAAAATTAAAAATATTATAAGATATATTATATTAAAAACAAAATATATATTTTTAGAATTAAAACAGAATATATATTAAAAAATATGTAATAGAATATATATTAGAAACAAAATATGTACTGTTGTATTTAAATATGTATTTAATTTTTAAAAACAGAATATATATTATGTTGGAAAAAGTATAACTTTTAAAATATTTTTAGTAACAAAATTGTAAATAGAAAAAATTAAAATGTATTTTTTAAAAACATAACGAATATGTATTATATTTAAAATGTGTTATTTTTTAAAAAAGTATTTTTATTAAAAAATAATGAATATGTATTATATTTTAAATGTGTTACTTTTAGTAAACAAATCGTATATTATATTATAGAATACTTATTATATTTTAGTAAACATAATATATATTATTTTAGAAAAAACAG